>OY757938.1:61663093-62074394 GCA_963585895.1 Sepioteuthis lessoniana | reverse complement strand
CTGTCTTCTACAGGTATAACAAACTTTAAAAAATGAATGGAAATGGTAATTGTTATATTTACCAATGTACCATAGTCATGATATGGCTATGTGGGAAACATACATATAATGTTCATAATATATATACATAGAACTTATGAATCCCAAAACTGAAAAACACTTATGACTTTTTAGTTCAGGTACAAAACTTTTTATTACCTTTGAATTTAAAGGTTCTTTGACATAAGGAGAGAGATACACATTCTTTCTATTCTGGCTTTTCCATCTGCCCCCCACCAACAGGTGCGCACCCGTCGCAAGGCCTCCGTGAGCAAGACAAAGTCAACCGTCTTCTTCTGAGGCAGGACTCAACTCAACTAACTGACTTTTTAAAAATCCCCCCAAATCCTCCACGTGCTTCTGATGCGTGATGTCACCTGCACTCTGTAGCCCCGTTTCCCATCTGGGCTATTGTGACATCTCTGAGTGACACGTCCGCTACGCCCGCGTGTATGAAAACCTGCGTTAATGTTGCACCTAAGTAACCCATGCACTGAGCCAAAAGGTTCTCAGCCTAACTAAACCCAAAGGCATAAAACAAATTGCCAAATCGTGCCTCATATTACCAAAATATTGCACAGATGAATGCACAATGTAATCTAATTTGGGAACTTTTGTTTTACGAGTTTTCGAATGGCAGCAAATAAAAACATTGGTTGCATGAAAGATGAAGGCACTATTGATCACAGTACAATAACCAGATGGTTCAAGAAATTTTGCTTGGGTTGCAAGAACCTCAATAATCAACCAAGGTTAGGTAGGCCTAAAACTGTGGATTCTGAAGCAGTAACTCAAGCCATAAAGGGAAACTCAGAGAGAATCAAGTGAGATTAGCATCTCACAGTTCAGCAGAATTAGTCATTTCTATGAGTTTAGCAAAAGCATCAAGAATTACCAAATTATGCCTTACATTAATAAAATATTGCAAAACTTTTGATTCATTCAAGTAAATAAAAGAACCTTTTATTTGGGTGAAATCATAACCAAGAATTCAAAATTGTTTTGATGGATTTTACCTAATGTCAGTTTTGCAGAATTTTTTTAAAAGTGATTTATATCTATAACTGGGAAGAGTTTATTTTTCTGTCCTCTATAGAATTAGTCATTTCTATGAGTTCAACAAAAGCATCAAGAATTACCAAATTATACTTTACATTCCCAAAATATTGCAAAACTTTTGACTCACTCAAATATATAGAATGAGAGAGATGTATAGCAAACTTTAAAAAATGAATAGAAATGGTAATTATATTTACCAATTGAAAATGATTGTCATTTCAAAACAATAGATAATATTTTCTTTAATGGTATCTCCATTTTTTTTTAGTCCTAGCGTTTATATTCATTTTGCTAAAGGTGAAGTAGCAGCCATTTTAAAATGCTCAAAGTAATAATTGTTGAGAAAAATATCAATGTCCACTCATGTAAGATACGTTATCAATATTTTTTTGATCAAGTAATGAATAAAAGCATTTTCATAGTTGCCTTGAGTATGGAAGGGCCAAAAATTATTTCTAAATATTAATCTTATACATATCAGAAGTATATGATGATAGTTATGATATACAGAGATTGTGATGCCTATTAAGCCTCGTACATTTGTACAGTTAAAGTTATTGAATGACAACACCTTGAAGATACTAATCAAATTTTTTTCATTTAGCAAATAAACAACAATCAAAACTACCTTGTCATATGACTGTATCCTCAGCATAAAAGTCAGACCAACCTAAAAAAAAGGTGTCGCAGGTATGACAATAAGTCTTATCTAGTATTAAGGCTCCAGTTTTGAAGCTCTGAGGAGTATGGAATCAACCTTTAATTACTCCCAGGTCAACTCTGATATGGAGTTGTTGTATTGACTAGTTTAGGTTTATTTATTTAGTTTAATGGCATATCAACTCTTGATGGATATTCAATGCCAAATCCTGTTTATAATATAACGCACCACACAATAAGTCCCAGGCCTAACATATAGATGGCAGCACAAATAAAAAATCCATATGATTTTTATAAAGTACTAACCTTCAAATGGCACGTGTCAAAATTTGAGCCCAATCGGACTATTAGTTTACAAATTACAATTATTTAAGTGAAGCTACTGTTGTAAGTTTTTAAAACAATGGAAAAATCTGATTTTCATGTGTTGATAAAGCATTGCTTTCAGATGGGGAAAAATACTGTTCAAGCAAAGCAATGGCTTGATAAAGTTTATTTGGACTCTGTTCTGTCAGAAACAACAGTTAAGAGCACACAGCAGTACAGACACAAATGATGCTGAACGCTCAGGTCACCCAAATTCAGCAGTTGTCCTGGAAAACACCAAAAACTCCACATACTTGTTTTGGTCAATCATAAATTGAAGTTGCATGAGATAGCAGAGGAGTTGAAAATATCAGAAGGCAGGGTATTCACCATTTTGCACGGAGATTTGTCAATGAGAAAGCTGTGTTCAAAATGGGTGCTGTATTTGATTACAGTCAATCAAAAACAATGTGCCGATGATTCAGAGTGTTGTTTGCAACTTTTCAACGCAACGAAAAGGAGTTTTTGCATAAATATCTGACAATGGATGAAACATGAATCCATCACTTTGCTCTGGAGTCAAATCGACAGTCAGCTGAGTGGACAGCAGCAGGTGAAAGTAAACATCAGCCAGAAAGGTTTTGGCCTCCATATTTTGGGATGTGCAAGGTATTTTGGTTATTGATTACCTTGAGAAAGGAAGAACCATTAATAGAGAATATCATATAGCATTAATGGCATGTTTGAAGGAACAAATTGCCAAAAAACAGCCACAGATGAAGAAGAAAAAAGTGCTCTTTTACCAAGACATAGCACCATGTCACAAGTCGATCGCAATGATGGCAAATCTACATGAATTGCACTTCAAATTGCTTCCACACCCACCTTATTCTCCAGATTTGGCCCCCTGCAACTACTGGCTATTTGCAGACCTCAAAAGAATTCTCCAGGGATAGAGATTTGGCTCCAGTGAAGAAGTGGTATGGGAAACTGAGGTGCATTTTGAGGCCAAAGACAACAAATCATTCTATAAAAAACCATTGAATCGTTAGAGAAGCATTGGAATCGGTGTATCACCCTTGAAGGAGACTATATTGATGAATAAAGTCAAATTTTGCCTAAAAGTTGTTTTATTAGTTAGGCCCAGGACTTATAGAGTGATGTGCTATAATATTTAAGTGGGTGTAGAATAACAATAACACATACCTCCGTAAAGCGTCCAGCTGGCAAACAAGAATAAAGCAGGTCATAGCTCAGTGCCGTCCTCCTTACAATGCTAAACTGAAGCTGGTTTATATAACGACTGATTGCTCTTAGCTAACGCGATTATTTAGACTAAAAGAAAAGACCCTCAGGTACAGATTTACCATCCAACACTACCCTGGGAAGTGGCACAAAGCCTCCGATGCTGTTTCTCGCAACCCACTGGCCATCTTGCAGGCACTCCTAAATGGATTCCCAACTGAACCCTCCCAATTAGACATCATAGAGTCTGACGACATGGACAAATGGGTCAAATCGACAACTCTATTATCATCATTCGGGGCAAGTGACAATGTAGCGCTCTTCTCACCAGACGCTATCCGTGTAGGTGGACGCTTTACGGAGGTATGTATTATTGTTATTCTTCAGTGGGTTGTTTGTAGGTAACACTATTTTTTAGATGAGCTAGAGCTCATTTTTTTGCACACAGTGAAATGTTTTCAAGTATTGCACAGAGTTGAATGGTTTAAAGTATTGCAATCTATCACTAATATTAGTTGTCTGAATTTCTAAAACGAATCTTGATTTTATCATTAAGGGTTTTCAGACCATTGTCTTCATTGTTATTTCCACAATGTTTTGGCCGATATGTCCAGCAGGGCACAGAGCATAATGGCTATACGCGGTGGTTCCCTTAGCTTCTAAGGAGACAATCATCTGGAGGTTGCTGGTTCAATCCTGACTGCAGGCGAATAACAATTCAGGAATACTTAACACTTATACCCGGTTATGTATAATGGAATCAGAACAGGTGACCCCCATGGATTCAATAAAGGATGTAGTTCGAAGTTCTGTGTAGATTCCTGAGTTCGACAAACACCTGAAGAAAGCTGGCGGACATATCACCCAAAATGTTGTGGAAATAATTATAAAGATGAAGACAATAAAAAACTATCACAAATAGTTCTATTTGAACACAGCTAAATGGTTTTAAGCATTGGTTGGTTGGTTTGTTGGCATATCAACCTTTGTAGGTTATTTAACGCGAAATCCATTTTTATGTAAATAATCTGTTTTATTTAAAACAATTCAGTTAGCATAAGTACAGTTTAATTGTCAAAAATATTTCCATTTCAAACTATTCAAGCAATTATATGTAACAATTCAATTCATTGTAAATACAGTTTTAATGTTGAAAAACAGTTCTATTTCAAATAATTCAGTTAAGCATAAGCACGCAGTTTAAATGTAAGTACGGTTTACTTGTCAAAAACATTTCTATTTTAAGCTATTCAGTTTACTTAAACAATTCATTTTAGCATAAGTATGCTGTTAGTTCTATTTAACCCATAGATAGGGCCCTATCAGGTGCTACAACTCTGGGCCAGAGTGGACCTGGGAGCGATGGTAATGAAGGGGTACTCCGCATTCCCCAAAGCTCCAGCACTGCTGGAACCTCACCATCAGATTGTTTAGTGTCATATTCAGGACACTCGTTAGCAGGGGTCTTACTCCTCTGCAGAGGTGAAGTCAGTGTTTTCTACGGCCCCAGTTGACTATGATGCACATTCATCTGTGCAGCTCACTAATCACAGCGTAAAACGATGCATAACATGTCAGCACACCAACTACCATGATACTATTAACCACAGAGGATAGCTTACATAGCTTGAACTGCTTCCATCAAGTGATAAACATTCTGCCAATTAGTATGTACCAAAATATTGTAAAACTTGTGACTTATTCTAGTTTCAAGCGTTTACAAAAGTTACAAAGACTTTGAAAAAAAAACCCAAAACACTAAAGATGGAATAAATAATTGAAAACAGTTTGTTTTTTCACAGGAAACTTTTGCCTGCATCAAAATACTTTTATTGTTTAATGCTAAATTTTTGTTTATCATCCGCTGAATTTTGAAACAAGATAATTCTAAATTTATTTAAAAAAAACCCCAAACAACAACCCCACCCTTAAAAAAAACGAGGATGATACACTTTGATATAAGTTTTTTAAATTACAAAATCTGATTTTATTGGATAATCCAAATATAAATGATTTATTTTATCTTTATTAATTTTTACCGCTTGATCATCATCAATGCGCCTTTTGAACAAAATATTTTCTTTCTCTTGACTAAGAATTTTTTTTACACATTATTTCCTGATGTTCAAGAGGCATCAAGGTCAGAATTAACTTTACTGAAAAAGCTCCTCATTAACTCTGAGGATAAAATGGGTGTATTAACTTGATTTTTCAAATATTCTAATTCATTTTTTTTTAAACCAGAGGATGTAAGCATAAAGATTTTGTGCTTCTTTTTGTCTTAAATGTATATTTTTTATTTTCCAGAAATTCTACAGTTCATTATTTTTTCTCTATCTTCTTACAACAACTACATTGAAACTATAATTTTCCATTCTAGTAGCAATACTGTTTAGCTTTGGATTAATATGAAAGTCAAAAAGAAACACTGTGTTGAATTTGACTCAAAAATTCTTTTAACTAAAATGCACCAAATATAATTTTCTTTTAACAAAGATCTCAAGCAGAAAACTGAAATTTTGAAAAGAAAATTAATTCTGATTAAATGAGATGAAATTCTGAAGATAAATTTCTTTAGATATCTTCTGGTACATACAAAATTTTAGAATGACTTCAAATAGACCATACATTATAAATTCGAAAAAAAGGACCTTTTTTTTTGGTCATATCTCATCAGAGAACTCTGTGATAAAAGAAAGTTTGGTTTGGTTTTATGGCACATCAACCATTGTAGGTTATTTAATGCCAAATCCATTTTTCTACATATAAACAGTTCTATTTCAAACAATTCAGTTTAGCAGAAGTACACAGGTTCAATGTCAAAAACAGTTCTATTTCAAACAATTCAGTTTAGCGTAAGTACACAGTTTAGTTCTATTTGACCCATAGATAGGACCCTATCAGGTGCTACTACTCCGTGCCAGTGTGGACCTGGGAGTGATAGCAATGAAGGGATACTCCACATTCCTCAAAGCTCCAGCATTACTGGAAGCTCACCATCAGATTGTTTAGTGTCATATCCAGGACACTCGTTGGGGGGGGTGTCTTACCCCTCTACAGAGGTGCAGTTGGTGTATTCACCAACCCTGGTCAACTGGTCAAGATAAAAGAAAGCAAAAGAGAGGAATATACAAAAGGTAGTTAAATAAGCAAAAAAAAAAAAAAAATCCACACAGGGGAAAAAAGGAAAAAAAATTACCCGGCTGGACTGGAAAGGTTTTCTTTTTGTTTTTCTTGGACTTGGTCACGTTTAGTTGCAGTGTAATCAGCAGAGTTGAAAAAAAGAAGATAGTACAATTCCTTTTGCTTATCAAGAGCCAGTTGGTATTTAGCAATATATACCAAGGTGTCTGTGGTGTAATGGTTGTCGTCGTAGGAAATGGACATGGCAACACGAGTTCAAATCCTGGATGAGACTGATTGCATTTCACATAGCACTAATACCCTTGGGAAAGGTACGAATTTAATTATTCTCCCTCCAGCTATGGGTAAATAGTAGGGTATACTTATTTCTTCAGCCTTGGTGAAGCAACTAGTCTAGGAGAAGGAAGACTCTGAATTCAAACCTGTTAAACTCCGCTTAAAAATTGACCTTGTGTCATATCCTGCCCGAGCGGAGGGGTTGGTAAATATGGATATATACCAAACGTCTCTTTGTAAGCAAAAGGAATTAAACTATGTTTTGTTCAACCCTGCTCATTACATTGCAAATAAATTTCTTTACAAATCAACTTAGAATACCTCCTTGAGTGATTGATTTTTGAATGGTATATCAACTTGATAACATGGGCTGCATTTCAGAAGATGGATTTCTTTACACATCAACTTAAAAGATTTGATTGATTGGTTTTTTGATGACATGTCAACTTGTTTAGGGCTATTTTATGCTGAGAGGTTAGGGAATTGCATTTATTCTACTTTCATATTGACATTTTTTGTGTAGTTGTTTCTTAAGAATGTTTTTTGCACACTGTTCAGTGAAAGATTTATAATTCTAAAACAGATATATTTGACCCCTTGAGGGGTTCCTGACAGGTACTACCACTTCGGGTCAGTGTGGATCTGGGATTAATAGAAGCAGTTTAGAATCAGTATCCAGGACAATTTTGAAAGTATTAACAGAGATTATTTAATGCAGAAAGTAATGATAAAAAACCCCAAAAAAAGTGTTAAGAAAAGAATAATTTTAAAAATAAGATTTCAGTATTTAGTCATGTGACTTGCTGAGATATAAGAATTGAATATACAGATAAAAATCTAAAATTTTTATACTTACAGTCTAAGAAACACCAGTTGAATTCAATTTCAGGCCCAAACTTAGCCTGGAAGAGGAAATGAAATTTTTGTTAGTTTATGAAATGCACATTTTTATCAGTGGTTATAATACAGTTTATCAGCAAGATTATTTTTGTATTCTATCAACAATTCAAGAATTTTTTGAAAGATTCATTGTATTTAGTTTTGTATGTATTTATGCCCCTTCCCCACAGCAGGCAGGATTGTAACATAGGACCAAAATGTTGTTTCTGAAAGAAAGGAGTCCGCAAAAAAAGGAACACTCACACTCGAAATTTAAGGAAGAAAATAGTAGTCGTTTTTATTCACATGGACTACAGCGGGTTGTAGCTAGAAAAGTTTGTTTCATAACGTTCTTCCTCCCTTCTCTTCTTGGTGGCAATGGCAGATGTCGTTGTAGCTGGCTTGTTGACACGTTCCTGTCAGTTGTATGTGGCAGGTTGGGTATGCATGGGTCGGGATGTTCAGGACCTCTGATGCACCTGTTTAGAAACCTGCCTTGAACTCCCCAAAATCTCGTTATTTGATTTCTTATATAGAGCTTTTAAGGATCAATTCGAAGATTCCAGAATGTTCGGTGATACAAGGGAAAAGGATAGTGACACATATGAAAGTTTATGTGTGATTATATTAAAATCATGCCTGAACTCTGCAGGTCATTCTGCCAGCATGCGCTACATTCGTGACATTTTCACTGATTGATGACAGCCGATGTACTCGCACATTCTCAACGACAGTGCCCGTCCGTAATATTACAGGATGAGATACAAATCTACCTTACTATAACCAATATTTGGGGTGGAAAAGACATGGATTCAAAGCCTTTTCCAAGGGTTTACATATAAAATAAGCATAGTTTTGTTTGGGGGTTTGAACTGAGCTTGTCAATTTGGTTTGTTTTCTTTGTTTAATGGCATATCAACCTTCATAGGTTATTTAATATCTAAAGAACAGCAGTGATACTATTTAACCCAAACCCAGGAGATGAGGGGATTCATACCTTTCCCAAAGATATTTATCAGAAAGTTTGGTTTGGTTTTATGGCATATCAACCCTCATAGATTATTTAATGCCAAATCCTGTTTATACCTATATATTAAAATATATATGAATTGTAAATTCATTTTGGTGATAACATTTTTAAAAGAGCTAGAGCTCATTTCTTTGCACACAGTTAAATGGTTTCAAGTATTGCAACATATAACTAAGAATTCAATTAAACATCTGTCATTTGTTTACACAGTTTAATGATCAAACAGTTCTATTTCTATCAACTCAATTTAGTATAAGTCAACAAGGTTAAAGGGTTCCAAGTATTGCTGTGTAGCACAAACACTTCAATTAAACATCAGTCATTTATTTACACATAGTTAAACGATCAAACAGGTCTATTTCTATCAATTCAATTCAGCAAAAGTCAACACGGTTAAAGGGTTCCAAGTATTGCTGTGTATCACAAACACTTCAATTAAACATCAGTCATTTATTTACACACAGTTAAATGATCAAACAGGTTCTATTTCTATCAATTTAATTTAGCATAAGTCAACATGGTTAAAGGGTTCCAAGTATTGCTGTGTATCACAAACACTTCAATTAAACATCAGTCATTTGTTTACACACAGTTTAATGATCAAACAGTTCTACTTGACCCATAGATAGGACCTTACTAGGTGCTACCATTCCATGCCCAAGTAGACATAGGACCAATGTCAATGAAGGGGTACACTGCATTCCCCAAAGCTCTAGCATTACTGGAGCCTCACCATCAGATTGTTTAGTGTCATATTTAGGACACTTATCAGGGGAAGTCTTACCCCTCTGCAGAGATGCAGTTGATGTATTCTATAGCCCTCCCAGCTGATTAGGTTATGTCCCAAAGTGAATATAGTACAACTGAAGTCTGAACTTGTTCATAATAATGTCACAGTCCAGCATTTTAGCCCTTACACCATGCGGACATCTCCTCCAATGTGGTATATTCATTTATAGGGCGTTAAACTAAGCTTGCCTATTATCATGCAAGTTTTTCAAATGTTCAGCATACAATGCAAGGTGATCCTCATGTAGATAACTGCTTATTGATTACATTCTATCTTAGACCCTCAGTTAATTATTTTGCTTTGGTGGATCCCATAAAATCTTTTATGAACCCACAGTGGCCATATGGACCCTCACTGAGAGCCATTGGTCAAGAATTACTAAAATTTTTATCACGTTCATATCTTTCCCAAGAGAATTGGGATGAAAGAGAATGTAATAGCATGACTTTAGTCTGAACTTGCTTACTTCGAGGCCAAAGTTTCACACTTTAGCCATTATGCTACAGAGACTTCCTTTTCAGCTTGTCAAGACCATTTTCTATGATAATATCAATGATACCAAATGATAACATATATATATATATATATATATATATATATATATATATATATAATAATAATCATATTTACCAACCCCTCAGCTTGAGCAGGATATGACACAAGGTCAATTTTTAAGCGGAGTTTAACAGGTCTGAATTCAGAGTTTTCCTTCTCTTAGACTAGTTGCCTCACCAAGGCTGAAGAACCCAGTCTATTATGTATATTATATTATATTAATATATATTAGATTGTATATATTTAATGCCATGGAAGTTAGTCGGCGACCTTAGGTTCCATGAAGTTTTACAAACAACAATAATCAGGCAGATAACAAAAGAAAATGAAAAAATAAAAAAATACAGTCAAAAACGGTTGGAATCGTGTACAAAATCTTTATGTGTGCTTGTGTGTGTGTGTGTGTGTGTTTATTATATCTTAGTTGCGTATTATTGTGTGTGGAGATATAAGTGGTATTTAGTATAAGTATGTGTGAAGATATATACGCAGTACGATAAACTAGAGGTTGCTTTCCGGATAGGAGAACGCCATTATGTAGCAAACTTTGCTACAGTACAGCTAAGAAAAAAAAATTATTTATTATTATTATATAATAGCTCTATGACAGATATTGAGCACTCTCTAAATTATATCACACTTGGTTTGTCACAAACCAACAAAGTGAATTAGTGACAACTAACACTGTTACAAAATATATATATATATATATATATATATATATATATATATATATGTATGTATGTAGTAAAACTGATAACAACGATCCAAGTAGAAGGAGAGATTTATTGAGAGGTTGACACTATAGCATTTTGGCTCTACTGAACGATGGATGTTTAGAAACATGTTTTTAAACATCCATCGTTAACTTAAAATCGTTAATATCACCCCTCATGGTCCTGATGATGGCTCAGTAGAACCGAAATGCTATAGTGTAGACCTCTCAATAAATCTCTCCTTCCACTTGGATTGTTGTTATCAGTTTTACCACATATTGTCAGATTACAATCCTTTATTTACTCTTCATATATATATATATATATATATATATATATATATATATATATAAATGCACAAACGCACATCCCAAGAGCCACATACACTCACACACACATATATAAATTTCTAAATGGGTATCAATATACAGAGGAATGTCAGTTATTGAATGAATGGATCGTTGTTATCAGTTTTACTACATATTGTCGGATTGCAATCCTTTATTTACTCTTCATATATATATATATATATATATATATATATATATATATATATAAATGCACACACACATAATTGTTCAACTTGAGCGTCATTCAATAACTCACGTTCGACTGTATATTGATACCCATTTAGAAATTTATATATGTGTGTGAGTGTATTTGACTCTTGGGATGTATGTATGTGCATATATATGTATATATATATATATAAAAATGCACACTCACATACACACACATCCCAAGAGCCACATACACTCACACACATATATAAATTTCTAAATGGGTATCAATATACAGAGGAATGTTAGTTATTGAATGAATGGATTGTTGTTATCAGTTTTACTACATATTGTCGGATTGCAATCCTTTATTTACTCTTCATATATATATATATATATATATATATATATATATATAAATGCACATACATACATCCCAAGAGTCAAATACACTCACACACATATATAAATTTCTAAATGGGTATCAATATACAGTCGAACGTGAATTATTGAATGACGCTCAAGTTGAACAATTCAGAGTTTTGCCTAAAAATTTGAGTAAAAATGCCTCAGTGAACAAAAAAATTTTTAGAGTTCAAACATACGAGTCGAGTTGATGGAAACAAAATGCATGTGAATAACTGCCAAAGCAAACTGAATACATCTGAACGGCTGGCCGAGTCTACTTGAGCAGCATCAGTTAGTATCAGTCTGAGTTGATCTCCCAAAATGTCTGATATTTTCCAGATAAAGAGTTAGCAAATCGAGCAGTGAACATTTTCAATAATAACACAATGTTGCACTTAGGGAAAATTCTACTACAAAGACAAAAACAACTAACATTGGACAGGTTCTTAGTTAAAGAGAAGAGGAAAAGCAACTATACAAAAAGATTCAATAGAGTTCAAGAGACAGAGAAGGAAAAAAAAAGTCAGAAGGACAATTACTCAGTCATTTTATGGAAGGGAACTCCCCTTCAAAGCAATAATCCTCCCCTTTTCTTTTTGGTATTTACATTTTTATGTGTTATCTGTCGTATAAATATATGTCTTTCCATAATATAAATAACCGTAGGCATATAAATTGGCATTTATTTGATGGTCAGGAACGCATAAATCCACTTTACACTATTCCTGATGGGAAATATTGTTTCAGTTGAATATAATTTTGGAACGAATTATGTTCAATAACCGAGGTTCCACAGTGTGTGTGTGTGTGTGTGTGTGTGTATATATATATATATATATATATATACACACACATTTTAATACATATATAAAAGTTGTAAAGTTGGCGACGAGAAGGCTCTCTTTTCAATAGCTACTACACCAAGGTGTAGGGGAGGGCGCGACTCCTTTCCCCGGATTGCTTCACTTTACCCTTCATACGTACCTTACATTGCTGAGTGTTAAGCAAGGAGGTATCAAGTACCATTTTTAAGTTTTAGGTATGACGTAACCTGGGATTGAACCCAGGTCTCCCAGACCATTGTCTATATATATATATATATATATATATATATATATATATATATCAGTAATACTTAAATTAAATTCAAAATTTAAATCTAAAGTTTTAATTTAAAATTTTATTTTTGTGCCTATTAATTCTGTTACCCTTCATTGAATTGTACGTACATATCACATGGTTTCTTCTCATTTTTTAATTTAATTTTGTTTTTATCTTAAATCTCAATTTAATCCGATGTTGTTTTTTTATTTAAGCATTATCTATGATAATTTGTCTATAGTTTAAGTTTATGAATTAATAGGCCCGAAAATAAAATTTAAAATTAAAATTTAAATTTTGAATTTAATTTCATATAAGTATTACTGTATCTTTATGTAAAGTTATTCAAGAAAGTTGTTTTTATCTAAATTAGTATTAAATCTGGAGTTTTAAGTCGAAATGTATCGAGAATTTAAAAAATAAAAATAAAAAAATTAATTAACTATAATTCCAACGGGCGATAAATTAAAAAAAAACAGAAGTGGGCTAAATGAGGAGAAAACTCTTCTCCCCTCTTCTATCCCCTCCCACCTTTCTTTCCTGTATCTATTCTGAATTATTTTATCCATAAGATCTGAAGTAGTCCTGTTAGTTTTTTTTGGTGTTTTTGATTTATATCAAAAACCCATAACAGGATGGAAATAAATTTATAATCCTAATGTGACCGGGTTTTGTTTTTTCTTAAAAATATTATTGCTCTGTAATGTCAGTTACATTGAGCTCTTTACAAGGAAAATTTAAATGTTCACTGTTGAATGTTTTTTTTTGTCCTGATGGAATTACCTCCAACTCCGGTTTAACTGGACCGAATAATACTATATATATATATATATATATATATATATATATAGGACTGTTTTGTTGTTCGCAACTCTTCAGTGCACCTAGACCTGTGAGATGCTTTAAGCTGAGATTGAAATGACACTGATTTTATGTCAGTCAGATATCTTACCCAAGAGACATTGTCATTCTCTGCGTAAGTGAAGCAATTTTTTACCTATATCTTTTTACATATACATTATTGGCTACCAGAGTGCTTAATTCATGGGAAGACCTATTGCATTTGTGGGTGTATATATATTTATATATTTTACTAAATCATCAGAATTATTCACTTTCATTTCAAATTCTTTTTGTTCATATATTTACAATGCCTTTTCATAACAAGTTCCTTCGATTCATTTCTCTAGCAAATCATTTTCTTTAATATAAGCTAAGATTATAATTAAACAAACTGTGTTTTCATAGAACAACCGAATATTGACTTTCCAGTCTGTCTTTTCTATATATCATTTTCTATAATAAAATATAATCTGAGATTAATGAAGCCAACCCTGTTTTCATAGAACAACTCAATATTTACTTTTCTGTGCATCCATAGATATAATTTCGATATACTCCCTTAAAAGCAGCTAAGGGTGTCCATTATGCTTAATGTCTTGTCATATCCTAGTTATTTATGTTATGGAGGCACATGTAATGTAATGGTTCTCATAGGAAATAGACACAGCAAACCAAGTTCAAACCCTGGATGAGGCTGTTTGCATTTCACATAGTGCCAATACCCTTAGGAAAGGGATGATTCCAACTATTCTCCCTCTAACTATGGGTGAACAGAAGGGGAGATTGATCACCTTAACCGTAGTATGGTAACCAATCAAGAAGAAGGAAAACTCTGAATCCAAACCTGTTAAACTCCACTTAGAAATTAACACTGTGTCACATCTTGCTTGTGCGGAGGGGCTGGTAAATACAAATCTTTGTTATGGAAGTTATATTTAATTGCAAACTTCAAATGATCAAAGAATTAGTATTTAATAGTTGTCTTCTTTCAGAACTAGCGTTGCCATTTATTGTTAGGCAACCATCCTAGGAGAAGGAAAACTCTGAATTCAAACCAAGTTTACTCAGCTTAAAAATTGTCCATGTATCACATCCTTCTAGTGGGGGATGGGTTGGATAAATACATACGAATATATGTATGAATATCCCTGAAGATGGCTTTGTTTGCATGTAAGTGAAATCACTAGTGTCTTAAGTAGGAAAAAATATTCTTCTTCCTTTAAGTGAAATATACATATATATATATATATTATATGACTAGTTAACCATGATTATTCAGTTTCATGTGAAATTCACAGCACCATTTAAGTTAATAAGTAGTTTTGCTACTTTTATAAAAAGATTATACAATATTATTAATTCATTAGGACAAAGAATTAAAAAAACTTAGGTCTTCATATCTACTTTTCTGTGTATCCAGAAATATAATTTTTATGCACTCACTTAAAAGCTGTTAAAGGCATCCATTAAGTTTAATATCCAGTCATATTCTTGTTACAGAATTCATTTTTAATTGCAAACTTCAATTAAGAGAAAATCAGTATTTGATTGTTATCTCATTTAAGAATTTATAATGATCAGAATGAGAGGGAATTTATATAATTAGGAAACCAGTATAGGAGAAGGAAAACACAGAATTCAGACCAAGTTTACTCTACTTGAAATTTGACTTAGTGTCACATCCTGCCCATAGTGGGGAGGTAGGGTAAATACAAGGCAGTTTATTTCTGGGGGATACTATATGTGTTTATATATTCATATATTTATATATATATATACACACACAAACACATGTAAACTTTGGAGAAAATGTGGTATAAAAACATGACAAAATGATTATTCCTTTTAACAACTAATAAAAAAAATTTCCAACTGAAATTTGATAGAAAATTCTGTTTTCTTGTTACTTCCGCTAAGGTCAATGCGGACGTCTCCATTACTCAAAGAATTCTTTTGGGTGAAATGACAAAAGTCTAAGGACATTTTTTTTTTTCAGTATGTTGCAGAATCGCTGTTTATATAAATGTTTTTCATTCATAACATACGCCCTTGTAACAAAGGCAACTCACCAACCTGAATCAACCAAAGAGAAACAGAAAATTACAAAAATAATTTTGTGTATTTCATATAGGCTGGGATTGTCAGGTATCTTGTTTGCGCGTTTGTCTTTTTCTTGATCATGCCCAGGACTCCCACTATTACTGGCACCGTGGTAGTTTTAAGGTGTCACATTTTATCAATTTTTATTTCCAGGTCTTTGTGTTTAGTTATTTTATCATATTCTTTGACTGATACCTTATTATCTGTTGGTACAACAGATAATAAGATATCAGTCAAAGAAAAAACATGCCTTCTAGTTGATATAGCAGTACCTACCATATCAACTAGAAGGCATGTTTTTCTTTTACCGTCTTTAACCATTATATCAGATCTATTACTCTTTATTTTTCTATCTATTTGGATAGTCAAGTCTCTTGGATTCTGTTCTTGGTTCTGGTTGAAGTTTAGATCATTCTTTTAGATTTCGTGATTGGTTGGTTGGTTGGTTTTATGGCATATCAACCTTTGTAGGTTATTTAACGCCAAATCCATTTTTATGTAAATAATCTGTTCTATTGAAAACAATTCAGTTTAGCATAAGTACAGTTTAATTGTCAAAAACATTTCCATTTCAAACTATTCAAGCAGTTATATATAACAATTCAGTTAAGTGTAAATACAGTTTTAATGTCAAAAACAGTTCCATTTCAAATAATTCAGTTAAGCATAAGCACGCAGTTGAAATGTAAGTACGGTTTAATTATCAAAAACATTTCTATTTCAAGCTATTCAGTTTACTCAATTCAGTTTAGCATAAGTATGCTGTTAGTTCTATTTAACCCATAGATAGGGCCCTATCAGGTGCTACCACTCCGGGCCAGAGTGGACCTGGGAGCGATGGCAATGAAGGGGTACTCCATATTCCCCAAAGCTCCAGCACTGCTGGAACCTCACCATCAGATTGTTTAGTGTCACTCTAGTGTATTCTACAGCCCCAGCAGACTGGGCAATACACAGATTTAAATGTCAGACAGTGTTATTTCAGATAATTCAGTTCGGCATAAGTACACAGTTTAGACGTCAAAAACAGTTCTATTTTGAGCAATTCAGTTCAGCACTAGTACGCAGTTCCAATGTCAAAACAGTTCTATTTCAAACAATTCAGTTTAGCATAAATACGCAGTTTAAATGCAAAAATCAGTATAGTGAAAGAAGCACGGTTTTGTTCTATCTAACCCATAGATAGGACCCTTATCAGGTGCTACCACTCCGGGCCAGTGTGGACCTGGGAGCGATGGCAATGAAGGGGTACTCCACATTCCCCAAAGCTCCAGCACTGCTGGAACCTCACCATCAGATTGTTTAGTGTCATATCCAGGACACTCGTTGGGGGGGGGTCTTACCCCTCTGCAGAGAAGCAGTTGGTGTATTCTACAGCCCCAGCCGACTGGGCAATTTTAGATTTCAGTATTCCATCGTATTTGCATATTTTCCAGTGTCTCATTTTATCACACCTTCTCAATATTCTCTTGATATTTGGATTGGACAACTGGACACTAAGGGGTCAACTGATTCAGTTTTTGTTTAGTTTACTTTGGTTTGGTTTGGTTTGTTGGGTTTTATAGCATATCAACCTTTGTAGGTTATTTAACGCCAAATCCATCTTTATGTAAATAATCTGTTCTATTTAAAACAATTCAGTTTAGCATAAGAACACATTTTGATTGTCAAAAACATTTCTATTTCAAACTATTCAAGCAGTTATATATAACAATTCAGTCTAGTGTAAGTACAGTCTCAATGTCAAAAACAGTTCTATTTGAAATAATTTAATTTAGCATAAGCACGCAGTTTAAATGTAAGTACGGTTTAATTGTCAAAAATATTTCTATTTCAAGCCATTCAGTTTACTCAAACAATTCAGTTTAGCATAAGTATGCTGTTAGTTCTATTTCAAATAATTCAGTTAAGGAATTATTTCAAACTATTCAATTGTACATAACAATTCAGTTTAGTCTAAGTCCAGTTTCAATGTCAAAAATAGTTCAATTTCAAACAATTCAGTTTAGCAAAAGCACGCAGTTTAAATGTAAGTACAGTTTAATTGTAAAAAACATTTCTATTTCGAGCTATTCAGTTTAGTCAAGCAATTCTAATTCAGCTAATTCAGTTTAGTAAAAGTACACACAGTTTACACACAGTTACATGTCAGAACAGTTCTATGTTAAACAATTCAGTTTAGTGTAAATACAGTCTCAATGTCAAAAACAGTTCTATTTCAAATAATTCAGTTTAGCATAAGCCCGCAGTTCAAATGTAAGCATGGTCCAATTGTCAAAAAACATTTCTCTTTCAAGCTAGTCAGTTTAGCATAAGTATGCTGTTCGTTCTATTTAACCTGTAGATAGGGCCCTATCAGGTGCTACCACGCCGGGCCAGTGTAGACCTGGGAGCAATGGTAATGAAGGGGTGCTCCGTATTCCCCAAGGCCCCAGCATTACTGGGACCTCAGTTTTTGTTTAAATTTACATATTGGATTTGATCCGTTTTTACATTTGTTTATCTAGTAGATTCTGGTTGGTTGGTTGGTTGGCTCTGGTCCTGTGCTGCTATTATTAACTTTTCAGTCAAACACATTTCAGTCATTGATTGAGATCTGCATTTCTAATTCTTTGTGCCTATTGTCCATGTAGACGTTTTTATTGCTAGGTATTTTAAAATTGATTTAGTCAATGGAACTTTTTCTTCTTTAATTTTTTACTGTCTTTATTGCTTGATTTTTTTTAATGTCTTTTTCTTTTGGAGTGAAGTTGAGTTGTTCAGCAAATTTATGGCTTTCTTTACTAATTGAATATTTTTTCTTTTGCTTTTCCAACCTGTTTACTTCCTGTAGCATTCAATCTGTTATAGTGCCTAAGTATTTCTTCCATCTTTTGTGGTTGTATTGTAGATCAATTTTAGTTGAATTAAACCTCTTCCACCATTTTCTTTCTTGATGTAGATGGTTGGTTGGTTGGGTTTTATGGCATATCAACCTTTGTAGGTTATTTAATGCCAAATCCATTTTATACAAATAATTAGTTCTATTTCAAACAATTCAGTTTAGAGTAAGTACACAGTTTAATTGTCAAAAACATTACTATTTAAACCTATTCAGTCTATTCAAACAGAGCTAATTCAGTTTAGTATAAGTACAGATTTTGTTTACACACAGTTCAATCTCAAAACAGTTCTATAGTAAACAATTCAATTTAGTGTAATTACAGTTTCAATGAGAAAAACAATTCTATTTCAAATAATTCAGTTTAGCATAAGCACGTAGTTTAAATCTTAAGTATGGATTAATTGTCAAAAACATTTCTATTTCAAGTTATTCAGTTTAATCAAACAATTCAGCTTAGCATAAGTATGCTGTTAGTTCTATTTAACCCATAGATAGGGCCCTATCAGGTGTTAACACGCTGGGCCAGAGTGAACCTTGGAGCAATCACAGTGAAGGGGTGCTCTGTATACCCCAAAGCCTCAGCATTACTGTGAACTCACCATCAGATTGTTTAGTGTCATATCCAGGACACTCATGGGGGGTTCTTACCCCTCTGCAGAGGTGCAGTCAGTGTATTCTTCAGCCCCAGCTGACTGGGTAATCTTGATGTAGAGACATTCTATGTGGCTGCTTTGGTTGGGCTGGGTTTTATGGCATATCAACCATTTGAGGTTATTTCATGCCAAATACTATTTTTACATATATATTAAATATATGATTTGTAAACACATTTTGTAGATACAGTTAAATGATGAAACAATTCTATTTTTAACAATTCAATTTAGCATAAGTCAACAAAGTTAAATGGTTCCAAGTATAGCTATGTAACATTAACAATTCAATTAAACATCATTCATTTGTTTACACACAGTTAAATGATCAAACAGTTCTATTTTAAACAATTCAATTTAGCATAAGTCATTTGTTTGCACACAGTTTAAATGTCAAACAGTGCTATTTGACCCGATCAGGACAGGGTGGACTTGGGAGTGATGGCAATGTAAAGGTACTCTGAATTTCACAAAGCATTACTGAAGCCTCACCATCAGACTGTTTTGTGTCAAATCCAGGACACTCATTGGGTGAGTCTTACTTCTCTGTAGAGATGCAGTCAGTATCTTCTACACTTAAAGGGCCACCCTTGAAAATAATCAACTGAAACATCATCAAGATGAGGATCATATTCTTTCCTCTTTCCATCACATTCAAAAACATCCTGAATTGAACTTTTTATTTTATCAATAAGGATATGTCGCTTTCATGCCTGGCATCCTTCCGTGGAAATTTTATAACTTTATATGAGGCTATCAATAGGCTAACAATCATTTGGAAATCAGACCAAACCGATAAAATGAAATGCAGTTTCTTTCAGTCAGCTGTCATATCGATACTGGTGTATGGATGCACTACTTGGACGCTAACAAAACAGCTGGAGGAGAAACTAGACAGCAATTACACAAGAATGCTGTGAGCAATCTTGAACAAGTCCTGGTGGCAACATCCCACAAGACACCAACTATACGGCCACCTGCCTCCCATCACGAAAACTATCCAAGTTAGACGAACCAGACATGCAGGACACTGCTGGAGAAGCAGGGACGAGCTCATAAATGATGTACTCCTATGGACCCCCACATATGGCCGGGCAGAAGCAGGACGACCAGCACGAACATACATTCAGCAGCTATGTGAGGATATGGGATGTGGCCCTGAAGACCTGCCACAGGCGATGAACGATTTGGAAAAGTGGCGAGAGAGGGTCAGGGATATCCGTGCTAGTGGCACGACATGATGACTCATCAAATATAATTTTCTTGTTTCATTTTATCGGTCAGGTCTGATTTTCATATGATCGAAAGCCTAACGATAGCTGCCCATGCCTTTGTTAGCCGCGTGTCGATGTCTTTTTTGGTTGATAAGATACTGCTCCCAAGGTAGGTGAACTTGTCTACCAGTTTCAGAGAGGTTCCGTCTAGTGTGGAAATGTCACCTGTTTGATTATAGCAGACATATTCAGTTTTGTGTGCATTGACATGGAGGCCAATGCCTGCGGTGGCTCGTTCCAAACTATGCAGTAGTGTTTCAGCTTGGTTGGGTGTATTTGCCAGAATTGCTATGTCATCGGCGTAGTCAGCGTCGGTAATTGTTTTTGCGGAGTACCTTCTGCTTCTTTTCTTTGTTATCTCAAAGCCGTTTTCTCTGATTTTATCAACCGATGTTTACTATCACATAATATACATGCCATGAACTAACATGTACTAAAATATGGCAAAACTTTTAATTCACCCTAGTAATCTAATTAACATAAAATTTTTCAGTTGCTTGAATTTTTAAAATGAAGCATCATCATTTCTGGCCAAAAACTTTATATTTTTATTGCTTTCTTTCCTTGCAATTCTCATGGTTTGGTTTACTTTGTTTAATGGCATATCAACATTTGTGTGTTATTTAATGCCTAAGTCATCCTTCTAAAAGACTAGGAGTGGTGGTATTTAACTCATGGTTAGGGGTGATAAGGTTTTGCAAGGGTATTAATCTAAAACTTAATGTAATAGCATGTCTGGAGTTTGAACTTGCTAACTACAATTTTGCAGTTCAGCGTGTCAGCCACGAGACAATGGGTACTTTCTCTGTAGTTTTCATTTCATTTTTGCATTATATTACTGTTAAGTAAGTCGAACAGATTCAAAATAAAAAAATGTCTCAAAAAAATTCTGAATTTGAGAGTCGAATAGTAAAAAAATTATCTTGATATTCTGATAAATTGCAACAAAAAGAAGACAACAAAAAATATCAAAATGAATAATTCTAGCAAAAAATATTCTGTTGTCTAGCCCTTCCCATTATGTATAGTTTTCTTACAAAACTATTAAAAGTGTCTTATAAAAAAAGGAAATTACATCTAAAAATGTTTTTACAAAAATGAATTTATCTCCTCAAAATGTCCTATAAAAAAGGAAGTTATCTCTAAAAATGTCTTATATATTCATGCTTTTATGTATAAAAAAGGAAATTATGTCTCATATTACAAGATGGATTCGTGTACAATATGATCTTATGTATGACAATCCTAACAAGAAGTACCGAAATGTAACTTAAGGCTAATTCGAAAAATTCCTTAACATGATTTTAAGAAGGAACGGTTGTCTTTGAGGAGACTAAATTTTTGCATGGATTGGAGAATAATTTCCAAGAGCAATTTAAAAGACAGCTATTTTTTAGTTCTTTATCTTTTAACCAAAATTTCAAAATTCAGAATGTTTCAGAATAATTGATATCATTTCTCAATCTAATAACTTGATCAATTCTCATTCAAAAAATCTCAAATTTTAACAGCAAAAGTGTAAAAACAACTCAAAATTCTGTTTAATGTTTAATGCTTTTTTTTCTCAAGTATATAAAAGCCATTCATTGAAAAAGCTTTTAAATATTAAACATAAAATTTTAAGTTGTTACAACACATGATGTTAAACTTTGAGGTCATTTGAACATAAAGTGGTCAAGTTATTAGATTACAAAAGGATATCAATCTTTTTTAAATACCCTGTATATCTCAAATAATATTTAGCCCCCAGTTGGTTTGGACTTAAGAATAATACACTGACTGTATCTCTTCCTAGGAGTAAACACCTCTCACCCACCAATGAGTGTAATCTTACAATATGACCAATTTCCATTCAAATGGTATCAAATTTTAATAGAATGTGTAGAAACAAATCAGAATTCCATGTTTAATGTTCAGGCATAGAAATGCCATTTACAGGGAAAAAAGATGTTTAAACATTAAATATAAAATTCTGAGTTATTTCTACACATGATGTTAAACTTTGAGATCATTTGAACGTGAATTGGTCAAGTTATTAGATTATAAAATGATACCAATATTTCTGAAACACTCTGTACATCTCTAATGACATCAAATTTTTGGAGACATCCTGTTTATTTGTGTAAAACTAAAAAAAAGAGAAGACATTTTAGATTCAGAAATTGACTTACACAAAACAGGTTTGGTTTGGTTTCTTTGTTTAATGGCCTATCAACCTTTGTAGGTTATTTAATGCCAAAGCTATTCTCCAAGAAGAACAGTAGGGGTACTATTTAACCCATAACTGGGAGGATAAGGGGGTTCATACCTTCCCCAAGGGTATTTGCTCGAAAGTGAATGTAATAGTGCGACTGGAGTTCAAACTTGCTTATTATGATTTCGCAGTTTATCGCTTTAATCATCACACCATGATGACCCCCCGCCCCTGCCAAAAAAAAAAACAGACTTAGCAAACTAATATGAAGGAGGTGCCCGTGGTGAAATGGTTATCGTCGAAGGAAATGAACACGGTGACTCGAGTTCAAATCCTGGACGAGAATGATTGCATTTCACATAGCACTAATACCCTTGGGAAAGGTATGAATCCAATAATTCTCCCTCCAGCTATGGGTAAATAGTAGGACAGACTGGTTCTTCAGCCTTGGTGAGGCAACTAGTCTAGGAGAAGGAAAACTCTGAATTCAAACCTTTTAAACTCTACTTTAAAATTGATCCTGCCCGAGCGGAGGGGTTGGTAAATAGGAGCAAACTAATACGAAGTTCTTCACCAAAGTTAAGCAACAAGGAAGTTGTCTGAATCTGAGATGGGTGACTACTTAAGAGCAGTAGATACTTTAAGCAACTTGAGGTCTGCATACTGGATGAAGTAAAGCTTAGCAAATAAAAAGTATCTCATCATAGTGTTGTGGTTAACAAGCTAGTATTACAGATTTGTTGCTACTGAATACTGTGTTCAATACTCACTGGGTGCTCCATAATTGTGGCCTTGGACTCTATCTAAGCTCTGCTTTGTTTAATGGGCTCCTTGCATGGTGCAATGGTTAACAAGCCCAGTTAGTGAATTCTAGTTACTGAGTTCAATTCTTGCTGGATGCCTCATACTTCCAGCTTTTTGTTAACTAAACTCAGCTTAGTAAATGACAACAAACTTAAAAGTTCTTCACCAAAGTTGAGCAGTAATGAACCTGTCAAGTTCTAAGATGGGTGATCACTTTAATATTTTTTTTCCAGTTCTTCAGATTTTATTTGTTTTCTTTTTCTTTTTTTAAATTTCTTTCTTACTGATGAAGTATAAAAGGTTTGAAGGTTAGTCTTAAATATTTAATTATCCAATGCTAATTATTTAGTCATAACTACTTAATGCTAATAGGTCAGTAGTAATTATTTAGTACCATACGCTACATATAGAAGATGAAAATGCCCTTAGTATAATGTTTATTATTGCAGGAAATGGAATCGGTGATCAGAGTTCAAATCCTAGATAAGGCTATTTACTTTTCACTTCACTTTAATACTCTTGAAAAAGGCATGACTCCATCTGTCCTTCCCTCAGCTTTACGGAAATAGTAAGACAAATTAGATTATTTCGTATTGGTTAGACAACCCATCTAGGAGAAGGAAAACAGTAATTTCAAATAATCTTTATTCTGCTTATAAATTGACCTTGTGTCACATCCTACATTTGGTGGAGAGGTTGGGTAAATACATAGTTCAGTATGCCCTTGGATAAGGCATGAATCCATTTGCTCTCTCCCGAGTAAATAGTAGAGAAAACTGTTGGTTAGCCTTGGTTAGGTAGCCAGTCAAGAAGAAAGAAAACTGAATTTAAACCAGCTTTATTCCACTTAAAAATTGACCTTGTGTCACATCCTGACATGGAGGTGGGACTGGATAAACATTGACTTGAAACAATTTTTTTGTGCAAATAATTGTACAATGAATAATAGTTTGAAACAATAATTGTTTAAGATCATTGAATAGGAATTATTATTATTTGATAGGATTAGTTACTTAAATTTATATATTTACTCGCAAAGATTTACTACAGCACTGAATAATCCAATAAGTGTTGACATGCCGTAAAACTCAAATTATTAATATACAAGTTGATTATCAAAATGTTATCAAGATATTTTCAAATGCAATATTTTCTCATTTGATTTTGCTTGTTAACCTCTTTTTGTTTGGGATCATGTTAATAATTTCCCATCTATGAAAACACTCACCTGTCAAAAGAATTCTGACACCATTTACATCAATGATGAAGAAATCAAAAATAGAACACACCTCTTCAATAGACATCTCAGTTATGAAAATGAGTCAAAAACTACCCCTATTGTATACCTTCGGTGATTTGGGAGCTTTCAAATTGAGAATCAAAAGTAAAAATGGACCTTTATTGATCTAAACTTGGGAGGTGGCATTAAAAGTTCCTAGATCCCTTTTTTATCTGTTCTTACTCCTTAAAGAATCTACGATCTGAACTCTACCCTCATAAAAGTCATAAAAATTTTAATCCCAAAACTTTTTATCTATTCTTACTCCTTGAAGAATCTACCATCTGAACTCTACCCTCACAAAAGTCATGTAATTGTAATCCCAAAATTTTTTATCTGTTCTTAATCCTTGAAGAATCTACCATCTGAACTCTACCCTCATAAAGGTCATGTAATTGTAATCCCAAAACTTTTTATCTGTTCTTACTCCTTGAAGAATCTCCCATCTGAACTTTACCCTCATAAAGGTCATGTAATTGTAATCCCAAAACTTTTTATCTGTTCTTACTCCTTGAAGAATCTCCCATCTGAACTCTACCCTCATAAAAGTCATGTAATTGTAATCCCAAAACTTTTTATCTGTTCTTACTCCTTGAAGAATCTACCATCTGAACTTTACCCTCATAAAGGTCATGTAATTGTAATCCCAAAACTATTTATCTGTTCTTACTCCTTGAAGAATCTCCCATCTGAACTCTACCCTCATAAAAGTCATGTAATTGTAATCCCAAAACTTTTTATCTGTTCTTACTCCTTGAATACCCTCATAAAAGTCATGTAATTGTAATCCCAAAACTTTTTATCTGTTCTTACTCCTTGAAGAATCTACCATCTGAAGTCTACCCTCATAAAAGTCATGTAATTGTAATCCCAAGACTTTTTATCTGTTTTTACTCCTTGAAGAATCTCCCATCTGAACTCTACCCTCATAAAAGTCATGTAATTGTAATCCCAAAACTTTTTATCTGTTCTTACTCCTTGAATACCCTCATAAAAGTCATGTAATTGTAATCCCAAAACTTTTTATCTGTTCTTACTCCTTGAAGAATCTACCATCTGAAGTCTACCCTCATAAAAGTCATGTAATTGTAATCCCAAGACTTTTTATCTGTTTTTACTCCTTGAAGAATCTACCATCTGAACTCTACCCTCATAAAGGTCATGTAATTGTAATCCCAAAACTTTTTATCTGTTCTTACTCCTTGAGGAATCTACCATCTGAAGTCTACCCTCATAAAAGTCATGTAATTGTAATCCCAAAACTTTTTATCTGTTCTTACTCCTTGAAGAATCTCCCATCTGAACTCTACCCTCATAAAGGTCATGTAAGTGTAATCCCAAAACTTTTTATCTATTCTTACTCCTTGAAGAATCTCCCATCTGAAGTCTACCCTCATAAAAGTCATGTAATTGTAATCCCAAAACTTTTTATCTGTTCTTACTCCTTGAAGAATCTACCATCTGAACTCTACCCTCATAAAAGTCATGTAATTGTAATCCCAAAATTTTTTATCTGTTCTTAATCCTTGAAGAATCTCCCATCTGAACTCTACCCTCATAAAGGTCATGTAATTGTAATCCCAAAACTTTTTATCTGTTCTTACTCCTTGAGGAATCTACCATCTGAAGTCTACCCTCATAAAAGTCATGTAATTGTAATCCCAAAACTTTTTATCTGTTCTTACTCCTTGAAGAATCTCCCATCTGAACTCTACCCTCATAAAGGTCATGTAAGTGTAATCCCAAAACTTTTTATCTATTCTTACTCCTTGAAGAATCTCCCATCTGAAGTCTACCCTCATAAAAGTCATGTAATTGTAATCCCAAAACTTTTTATCTGTTCTTACTCCTTGAAGAATCTACCATCTGAACTCTACCCTCATAAAAGTCATGTAATTGTAATCCCAAAATTTTTTATCTGTTCTTAATCCTTGAAGAATCTCCCATCTGAACTCTACCCTCATGAAGGTCATGTAATTGTAATCCCAAAACTTTTTATCTGTTTTACTCCTTGAAGAATCTACCATCTGAACTTTACCCTCATAAAGGTCATGTAATTGTAATCCCAAAACTATTTATCTGTTCTTACTCCTTGAAGAATCTCCCATCTGAACTCTACCCTCATAAAAGTCATGTAATTGTAATCCCAAAACTTTTTATCTGTTCTTACTCCTTGAAGAATCTACCATCTGAACTCTTCCCTCTTAAAAGTCATGTAATTGTAATCCCAAAACTTTTTATCTGTTCTTACTCCTTGAAGAATCTACCATCTGAAGTCTACCCTCATAAAAGTCATGTAATTGTAATCCCAAGACTTTTTATCTGTTTTTACTCCTTGAAGAATCTACCATCTGAACTCTACCCTCATAAAGGTCATGTAATTGTAATCCCAAAACTTTTTATCTGTTCTTACTCCTTGAGGAATCTACCATCTGAAGTCTACCCTCATAAAAGTCATGTAATTGTAATCCCAAAACTTTTTATCTGTTCTTACTCCTTGAAGAATCTCCCATCTGAACTCTACCCTCATAAAGGTCATGTAATTGTAATCCCAAAACTTTTTATCTGTTTTTACTCCTTGAAGAATCTACCATCTGAACTTTACCCTCATAAAGGTCATGTAATTGTAATCCCAAAACTATTTATCTGTTCTTACTCCTTGAAGAATCTCCCATCTGAACTCTACCCTCATAAAAGTCATGGAATTGTAATCCCAAAACTTTTTATCTGTTCTTACTCCTTGAATACCCTCATAAAAGTCATGTAATTGTAATCCCAAAACTTTTTATCTGTTCTTACTCCTTGAAGAATCTCCCATCTGAACTCTACCCTCATAAAAGTCATGTAATTGTAATCCCAAAACTTTTTATCTGTTTTTACTCCTTGAAGAATCTACCATCTGAACTTTACCCTCATAAAGGTCATGTAATTGTAATCCCAAAACTATTTATCTGTTCTTACTCCTTGAAGAATCTCCCATCTGAACTCTACCCTCATAAAAGACATGTAATTGTAATCCCAAAACTTTTTATCTGTTCTTACTCCTTGAATACCCTCATAAAAGTCATGTAATTGTAATCCCAAAACTTTTTATCTGTTCTTACTCCTTGAAGAATCTACCATCTGAACTCTTCCCTCATAAAGGTCATGTAATTGTAATCCCAAAACTTTTTATCTATTCTTACTCCTTGAAGAATCTCCCATCTGAACTCTACCCTCATAAAGGTCATGTAATTGTAATCCCAAAACTTTTTATCTGTTTTTACTCCTTGAAGAATCTACCATCTGAACTTTACCCTCATAAAGGTCATGTAATTGTAATCCCAAAACTATTTATCTGTTCTTACTCCTTGAAGAATCTCCCATCTGAACTCTACCCTCATAAAAGTCATGTAATTGTAATCCCAAAACTTTTTATCTGTTCTTACTCCTTGAAGAATCTACCATCTGAACTCTACCCTCATAAAGGTCATGTAATTGTAATCCCAAAACTTTTTATCTATTCTTACTCCTTGAAGAATCTCCCATCTGAACTCTACCCTCATAAAGGTCATGTAATTGTAATCCCAAAACTTTTTATCTGTTTTTACTCCTTGAAGAATCTACCATCTGAACTTTACCCTCATAAAGGTCATGTAATTGTAATCCCAAAACTATTCATCTGTTCTTACTCCTTGAAGAATCTCCCATCTGAACTCTACCCTCATAAAAGTCATGTAATTGTAATCCCAAAACTTTTTATCTGTTCTTACTCCTTGAAGAATCTACCATCTGAACTCTTCCCTCATGAAAGTCATGTAATTTTAATCCCAAAACTTTTTATCTGTTCTTACTCCTTGAAGAATCTACCATCTGAACTCTACCCTCATAAAAGTCATGTAATTGTAATCCCATAATTTTTTATCTGTTCTTAATCCTTGAAGAATCTACCATCTGAACTCTACCCTCATAAAGGTCATGTAATTGTAATCCCAAAACTTTTTATCTTTTCTTACTCCTTGAAGAATCTCCCATCTGAACTTTACCCTCATAAAGGTCATGTAATTGTAATCCCAAAACTTTTTATCTGTTCTTACTCCTTGAAGAATCTCCCATCTGAACTTTACCCTCATAAAGGTCATGTAATTGTAATCCCAAAACTTTTTATCTGTTCTTACTCCTTGAAAAATCTACCATCTGAACTCTACCCTCATAAAAGTCATGTAATTGTAATCCCAAAATTTTCATTTGTTCTTACTCCTTGAAGAATCTACCATCTGGACTCTACCCTCATAAAAGTCATGTAATTGTAATCCCAAAACTTTTTATCTATTCTTACTCCTTGAGGAATCTACCATCTGAAGTCTACCCTCATAAAAGTCATGTAATTGTAATCCCAAAACTTTTTATCTATTTTTACTCCTTGAAGAATCTACCATCTGAACTTTACCCTCATAAAGGTCATGTAATTGTAATCCCAAAACTATTTATCTGTTCTTACTCCTTGAAGAATCTCCCATCTGAACTCTACCCTCATAAAAGTCATGTAATTGTAATCCCAAAACTTTTTATCTGTTCTTACTCCTTGAATACCCTCATAAAAGTCATGTAATTGTAATCCCAAAACTTTTTATCTATTCTTACTCCTTGAAGAATCTCCCATCTGAAGTCTACCCTCATAAAGGTCATGTAATTGTAATCCCAAAACTTTTTATCTATTCTTACTCCTTGAAGAATCTACCATCTGAACTCTACCCTCATAAAAGTCATGTAATTGTAATCCCAAAACTTTTTATCTGTTCTTACTCCTTGAAGAATCTCCCATCTGAACTTTACCCTAATAAAGGTCATGTAATTGCAATCCCAAAACTTTTTATCTATTCTTACTCCTTGAAGAATCTCCCATCTGAACTCTACCCTCATAAAGGTCATGTAATTGCAATCCCAAAACTTTTTATCTATTCTTACTCCTTGAAGAATCTCCCATCTGAACTCTACCCTCATAAAAGTCATGTAATTGTAATCCCAAAACTTTTTATCTATTCTTACTCCTTGAAGAATCTACCATCTGAACTCTACCCTCATAAAAGTCATGTAATTGTAATCCTAAAACTTTTTATCTGTTCTTAATCCTTGAAGAATCTACCATCTGAACTCTATCCTCATGAAAGTCATGTAATTGTAATCCCAAAACTTTTTATCTGTTCTTACTCCTTGAAGAATCTACCATCTGAACTCTTCCCTCATAAAAGTCATGTAATTGTAATCCCAAAATTTTCATTTGTTCTTACTCCTTGAAGAATCTACCATCTGAACTCTACCCTCATAAAAGTCATGTAATTGTAATCCCAAAACTTTTTATCTGTTCTTACTCCTTGAGGAATCTACCATCTGAAGTCTACCCTCATAAAAGTCATGTAATTGTAATCCCAAAACTTTTTATCTGTTTTTACTCCTTGAAGAATCTACCATCTGAACTTTACCCTCATAAAGGTCATGTAATTGTAATCCCAAAACTATTTATCTATTCTTACTCCTTGAAGAATCTCCCATCTGAACTCTACCCTCATAAAAGTCATGTAATTGTAATCCCAAAACTTTTTATCTGTTCTTACTCCTTGAAGAATCTACCATCTGAACTCTTCCCTCATAAAAGTCATGTAATTGTAATCCCAAAACTTTTTATCTGTTCTTACTCCTTGAAGAATCTACCATCTGAACTTTACCCTCATAAAGGTCATGTAATTGTAATCCCAAAACTTTTTATCTGTTCTTACTCTTGAGGAATCTACCATCTGAAGTCTACCCTCATAAAAGTCATGTAATTGTAATCTCAAAACTTTTTATCTGTTCTTACTCCTTGAGGAATCTACCATCTGAACTCTACCCTCATAAAAGTCATGTAATTGTAATCCCAAAACTTCTTATCTGTTTTTACTCCTTGAAGAATCTACCATCTGAACTCTACCCTCATAAAAGTAATGCAATTGTATTCCCAAAACTTTTTATCTGTTCTTACTCCTTGAGGAATCTACCATCTGAAGTTTACCCTCATAAAAGTCATGTAATTGTAATCCCAAAACTTTTTATCTGTTCTTACTCCTTGAGGAATCTACCATCTGAAGTCTACCCTCATAAAAGTCATGTAATTGTAATCCCAAAACTTTTTATCTGTTCTTACTCCTTGAATACCCTCATTAAAGTGATGTAATTGTAATCCCAAAACTTTCTATCTATTCTTACTCCTTGAAAAATCTACCATCTTAACTCTAACCTCATAAAGGTCATGTAATTGCAATCCCAAAATTTTTTATCTGTTCTTACTCCTTGAAGAATCTCCCATCTGAACTCTACCCTCATAAAGGTCATGTAATTGCAATCTCAAAACTTTTTATCTGTTCTTACTCCTTGAAGAATCTCCCATCTGAACTTTACCCTTATAAAGGTCATGTAATTGTAATCCGAAAACTTTTATCTATTCTTACTCATTGAAGAATCTCCCATCTGAACTCTACCCTCATAAAGGTCATGTAATTTTAATCCCAAAACTTTTTATTTGTTCTTACTCCTTGAAGAATCTACCATCTGAACTCTACCCTCATAAAAGTCATGTAATTGTAATCCCAAAACTTTTTATCTGTTCTTAATCTTGAAGAATCTACCATCTGAACTCTACCCTCATAAAGGTCATGTAATTGTATTCCCAAAACTTTTTATCTGTTCTTACTCCTTGAATACCCTCATTAAAGTCATGTAATTGTAATCCCAAAACATTTTATCTGTTCTTAATCCTTGAAGAATCTACCATCTGAACTCTACCCTCATAAAAGTCATGTAATTGTAATCCCAAAACTTTTTATCTGTTCTTACTCCTTGAAGAATCTACCATCTGAACTCTTCCCTCATAAAAGTCATGTAATTGTAATCCCAAAACTTTTTATCTGTTCTTACTCCTTGAAGAATCTCCCATCTGAACTTTACCCTCATAAAAGTCATGTAATTGTAATCCCTAAACTTTTTATCTGTTCTTACTCCTTGAGGAATCTACCATCTGGAGTCTGCCCTCATAAAGGTCATGTAATTGTAATCCTAAAACTTTTTATCTGTTCTTACTCCTTGAATACCCTCATTAAAGTCATGTAATTGCAATCCCAAAACTTTCTATCTATTCTTACTCCTTGAAAAATCTACCATCTGAACTCTACCCTCATAAAGATCATGTAATTGCAATCCCAAAACTTTTTATCTGTTCTTACTCCTTGAAGAATCTCCCATCTGAACTCTACCCTCATAAAGGTCATGTAAATGCAATCTCAAAACTTTTTATCCGTTCTTACTCCTTGAAGAATCTCCCCTCTGAACTTTACCCTTATAAAGGTCATGTAATTGTAATCCCAAAACTTTTATCTATTCTTACTCCTTGAAGAATCTCCCATCTGCACTCTATCCTCATAAAGGTCATGTAATTGTAATCCCAAAACTTTTTATCTATTCTTACTCCTTGAAGAATGTACCATCTGAACTTTACCCTCATAAAGGTCATGTAATTGCAATCCCAAAACTTTTCATTTGTTATTACTCCTTGAAGAATCTACCATCTGAACTCTACCCTCATAAAAGTCATGTAATTGTAATCCCAAAACTTTTCATTTGTTCTTACTCCTTGAGGAATCTACCATCTGAAGTCTACCCTCATAAAAGTTATGTAATTGTAATCCCAAAACTTTTTATCTGTTCTTACTCCTTGAAGAATCTACCATCTGAACTTTACCCTCATAAAGGCCATGTAATTGTAATCCCAAAACTATTTATCTGTTCTTACTCCTTGAAGAATCTCCCATCTGAACTCTACCCTCATAAAAGTCATGTAATTGTAATCCCAAAACTTTTTATCTGTTCTTACTCCTTGAATACCCTCATTAAAGTCATGTAATTGTAATCCCAAAACTTTTTATCTGTTCTTACTCCTTGAAGAATCTACCATCTGAACTCTACCCTCATAAAGGTCATGTAATTGTAATCCCAAAAATTTTTATCTGTTCTTACTCCTTGAGGAATCTACCATCTGAAGTCTACCCTCATAAAGGTCATGTAATTGTAATCCCAAAACTTTTTATCTGTTCTTACTCCTTGAATACCCTCATTAAAGTCATGTAATTGTAATCCCAAAACTTTCTATCTATTCTTACTCCTTGAAAAATCTAACATCTGAACTCTACCCTCATAAAGGTCATGTAATTGCAATCCCAAAAATTTTATCTGTTCTTACTCCTTGAAGAATCTCCCATCTGAACTCTACCCTCATAAAGGTCATGTAATTGCAATCTCAAAATTTTTTATCTGTTCTTACTCCTTGAAGAATCTCCCATCTGAACTCTACCCTCATAAAGGTCATGTAATTGCAATCTCAAAACTTTTTATCTGTTCTTACTCCTTGAAGAATCTACCATCTGAACTCTACCCTCATAAAAGTCATGTAATTGCAATCTCAAAACTTTTTATCTATTCTTACTCCTTGAAAAATCTAACATCTGAACTTTACCCTTATAAAAGTCATGTAATTGTAATCCCAAAACTTTTATCTATTCTTACTCCTTGAAGAATCTCCCATCTGAACTTTACCCTTATAAAGGTCATGTAATTGTAATCCCAAAACTTTTTATCTATTCTTACTCCTTGAAGAATCTACCATCTGAACTCTACCCTCATAAAGGTCATGTAATTGTAATCCCAAAACTTTTTATCTGTTCTTACTCCTTGAAGAATCTACCATCTGAACTCTACCCTCATAAAATCATGTAATTGTAATCCCAAAACTTTTTATCCCTTCTTACTCCTTGAGGAATCTACCATCTGAAGTCTACCCTCATAAAAGTCACGTAATTGTAATCCCAAAACTTTTTATCTGTTCTTACTCCTTGAATACCCTCATTAAAGTCATGTAATTGTAATCCCAAAACTTTCTATCTATTCTTACTCCTTGAAAAATCTACCATCTGAACTCTACCCTCATAAAGGTCATGTAATTGTAATCCCAAAACTTTTTATCTGTTCTTACTCCTTGAAGAATCTACCATCTGAACTCTACCCTCATAAAATCATGTAATTGTAATCCCAAAACTTTTTATCCCTTCTTACTCCTTGAGGAATCTACCATCTGAAGTCTACCCTCATAAAAGTCACGTAATTGTAATCCCAAAACTTTTTATCTGTTCTTACTCCTTGAATACCCTCATTAAAGTCATGTAATTGTAATCCCAAAACTTTCTATCTATTCTTACTCCTTGAAAAATCTACCATCTGAACTCTACCCTCATAAAGGTCATGTAATTGTAATCCCAAAACTTTTTATCTGTTCTTACTCCTTGAAGAATCTACCATCTGAACTCTACCCTCATAAAATCATGTAATTGTAATCCCAAAACTTTTTATCCCTTCTTACTCCTTGAGGAATCTACCATCTGAAGTCTACCCTCATAAAAGTCACGTAATTGTAATCCCAAAACTTTTTATCTGTTCTTACTCCTTGAATACCCTCATTAAAGTCATGTAATTGTAATCCCAAAACTTTCTATCTATTCTTACTCCTTGAAAAATCTACCATCTGAACTCTACCCTCATAAAGGTCATGTAATTGTAATCCCAAAACTTTTTATCTGTTCTTACTCCTTGAAGAATCTACCATCTGAACTCTACCCTCATAAAATCATGTAATTGTAATCCCAAAACTTTTTATCCCTTCTTACTCCTTGAGGAATCTACCATCTGAAGTCTACCCTCATAAAAGTCACGTAATTGTAATCCCAAAACTTTTTATCTGTTCTTACTCCTTGAATACCCTCATTAAAGTCATGTAATTGTAATCCCAAAACTTTCTATCTATTCTTACTCCTTGAAAAATCTACCATCTGAACTCTACCCTCATAAAGGTCATGTAATTGTAATCCCAAAACTTTTTATCTGTTCTTACTCCTTGAAGAATCTACCATCTGAACTCTACCCTCATAAAATCATGTAATTGTAATCCCAAAACTTTTTATCCCTTCTTACTCCTTGAGGAATCTACCATCTGAAGTCTACCCTCATAAAAGTCACGTAATTGTAATCCCAAAACTTTTTATCTGTTCTTACTCCTTGAATACCCTCATTAAAGTCATGTAATTGTAATCCCAAAACTTTCTATCTATTCTTACTCCTTGAAAAATCTACCATCTGAACTCTACCCTCATAAAGGTCATGTAATTGTAATCCCAAAACTTTTTATCTGTTCTTACTCCTTGAAGAATCTACCATCTGAACTCTACCCTCATAAAATCATGTAATTGTAATCCCAAAACTTTTTATCCCTTCTTACTCCTTGAGGAATCTACCATCTGAAGTCTACCCTCATAAAAGTCACGTAATTGTAATCCCAAAACTTTTTATCTGTTCTTACTCCTTGAATACCCTCATTAAAGTCATGTAATTGTAATCCCAAAACTTTCTATCTATTCTTACTCCTTGAAGAATCTCCCATCTGAACTCTACCCTCATAAAGGTCATGTAATTGTAATCCCAAAACTTTTTATCTGTTCTTACTCCTTGAAGAATCTACCATCTGAACTCTACCCTCATAAAATCATGTAATTGTAATCCCAAAACTTTTTATCCCTTCTTACTCCTTGAGGAATCTACCATCTGAAGTCTACCCTCATAAAAGTCACGTAATTGTAATCCCAAAACTTTTTATCTGTTCTTACTCCTTGAATACCCTCATTAAAGTCATGTAATTGTAATCCCAAAACTTTCTATCTATTCTTACTCCTTGAAAAATCTACCATCTGAACTCTACCCTCATAAAGGTCATGTAATTGTAATCCCAAAACTTTTTATCTGTTCTTACTCCTTGAAGAATCTACCATCTGAACTCTACCCTCATAAAATCATGTAATTGTAATCCCAAAACTTTTTATCCCTTCTTACTCCTTGAGGAATCTACCATCTGAAGTCTACCCTCATAAAAGTCACGTAATTGTAATCCCAAAACTTTTTATCTGTTCTTACTCCTTGAATACCCTCATTAAAGTCATGTAATTGTAATCCCAAAACTTTCTATCTATTCTTACTCCTTGAAAAATCTACCATCTGAACTCTACCCTCATAAAGGTCATGTAATTGTAATCCCAAAACTTTTTATCTGTTCTTACTCCTTGAAGAATCTACCATCTGAACTCTACCCTCATAAAATCATGTAATTGTAATCCCAAAACTTTTTATCCCTTCTTACTCCTTGAGGAATCTACCATCTGAAGTCTACCCTCATAAAAGTCACGTAATTGTAATCCCAAAACTTTTTATCTGTTCTTACTCCTTGAATACCCTCATTAAAGTCATGTAATTGTAATCCCAAAACTTTCTATCTATTCTTACTCCTTGAAAAATCTACCATCTGAACTCTACCCTCATAAAGGTCATGTAATTGCAATCCCAAAACTTTTTATCTGTTCTTACTCCTTGAAGAATCTCCCATCTGAACTTTAGCCTTATAAAGGTCATGTAATTGTAATCTCAAAACTTTTATCTATTCTTACTCCTTGAAGAATCTCCCATCTGAACTCTACCCTCATAAAGGTCATGTAATTGTAATCCCAAAACTTTTTATCTATTCTTACTCCTTGAAGAATCTACCATCTGAACTCTACCCTCATAAAAGTCATGTAATTGTAATCCCAAAACTTTTTATCTGTTTTTACTCCTTGAAGAATCTACCATCTGAACTCTACTCTCATAAAGGTCATGTAATTGTAATCCCAAAACTTTTTATCTGTTCTTACTCCTTGAAGAATCTACCATCTGAACTTTACCCTCATAAAGGTCATGTAATTGCCATCCCAAAACTTTTTATGTATTCTTACTCCTTGAAGAATCTACCATCTGAACTCTACCCTCATAAAGGTCATGTAATTGTAATCCCAAAACTTTTTATCTATTCTTACTCCTTGAAGAATCTACCACCTGAACTCTACCCTCATAAAGTTCATGTAATTATAATCCCAAAACTTTTTATCTGTTCTTACTCCTTGAAGAATCTACCATCTGAACTCTACCCTCATAAAAGTCATGTAATTGTAATCCCAAAACTTTTTATCTGTTTTTACTCCTTGAAGAATCTACCATCTGAACTCTACTCTCATAAAGGTCATGTAATTGTAATCCCAAAACTTTTTATCTGTTCTTACTCCTTGAAGAATCTACCATCTGAACTTTACCCTCATAAAGGTCATGTAATTGCCATCCCAAAACTTTTTATGTATTCTTACTCCTTGAAGAATCTACCATCTGAACTCTACCCTCATAAAGGTCATGTAATTGTAATCCCAAAACTTTTTATCTATTCTTACTCCTTGAAGAATCTACCACCTGAACTCTACCCTCATAAAGTTCATGTAATTATAATCCCAAAACTTTTTATCTGTTCTTACTCCTTGAAGAATCTACCATCTGAACTCGACTCTCTTATAGATCATGTATTTGCAATCACAAAGATTTTGGGGCTATTACATTTATTTCCATTAGGTGGTGCTTTTGATTTTAGTCGCCTGTTTCACCTTGGATTGATTTATCTAATTTCATATCTTAAGCTTTGTGTAATATTTCTCAAGTACAATAGTTATTGTCCTAAAAAATGGATCTGAGTTCAAGTTCTAGAAGAGGTTGTTTGCATTTCACATACCTTGATGAAGGTATGAATCCAACAATTCTCGCTCTAGCTATTGGTAAGCAGACTGGGCTTTTTAATCTTGTTATAGCAACCAATTGAGGAGAATGAAAATTGAATTCAAACCTTTTAAACTCAGCTGAAAAATCGAACTTGTACCATGTTCGGCTCGTGTGGGAGGATTAAGTAAATACAGATTTAAACAGGATGCGTTCTTTCTGATAAGTGTTTGGTTTGGTTTCTTTATTTAATGGCATATTAACCTTTATGGGTTATTTAATGCTAAAGCCATATTTGTAGATAAGCTTGGTTTGTTTTTATGGCAGATCAACCATTCTAGGTTATTTAATGCTAAATCCTCTTGATACATATATACTAAATATATATGATTTGGTTTGGTTGGGTTTTATGGCATATCAACTATTGTAGGTTATTCAATGCCAAATCTTCTTTATACATATATATTAAATATATATGATTTGGTTTGATTAGATTTGATGGCATATCAACCATTGTAGCTTATTTAATGTCATATCCTCTTTATACATATATATTAAATATATATGATTTGGTTTGGTTGGGTTTTTATGGCATATCAACCATTGTAGGTTATTTAATGCCAAATTCTGTTTATACATATAAATCAAATACATATGATTTGTAAACACATTTTGTAAATAACATTCTCAAATGAACCTGAATTCTTTTTTGCACACAGTTAAATAGTTTCAAGTATTGCCATATAACAGACAAAATTTAACATCAGTCATTTGTTTGCACACATATTTTGTTCTATTTGACCCATAGATAGGACCCTATCAGGTACTACCACTCTGGGTCAGAGTGAACCAGGGATCAATGGCAATGGAGGGTTACTTTCCATTCCCCAAATCTCCAAGGCTGGAGACTCCTTATCAGATGCATTTTAATGTCATATACAGGACATTCATTAGGGAAGTCTTACCCCTCTGCAGAGATTCAGTGCATTCTTTTGTCCTGGCTAAATGGGTTACATCCTTGTAGAAGAACAGCAGTGGTATTATTTAATCTATAAAGTGGTTCATATTTTTCCCAAAGTGAATGTAATCATGTAACTGGAGTTTGAATTACTTTTGAAGTTGCAGTCCGGCCCTTTAGTCATTACACAACAGAGACTCCCTGTCTAATAAGTTTTCGACTTCACAAAAAATTGACGTCAAAGAAGAGACTAAAATTGTATCATTGCACTGGGTTTAGAGGAACATAGAAAAGAAACTGCAAGAAGGAATAAAGAATTATTCTTACCAAATACAACCGGTTTATGCACTCCCTCACAATTTCCAGATCTGCATTGCTGTCAACAACAATATTGCCCACTTCAGTTGCTGTAGAAAAAAACAAAAACAACATGAGTTAACTACAAGTGTTAAGATTAAAAGATAGACTAGATTAATCATCTCACCTGTCACCAAAAAGAGAAATGATACAAGTTATAAATAACATTACAAGATTAGATAATATGGCAATATTGTATTATTAAAAAAGATTAGATCATAGGGCAGTATTATCATGCACCTACCGGACATTGGCCTAACGGTTAGAGTGTTCGCCAATAGCCCGGTAGACCTGGGTTCAATCCCAGGTTGAGTCATACCAAAGACTCAAAAAATGGTACTTGATGCCGCCTTGCTTCACACTCAGCATTACAAGGTATGGATCAAGGGTAAAGTGGAGCAATCCAGGGAAAGGAGTAGCGCCTTCCCCTACACCTTAGTGTAGTAAGCTATCGAAAAGGGAGCCTTCGGGTCACCCTCGACTATGGTCGCCAACTTACTTATCATGCATGAAAATATTGCCTATTTGATTAAAGCGCATGAACTTCATTTTGTCTGCATTCACATAGAGCCTCATGGATTTGCTTGGGTGGGTATATTTGTCAGAAGCACTAGGTCATCAGCAAAGTCTACATCCATAAAAGTTTGTGTAGGCTATCATCTGCTTCTTGCTTTTTCCATTTTCTTTCATTAAATCAATTATCGTCTGAAGTATGTAGTCTTGGCAGATTATGAACAGGTGTGGTGTTAATGTTCCCCTTGCAGCATGCCTGCGACAATGTCAAAGAAGTCTGTCTCCATCTCCACACAATATGGAGGCTCTCTGAAACTAGTGGACAAGTTCACTTACTTCAAAAGAAGTATCTCTTCTATAGAAAATGATGTCAATATGCAACTGGCAAAGGCATGGACAGCTATCGATAGGCTATCGGTCATATGGAAGTCAGACCTATCTGAGAGAATAAAATGCAATTTTTCCAAGCAGTCGTCATGTCCTTACTATTGTATGGATGCACCACTTGGATGCTGACTAAGCATATAGAGAAAAAGCTTGATGGCAATTGCACAAGGATGTTATGAGTAATATTAAACAAATCCTGGAAGTAACATCCCACAAAACAGCAGCTGTACGGCCACCTACTGCCCATCTTGAAGACCATCCAAATTATACAAACAAGATATACAGGACACTGCTGTAGAAGTAAGGGTGACCTCATAAGTGATATTCTCCTATGGACCCCTTCACACGGATGCACAAAAGTCAGATGACCAGCAAGAACTTATTTACAACAGTTCTGTATGGACACAGGATGTGGCCTGGAAGACACGCTGGAACCAATGGATCATAGAGATGGATGGCAAGATAGGATGATGATGATAATCAAGTAATTATTCAAGATAATATACAGGATAACCCAATATGAAAATATTAACATATGATTATATAATTTACAATGCTAAGATTTGGTGTGTATATATATATATATATATATATATATATATATATATATATACGTATGTAGTAATAAATGATACATAATAATATCGATTTTGATTGTATAATGTTTTACTATTAATAATAAAATCTTTGTATCTTTAGTTTAGAAGAAAAATAACATTTTATATAAAACTGGTCAGAGCGTACTTACCAATAGGTAATACTGTATGTGTGTGTTTGTGTGTGTATATATATATGTGTGTGTGTGTGTTTGTGTGCATGTATGTAAGTGTGTTTGTGTGAATATGTATATATATAGAAGTGTGTGTGTGTGTGTGTGTGTGTATATATATATATATATAATAATAAAGACACATTGTGTCAATATAATCTTATTAAGATCCTTTCAGGTTTCCTGATAGGTGTCTTGGATTCAATTTGGAATTGGTGGATGAATTTACCGAAATTGTCCCGAGTACTTTTGGACCTTTCATAGGCCATCATCAAGGTTTGCTTGCATGAGTAAAGAGTGTTTTTTAGGTTTTTTTATGATGTCATGTCCTATGAAAGGTCTGAAAGTGCTTCCGACAATTTCAGTAAATTCATCCATCAATTCCAATCTGAAACCAAGACACTGATAATGAAACTTGAAAGGATCTTAATAAATTTATATAGACAAAATGTGTCTTTATTATTTCATCAAACATGCTTAAATAAAAGACTGCTGTCCAATCACACACACACACACATATATATATATATATATGTGTGTGTGTGTATTCACAAAAAAATGGTTAGAAGTGTACTTATTTATATATGATACTGTACATACACACATATATATGTGTGTATGTATGTACATACATATGTGTGTGTGTGTGTGTGTGTGTATTCACAAAAAATGGTTAGATGGTTGGTTGGTTGGGTTTAATAGCATATCAACCTCTATAGGTTACTTAATGCCAATGCCTGTTTACACAGATGTACGGTTTGTAAACACATAATTTAATGATAACATACTAAAACCAAACAACTCATTGACTCACATACAAGTAAATATTTTCAAGTATTTCTATATGACATTAGTTCATTTAGTGATGATAGTTTTTTTTGTTTTTTCTTAATTTCTCACTACTATTTCTACTAACACAAACATAATGGTTTTTCTATTCAGCAATAATTTGCTTTCAGTTGATTAGTTTGTTGTGTTTTCAGCATTGTAACCAAGTCTATATTTTCTGGTACAACCCGGTCTCTTTCAAGAACGACAAAACATTATCCGTGTGGACATTCTCAAATAAGCCCTTCATGGTATTTGTGTGGAAATAGTGCTTTCTGGTGTCATTAAAAACTTTATACTCAAGGAGAATGTGTTTGAAAAATGGTTAAAGGTGTACTTATTTATAAATGATACTGTACACACACACACACACATATATATATATATATATATATATATATATATATATATATATATATATATATTAGGTACAACTTAAAATTTTGAGCATAAAAAGTTTTTGGAAATATGAAAAGACTGATTAATGTGTTCATCTGTCAACAAACCGAGCATTTCCCATGTCTTGCCAGACACCTTTAAACTCTAAAAATCACTCCACCGAAAATCAAAGAAATTCATTTTCCATCAATTTTTTTTCTTTCTTTCAGGAAGTTGTTTTGTACCAGATGTTCCATAAACATTTTTGACAGCATATTGAAAATATTCACATGCACATAGACAATGTCTGGAAACAGACAAGTGTTTTTAACATATCTTTTAAACGTACATTTATGGAATTAAGATTTTCTTGCGAAGGAAAAATATCCTAACTTCTGCTAAGTATTTCCTTAGAAATTTTGTTACTGTGAATATTAAAAAAATTAGATTTTCCTCTTTTTTAACTGTTTCTTGTTATATCAGAATGCCATCTATAAAGAATTGATGAAATGTGCGGGAAGAAACCAGCCCAAATTTTCTACTTGGCAGGGAGGGGGTGATCTAAGATATATAGAAATTTGTATTCCTCCCCATCAAAAAAAGTTGAGCTCCCTTACAATCTGCAACTATTGCTGTGTTAAAATATATACAAAAATCATTTTTACTGCTTTCTTTACATGATTAATTTTTGTGAACTTTGTTGAAATGACTATAAACAACAAAGATGAGGATACTAATCCAAATCAATGAATTCATCATGATGATAATTATTCATTTGAGAAATTAAAATAGGAATAAGTATAATTAACTGAAATGAGGATACTATTTAAAACAGATTGATCTATAATAATGATAATTTCTCATTTGACAAATTCATGGAGAAATAAATATAAACAACCAAGAGGAGGATACTAGTCCAAATAGATGACTATAAACAACCAAGATAAGGATACTATTTAAAATAGATGAATGTATAATAGTGATAATTCCTCGTGTGAGAAATTCAGATTGAAATGGCCATAAACAACCACAATAAGGATGCAATTCCCAACAGAAATGACTATAAACAACCAAGATAAGGATACTAGTCCAAATACATTAATCTATAACAATGATAATTCCTCATTTGACAAATTCTCATAGAAATGACTGAATAATGAAGATAAGGATACTAGTCCAAATAGATGACTACAAACAACCAAGATAAGGATACTATTCCAAATAGGTTAATCTATAAAAATGATAATTTCTCATTTGACAAATTCATGGAGAAATGAATATAAACAACCAAGAGGAGGATACTAGTCCAAATAGGTTAAGTGGAAGGAAGAGCACAGCCAAAGCAAAATTGAAAGCTGCAAGCCAACAAGAAAGAATAAAACTGTGGGAACAGCATTTCAAAAATCTACTAGGAAACCCACCGGAAATAACGGATGAACCGATCACCAGAATTATTAGTAAGCAATTAGACGTAAAACTAGGTCCTTTCACCAAAGAAGAACTCGACACGGTTCTCAGAAGAATTAAAAATAGGAAAGCGGCGGGGCTAGACGAGATCCCCCCAGAAGTGTGGAAGACGAGACAATTCGACGATATACTGCTCCGGCAATGCAACGCAGTCTATAGTCAAAATAGGATAGAACGATGGACGAAGGGATGCATCCTTCCATTCCCTAAAAAAGGCGACCTCGGACTAGCCAAGAACTACCGAGGGATAACACTTACATCCATAGCAGCCAAAATCTACAATGCCCTACTACGAAACCGCATAGAACCCAAAATGGAAAACATCCTTAGGAAAAACCAAAATGGCTTCCGGAGAAATAGATCCACAACCTCACAAATACTGACCATCCGTAGAATCCTGGAAGGCGTTCAGGCAAAAAACTTACAGGCGACATTACTATTTGTCGACTTTACCAAGGCCTTCGATTCCATACACAGAGGGAAGATGGAGCAAATCCTACTAGCTTACGGCCTACCAAAAGAAACCGTAGCAGCGATAATGATTCTCTACAGAAACACCAAAGTAAAAGTACGTTCACCAGATGGAGACACGGAATACTTCGACATTGTTGCAGGAGTACTACAAGGAGACACACTAGCCCCGTACCTCTTTATCATCTGTCTAGACTATGTGCTTAGGACTTCGATCGACAAAATCAGAGAAAATGGCTTTGAGCTGACTAAGAGAAGAAGCAAAAGGTACCCCGCAAAAACAATCACGGACGCCGACTACGCTGATGACTTGGCGTTACTAGCGAATACGCCTAATCAAGCAGAGACACTACTACATAGTCTGGAACGAGCTGCAGCTGGCATTGGCCTACATGTCAATGCAAACAAAACCGAATATATGTGTTACAACCAAACAGGCAACATTGCCACACTAGACGGAGCCTCTCTGAAACTAGTCGACAAATTCACCTACCTAGGAAGCAGCGTCTCATCAACTGAGAAGGACATCGACACACGACTGACGAAGGCATGGACAGCTATCGATAGGCTCTCGATCATATGGAAGTCGGACCTAACAGATAAAATGAAACGCAGTTTCTTCCAGGCAGCGGTTGTGTCGATACTGCTATATGGATGCACCACATGGACGCTTACGAAGCGGCTGGAGAGGAGGCTGGACGGAAATTACACAAGAATGTTGAGAGCAGTATTAAACAAGTCCTGGCGACAACACCCCACGAGAATCCAACTATACGGACACTTGCCCCCCATCACAAAAACTATACAAGTTCGACGAACCAGACACGCAGGACACTGCTGGAGAAGCAAGGACGAGCTCATAAGCGATGTACTCCTGTGGACCCCCACTCATGGATGTGCAAGAGTGGGACGACCAGCACGAACTTACATACAGCAGCTATGTGAGGACACGGGTTGTAATCCTGATGACCTGCCGGAGGCGATGAATGATAGGGAGAAATGGCGAGAGACGGTCAGGGATATCCGCGCAGGCGGCGCGACATGATGATGATGATGATAATAATGATAATTCTTCATTTGACAAATTCATGGAGAAATGAATATAAACAACCAAGAGGAGGATACTAGTCCAAATAGGTTAATCTATAATAATGATAATTCTTCATTTGACAAATTCATGGAGAAATGAATATAAACAACCAAGAGGAGGATACTAGTCCAAATAGGTTAATCTATAATAATGATAATTCTTCATTTGACAAATTCATGGAGAAATGAATATAAACAACCAAGAGGAGGATACTAGTCCAAATAGGTTAATCTATAATAATGATAATTCTTCATTTGACAAATTCATGGAGAAATGAATATAAACAACCAAGATAAGGATACTAGTCCAAATAGGTGACTTTATAATTCCTCATTTGAGAAACATCTTTAAAGTTTGTCTAAAATAAATTAGATTATAGCACATTTTATATTAACATTTTACTTAAACTTTTCATTTATTTCTGAGTGAAAATATGTAAAATAAAAAAATTGAGAAAAATTTGAACATTAAAAGAAATAGTTTTAGTTCACTGAATATATTTCTATTCCATCTGTCATCCACAAACAGACTGTTTTGTTGTATCACAACTCTTCACTGTGGCTAGACCCATGAGATGCTTCAAGCTGGGATTGAAACCCGGCTCCGGCTGACTTTACATCAGACATCTTATCCCAAAGCCATCGTCATTCTCAACATAGGTAAAGTAATTTTAAAGTCTATTTTTCTACATATATGTTACTAGCTACCTGGAGTGCTCAATTCTTGAGAAGAGCTATTGCATTTTAGTGTATGTGGCAACCGGCAAATTTCTCATTTGAGTACTTAACCCACAAAGTGGGGGAGCATGAGTGTGTGCGTTTATTTGTGCATGTAAATATAAAATATGTAAAACCAAAATATTCTGAAGATGTCTTTATTTATATGTGAAATGATATGCCAATGTTTAATGTTTTTGTCAAACCATATTTAGGGCAATGTTAGTATGCAGTGTTATAATGTCATATCCAAAAGTTATTTTCGAATGAATAAAAGTTCTTAGCATTCTTTTGTTAATAGAAGTTCTGTTTCAAAATGTACGCAGTATAATTTGTGTTCAAAAGTTTTTTCTTTTTTTTATTTTCTATTATCTATTTATTCTTATTTCTCAAAAATGAGTCATATATTTGCTCAAAATTTTTTTTAAATTCTCAAAAATATTATTTATGAATGTATTTCAAAATATCTATAAAATTTCTCACTATCAAAAAATTTTCTTATTATTTTTATCTATATATTGAATACTATTGCTAAGTTAATAAAAACTAATTTAAATAAAGGCTATTGTAACTATCTAAAATTAATTTTACTTCAGGAGATAAGTTGAATGAACAAGGTCTTTGTTCAATAATATTATAATTAAAAATAATGCTCGGTTCAACAATCTTTCTGTGTCGTTTATTATGTATATTCATGTTTAATGTTTCAGTTTTTTAAACCATCTTCAGGATACTGTTAGTATGTAATGTTTTGTCTCATTGGAAAAATTTTATTCCAAAAAGTTCAAAAATTTTAATTTTTCTAATATATTTATTTTTTAAATTCATTTGCTGTAGATTTTTTAGAAATATTTTAGAAAACTTATATGAATTTTAAAATTGTTTAGAAAATTAAAAACAAAAAATTTATTAATTTTTATTTTTACTTTATTAAATAAAACAACATATTTGTGGTTGTTTGCAATAAAAATCTAGTTGAGAAAATATTTGGATTATAAGTGATATTGAAACCATTAAAATCAAGTATAATTTATCAATAATCAATAAAACCAAATTAAAAAAAATTTTTTTTTAACTATTTAAAACTAATTTAACTAAATAAAGAGTTAAACTGAACAACAAGGTCTTTGATAGTATTATAATTAGAAATAATGCTGGATTCAACAATCTTTCTGTGTTGTTTATTATGTATATTAACTAACATTTTATACATACTAAGATTCACTCAAAAGGTTCTAAAAACCTCCCCTAGAAAGAAGAGACTTAGTTGAAAATTTTCGTTGTGGGAGTACAATACCATTTCTTATAAAACTAGAAAAACTAATTCCGATTTCTGTCTTAGTTTATGTGCAGGTGAAGTACAAACAAAGGTGAGTGATGTATGACAAATCAAAAATCTTGATGAGGCTTAGGACTTTTTGAACAACCCCTGTATACATGATTGTGTGTGTGCTTGTGTTTATATATACTGAATTAACTTCTATTTCTTTCACCACTAAATAAAAATTAGTCTGTGCATATATTTCACTCATTATACAAGGCTGTATGTGTGTGTGTGTGTGTGTGTCTAAGTGTGTGTTTAAATGTGTATGCGCATAAAACTGTGTACATACAAGTAGGTTGAAAGAAAAATGCTTAAAAAAACAACTGCACTATTTACGATAAAATTACCTCCTCATCCATAGAAATAAATAAATAAATAAATAAAAAAAGTTTTCTGATTTCAAACTTTCTATAAACAGCAAGCAATATCTTAAGGTTATTTTTAAAGCCAAGTGAAGAATTTCTAAGATAAAAATATGGTGAGAACGAGAAAAAAAAAAACCCCAAAAAAAACCTACAAAAAAGCATTAAAAAACCTAAGAGTTTTACAAACAGACTTTCAACAATCTGAAAGTAGGCTATAGAAAGTCGAGGAGAAGTGAAAAAGAGAAAGAGTACTTGAGTTACTTTGATGTGAAAGAAACGGTAAAAATATAGCGTACACTCTAATGGCATATAGGAGGAGGGGGATGAGGAAAATAACATGCACTGTTTTGCAGCAGGTAAGAAATGCTAAGATCAAAGTGATCAGATGAAGAAAATAAAAAAAAAGAAAAAAGTAAACTAAAGATAAAATTGTGAGGGAAGTGAAAATATACTCAAATATAAATGTTTATACATACATAAATAAATATACATACCACAGAAATACACACTATTTTTCAAGAATAAAATTAGAGAATGATAAAAAGATATTACGCAGAGTTTCCTGTTGTCAATCCTCAGGTGATCTAGTTTATAAAATATTGTATACTAGCTCACCTGAGGATCAACAATGTGAAACTGTCAGTCATGAAGTTTTTATCCTGTTTTATTACTTCCCAATATTATACTTGTAAAATATTTTGATATGGCTGCGCATTTTTATGTACAGAGTACTGTAAAAAATTTTATGGATTAAAAATGCTTTTAGCATTAAATTTTAATCATAAGTGTGTGTATGTGTGTATATATATATATATATACACACACACACACACACACTCCCACCAACTCATTGGCATAATGGTTACAATAATCACAAAAGATTTGGAAAATTAGAGTTCAATCCCAGGTTGAGTCAAACTAAAGACTCAAAAAATAGTAATGGATGCTTCCTTGTTTAACATTTAGCATTATAAGGTAAGGATTAAAGGTAAGTGAAACAATCCAGGAAAGAGAGTAGAGCTCTCCCCTTCACCTTAGTGTAATAGCTATTAAAAAGGGAGCCTTCAGGTTACTATATATATATATATATATACATACACACATGCATGCACATGAGTTTAAGAGAAGTGAAGACAAATTTTTTTGATAATTTTTTCCATAAATGTAAACTCTGCATTGTTTGCATTATTTTAATCTCAAAACAATTGTTTTGAGGCTATTCAAAATGCCAGAAGATCCAAACAGAGTACTTCAGGCTTGAACAGAGGTCTGTCACTAAATTTTTGATGACTGAGAAGTGCAAACCATGTGAAATTTATAGAAGAAGGTGTCATAAGGATGACATTTTTATTGTTATCCCATTTTATACTTGAAAAATATTGTGATATTGCTCTGCATTTTCAGGCATAGAGCACTATGAAGCGTTTATAGATTAAAAATGCTTTTACTGTTAAATTGTATTCATAACAGTGTGTGTGTGTGTGTTTATATATATATATATATATATATATATTTTTTACATACAGTGTGTGATTGCACATGCTATGCCCTGTCATCATCAGCCCCCAACCAGGGATGATACCACAGTTTTGGTGGCTAAGGTGGTACTGCCAACCCTAGTGCCATCAGCAACTTTAACCACTAGAGTATTATTTTGTTTTATCAAAATGTTGAGCATCTCCTTGTCTCGTATTTCTGTTAATGATGTAGTGTTTCAATCCTCAAGATGAATCGTATACACAACATTGCAAAATAATCTAATCTATTGACTAATGAGACCTTTGAGATAGTTGGTAAGTATTAATCTAAGTTGTGATCAATGTATGACCAAGTATCTTTTCCACTTATCTTTAAGCTACTGACTTCTTGTTCTGCTCAGAAATTTACTAAGTTGGTTGGCGGGTTTGGTTTTATGGCATATCAACCATTCTAGGTTATTTAATAGCAAATCCTCTTTATGCAAATATATTGAATATATGATTTCTAAACACCTTTTGTTCAGCTCATTTTCTTTTTCATGCTGTCAAATGATTTCAAGCATTTCTATCTAATATAAATAACTCTATTTACTATTAATCATTTGTTTGCATCCAGTAAAGTGGTTACAAGTATTGCTATTTAACATTAATTATTCTATTCAATATCACTCGTTTGTTTGTACACAGTTAAATAGTTCCAAGTATTATAATGTATCACTAACAATTCAATTAAACACCAGTCATTTATTTATATACAGCTAAATTATCAAACAGTTCTACCTCTAACAATACAATTTAACATATCATTTGTTTACACACAGTTTAAATGTCAAACGGTTCTATTTGATCTATAGATAGGACTCTGTCAGGTGCTACCACTCTAGGCCACGAAGGAGTAGTCCGCATTCCTCAAAGCTCCAGCATTACTGGAGTCTAACCATCAGATTGTTTAGTGTCATATCCAGGACACTCATTGGTGAGTGTCTTATTCCTCTGCAGAGATGCAATCGGTGTATTCTCAGTCTCGGCTGACTGGGACGGAAATTCACTTGGATACTGATGATCAGCAATGAGATCCTGAATTCTATGGATATAACCTAGATTCATCTCATCACTTGATGACATTGCTTACAACAGTATTTCTTTTCAATGTGCAATCCTCACAGGCTGTTAAAGTATCTACCATAACTGCACATAGTAGTTGGGTTCAGTTTCAGGCAATTAATCTTTAAGTCTGTCAAGGGGATGATATACTCTCCCTTCCTGCTACAGTCACCCTGAGAGCATTTTCCTTTGTTTGTGCTAGTCATATTGAGATATTACTTTTTGTCTTTCCAGAATGTCACACAAAATTTCTTGGGAGTCACCTCGTCTTTCTGGGGGAGTCAATTTAATTTGCTGAGAGTCTTGTTGAACAAAACTTTTACATACAACATGCAATTGTACTTGCTATCCTGTATCCTAATCAGCTGCCAAACGGAAGTGATATCAGAATTCTAATCTTAATTATATATATATATATATATATATATATATATAGAGAGAGAGAGAGAGAGAGAATGAGTGGGAGAAAAATTGAAAAGCAAAATAATCCAAAACTGATCAATCTATTAGAAGGAAAGTTGACATTAAAATATTTTGGTTTTAATGAACCTTTGTCAGGACTTTAAAATGGTGAAACAAGTGTTGATAGAATGATGATGGATGTTTAATAAAAAACAAAAACAGAAGGAGTAGAATGTATACAAAGAAAGATCATATAACTGTTCAATCATTCAATCAGCATTTTTTTTTGAATATCTATTGCATGATTAGCACAGGCAAAGATTTCAAACAAATGAAACCCCTAAGAGATACTCCATACTGTCAGATTCCTTTCTATTATATATATATATATATATATATATATATATATATATATATATATTGCATGTGTGTGTGTAGTTAGGCAGCAGTTGTTCATTTACACATGTTTCATTAAATAATAAAGACAAATTTTGTCTGTATAATTTATTTAAGATACTCTCAAGTTTTCTGATAAGTGTCTTAGTTTCATGTTGGAATTGGTAGATGAATTTCCCAAAATTGTCCCGGGAGCTTTCAAACTCTTCATAGACCATCATCAGGGGTTGCTTGCTTGTGTAAGGTGTATTTGTATTTTTTTGAAAAGAGTTTTGAAAGTTTTGAAATATTTTCGTTATGGTGTAAACTTTCAAAACTCTTTAAAAAAACAAAAACACAACTTACACAAGCAAGCAACTCCTGATGATGGTCTATGAAGCATTTACAAGTGCTTGGGACAATTTTGGGAAATTCATCTACCAATTCCAACCTGAAACTAAGACACTTATCAGAAAACTTGAGAGGATCTTAAATAAATCATACAGACAAAATTTGTCTTTATTATTTAATGAAACATATTTCAACAGGAGTCAGATTTTCAAGTTGGTCAAGAACCTTGACGATCATAGAGCAATGGGTTCCTCACCATCTATGCTTCTGATCACCCAGGAGAAATATGAATACATTATCAACAACTTTGCTTACCACACTCAAAAATGCCTTCAACTGAATGGCAGACATCTGGAAGATATACTTTTGGCTTTTCTTTATATTTTGGGTTCATGTTTGAGACTAAATGGTTGCAGATCCTAAAATGTTATCCTTTTACCTTTCTATCAATATAATTTGTGGTCCTTGATTTGTTGCCCAATTATTTTGTTTAAAAAATTGTGAAACACCCCGTGTGTGTGTGTGTGTGTGAGTGTGTATATATGAGGTGCATATGATAAGTTTCCAGACTTTGTACAGGCATTTACAATTGTCTTAGACACTTGAAAATTCAGCATGTTATTGCTATACATCATATGAGATAACTGACCAATTTTATGATTTCAGGTTCAAATGAACAGCTACAGCAGCAATTGGAATACACCCTACTAAAGCCTGATTGTCAAAGCTGGTTAATTTCAAAAATGAAATCTGGACATGAGGACACTTTAGAAGAACGACATGCAATAAATTTATGTTTTAAACTTGGAAAAAGTGCCACAGAAACGTATGGAATGCTTCAGACTGCATTTGAATCGAGCATCAGTTTTTGAGTGGCATAAGAAATTCAAGGAAGGCACAGAGTCTATGAGGGATGATGAGAGGTGTGGAAGGAGTAAGGAAGTCAATACACCAGAGTAGATAGGCCAAAGGGTTAGGGTTACTAAGGAAGAGATTCCGTTGGAAGAGGCCAGCACTCTTCAAACGGGTCAGTGGCATTTCCATCAGGACCATGCACCAGTCCACAACTCCATCCTTGTCACAGACTATTTGACCAAGATGGGCATCAACACAGTTCCTCACCCTCCCTACAGTCAAGACGTTGCTCCCTGTGACTTTTGCTTATTCCCTAAGCTCAGAGGTTGTTGTTCTGAGACAATTGAGGAGATGAAAGAGGCTGTGATGAAGGTCATTGACACGCTCACACAAGAGGACTTCCATGGGGCCTTTCAGAAGTTGTTTGAATGGTACAACAAGTGCATTGCAGCCGGAGGATATTACTTCAAAGGGCACAAGAGTTTCATGTGTGTACTATCAATAAAAGTACCCATACAAAAAAGTCTGGAAACTTATTGCATGCACCTTGTATGTGTGTGTGTGTGTGTGTGTGTGTAGTTGGACGGCAGTTCTTTGTTTGAGCAGGTTTGATTAAATAATAATGACACAATGTCTATATAATTTTACTAGGGTCATTTCAAGTTTCCTGACAAGTGCTTTGATTTTAGGTTGGAGTTTGAAGATGGATTTACCCAAGTTTTCCCAAGCATTTTTGGACCCTTCATAAGCCATCAATTGGGGGTTTTTCACAAATATTAAAAAAAGTTTTTTTAAAATTACAAAAAACATTTCTATACTTGGATACATAAACAGAGTTGGATTAAACTGAGATAATAAGAAGCTAACATGGATAATCATTTTTAATTCTAATGATATCCAACAAATTCCAAACAGAATGTTATCAATGGAAATATAATATTTTAAATTGCAAAATCATTTTATAAATAGATACATAAACATATAGATGAATTAAACTGAGATAATTAGTAGAAGGCTCCCTTTTCGATAGCTACTACACCTAGGTGTAGGGGAGGGCGCTACATCTTTCTCTGGATTGCTCCACTTTACCCTTAATCCGTACCTTATAATGCTGAGTGTTAAGCAAGGAGGCATCAAGTACCATTTTTTGAGTCTTTGGTAAGACTTGACCTAGGACTGAACCCAAGTCTCCAGGGCTATTGTCTGGGAGACCGGGGTTCAATCCCAGTTTGTGTTATACCAAATACTTTAAAAATGGTTCTCGATACCTTCTTGTTTAACACTCATTAATATAAGGTACATTTCAAGGGTAAAGTGGAGCAATCCTGAGAAAGGAGTAGTGCCCTCCTCCCCTACACCTCCGTGTAGTAGCTATTGAAAAGGAAAGGGAGCCTTCTGGTCACCATCGACTAAGGTCGCCAACTTTACTTATTTTAAAATAGAATATTTAAAAATTTTCTATCTTTTTTATTTTGTTTAATAGCAAAAAGAAAGAAAAACTAAAGACATTTTAAAACATCGCCCCTATTTTCAAAATTAATTCAATAAATTATAGACATTTTTTATTTTTATATGAAGTTTTGTTTGGGTTTTATGGTGTATCAACTCTTGTAGGTTATTTAATGCCAATCCATTTTTATAAAAATAAACACATCTATTTCAAACAATTCAGTTTAGCATAAGTGCACAGTTTAATTGTCAAAAAAATTTCTATTTCAGGCTATTCAATTTAGTTAAACAGTTCTAATTTGAACAATTTAGTTTAGTATAAGTATAGTTTTTGTTTAAACACAATTAAATGTCAAAACACTTCTATTTCAAACAATTCCCTTTTGCATAAGTACACAGTTTACATGTCAAAACAGTTCTATTTCAAATAATTTAGTTTAGCATAAGTATGCAGATTAGCTCTATTTAACCCATAGATAGGCCCCTGTCAATGAATGGCAATGAAGGGGTGCTCCACATTCCCCAAAGCTCTAGCATCACTGGAACCCACCATCAGATTGTTTAGTGTCATATCTCGGACACTCATTCGGGGTCTTATCCTTCTGCAGAGGTGCAGTCAGTGTATTCTACAGCCCCAGTCAACTGGGCAATGGGCTTGTAGGATTTGTAGTCATGACTTATTAATTTCATGTACTATTATAGTAGTGTTTCCAACAAGAATTTTTCGATATTTGGATTCGAGGAGGAAGTGATTTTTAAGATGTAGGGCTATAGAACTAGAGTCATTGAGGTGCATTGAAAGGGTTTTAGTGGCAAGACAAACCTACATATTTTTATTCTAGACGCAGTCTTCCAAGAGATATTTGAACATATATATGATGTTTGTCCTATAAAGAAGTTCAGTGGAGGGGGAAGAGTTATTGGGTTGGAAGTTTTCAATTTGTTGTTGTAAATGATAATTCTTACTTTTGGGTAGGATCAGTAGGGAGAACATTTTTTTTGGATAAGCTTTTTTAATGCTTGTTCACCTATTTTACAATCATTATGAAATTGGTTTTGGTCATAGAGGTTAATTAGTTGTTGATGGTTTAGGGTATTGTCTATGTTATGGTGTTCGATTTTATTAATGAAATGTTTAATTCCTCATCAACAATGTTGTTGGGAAACCTATTATTGATAAGTCTTTGTTTAATATTTTTAAAGTTTGTTGGGGAAGATAGTAGATTAACACTGGAAATAAGTTTTTTTTATGATGGTTCATTTATAACGGAAGAGGCATTCACTATGGAAACTGAGGGTGCAAGTATTATATACTCATATGCAGATTCATACAGAAAGAATCATAACGACATGATAAGAAAGACGAGGGAAGACTTTATTTGTAACGTTTGCGTGTGAGAGGGAGTTGGAGACCGAACAGAACTGCAATATATTGACCCCCACTCTTATGGACATCAGCATTGTGTCTTTCTCATTCTCCTGATGCTTAACCGGAGGCCCGGGGGCCCACTCTGCTGGCTTTCTCTACTGCATCTTATCACCAACTGGTCTGGTCCTCAATCTCCATCGGGGGTCCTGAAGGCCCCTTCTGCTGGGTGGTGGCTTTCCCTACCACATCTTGTCTCCAACTCGTCTGATCTCCAACTCACTGACTTCCTGTCCTCACCAAGTTATATAATAGTTCAATCGCCCACTCAATCGTCACCCACTCAATCTTTGGAATGGCATGTTTGATCGTCATCAAGCAGAAATAACTGTCTTGCAGTTCAGAGGTCACTCTCTTCCGGTGCATCAGTCTATGAGTGTATCATGGGCTTTTACCTTGTCCCATTTCATCAGCCAAATCTGCCTACGCGATTTCTTTTGATTACTGGCCATTGGAATCTGTCACTTCCTTCCGGTGCATCACTTTGGAATGGCATGTTTGGCCGGGTCAAAGGTCAATATACAACACAAGGATTAATGTTGGTAGGTTCTTTTCTATGTAGAAGCAGTAAATTTGGTAATATTGTTTGTCTCTATTATGACACCAGGAAATGATATTTATTGCTGATATTGAGTTCTAGTGTGAAGTTAAGAATGGAGTTATTTTGAAAAGTCTCTTACATTATAATTTCATTAGTGCTATTAGTGAGAAGGAGTATGTTGTCAGTGTACCTTAAATAAATATTAGGTTTATTTATGGCATTAAAAACTTTATTTTCCAGGGAATTAATTTTTTTATTTATTTATTTATTTTTTTTATTTATTGCGGACTTTTTTCCTCATCTTGGTAGTTTGTTTTTTTTGTGTTGTTTCTTCTTCGGCCAAATTTCACTTCTGGCCTTCTTCAGATGATTTACCGCGACAAGTACAAAAATTCGGCACGGACCTGACTCTGGAAGAACAGATAAGGATTTATAAGACCAAAAAATCCATCCTTAATCGCCCTTCAGGGCCCGTGGCGCAGCGGATAGAGGCGTTGAGTCTCTGCGGTTCCAGGTGAGCATTGTCAGAAGATAGCGGTTTCAAATCCTACCCAAGCCGGCCAGAGGTTTACTTGGTCAAAAACGTGGTGCGATAGACAACAACTGGGGATACAGTTACAAGACTCAGCATTCCTATCCAAGGTTGCGGTAAATCACCTGAAGAAGGCCAGAGGTGAAATTTGGCCGAAACGTAGTGAAAGAAGAAACAACACAAAAAAAAACAAACTCCAAAGATGAGGAAAAAAGTCCGCAATAAATAAAAAGAAAAAAAAATTAATTCTCAGATTAAGAAACCTCATCTCAAAATGATTCCAATTAAAGACAAGTTTATTTTCCAGGTTTGACATGTAAAAATTTCTGAAAACAGGTCCCAAAACTGACCCCAAGCAGCGTCGAATCAACCGAAAAGGACATCGAAACGAGGTTAACGAAAGCATGGACAGCTATCAATAGGCTATCGACTATATGGAAATCAGACCTAACCGATAAAATGAAACGCAGTTTCTTCCAGGCAGCGGTCACATCGATACTGCTATATGGATGCACTACATGGACGCTAACAAAACGGCTGGAGAAGAAACTAGATGGCAATTACACAAGAATGCTGCGTGCAATCCTCAACAAGTCCTGGCGGCAACACCCCACAAGACACCAACTGTACGGCCACCTGCCCCCTATCACGAAAACTATTCAAGTTAGGCGAACCAGACATGCAGGACATTGCTGGAGAAGCAGAGATGAACTCATAAGAGATGTACTCTTATGGATCCCCACACACGACCGCGCAAAAGCAGGACGACCAGCACGAACGTACATTCAGCAGCTATGTGAGGATACAGGTTGTTGTCCTGAAGACCTGCCTAGGGCGATGAACGATAGGGAGGAGTGGCGAAAGAGGGTCAGGGATATCCGTGCTGCCAGCACGATATGATGATGATGATGGATGTATATATTTCCATGGGGATCAAAATATATAACATGCACTCATATATATATATATATACACACACATACATATGTGTGTGTATGTATATATATATATATGTGTGTGTGTGCATGTGTATATGTGTTTATATATATATATATATATATATATATATATATATATAGAGAGAGAGAGAGAGAGAGAGGTCTGTATGTAGTTAGTCATATATTTGTATTTGTGAATTTATACCAATAGATTTCAAGAGATGTTTGTGTGTTTGTGTTGAATACTAGCTAACCTAAAGACTAACCAAGTAAAACTGAGTTATTGAGTGCTTTTCCTATTTTATGACTATATTGTTATATATAAAAATATTGCTCTGCATTTTCCTGCACAGAGTACTATGAAGGTTTTATGGATTAAAAACACTTTTAACATTAAAATTCAACGATATATATATATATTTTTTTCTCTCCCAACCTCTCCACACAAACAGGACATGACAAAGTCAATTTTAAGGTAAATTTAATAGGTTTGAATCCAAAGTTTTCCTTTTCCTCGATTGGTTTCCATACCAAGGTTCAAGAGCCCATCTGCTATATTTATTCACAGCTAAAGAGAGAATAGTTGGGCTCATAACCTTCTCAAGGGTATCAGTGCTATGAAAAATGCAATTAGCCACATCCAGGACTTGGGCCTTCGTGTTCATTTCCTATGACAATAATCATTACACCATGAGTGCCTCAATTTTTATTCATATATATCAATACTGATGATATAGTTCACTATATAAGTAAAAAAAGACCAATACCAGTGATAAAGCAGGTATTTCTCTGTTAGAATAGTGTAGACAGATAATCAATAGAGATTGTTAACTTGGTTATGCTATCCTAACTTATATATATATATATATATATAAGTTGGCTGCCTGTAGTCAAGGGTGACATGAAAGGTCTTTTTTCAACTGCTACTATACAAAAGTATAAGAGTGGGTACTACTCCTTTTCCTAGATTGCTCCACTTAACTTTGATCCATACCATATAATGCCAAATGTTAAGCAAGGAATCATCAAGTACTATTTTTTGTGTCTTCGGTATGACTTGACCAAGGATTGAAACCTGGTCTCTCAGAAGATTGTCAAACATAATGATTTAAGAGAATGAAGTTTTTAAAAAAGAACCTTAAACTTAGGTGAACTGAAAAAAATCTATTGTATTCCATATATATATATATATGATTAAAATAAAAACTATGATTGGAGGATAAAATGAAATTATGTTGCCTTTCTTCAAGGAAGCATCAAGTACCATTTTTTTGTGTCTTCGGTATAACTTGACCAAGGATTGAACCCTGGTCTCTCAGAAGATTGTCAAATATGATAAAAAGAGAATGAAGTTTTTAAAAAAGAATCTTAAACTTGGGTGAACTGAGAAAAAAATGTATTGTAATCCAAATATATATATATATATGTTTGAAATAAAAACTATGATTGGAGGATAAAATAAAATTATGCTGCCTTTCTTTGATGTTTTTTCGTCTCTCACAAACACACACACACACACACATATATATATATATATATATATACACACACATATATATATATGTATATATATATATATATATATATATATATATATATACACACACATACAGAGTCAAGAAAACTTTCACATCTTTTACAGGGTTATATCTGAGTTGGGATTCTTTTGTCCCCAAATCCAAGAAGATTAACCATATCAAAACTCGTTTGTGCCATCATAATATGCTTGGAATGTAAATTGGATAATGAACTCAAATAAATCACCAACATTTTCCTTGCAAATGGCTATCCTAGAAACGTTATTTTGAGTCATTAATTTTACAATTTCTAAATTTCATAACATTAAAACATTTGGGCTTTCAAAGTGTCATGTTTACATCAAAACTCCATGAGATCAAATCTAGTAGTCAGTTCTTTGTTGATAAAATTTCTTCTGTAGTACGTATCATCTTTACAACTCAAAGTGCATTACCCTCTATCAGTAAAAATATTTTACTTACCCTCCAACAAAACTTGGTTATTCATTGCTTTAGATGCCAGTAGATATAACTATCCAAGGTCTAAAGGTGTGGATTGCCCAACATTTGCTGGATTCTATTCACAGACATGCACTGATAATATCATCTGGGTATTCACAAAGATGTTGGCAACCACTTGTTAAATGGATACTGAATCAACTATTCAGATGAGTTCTTCTCTTGATTTTTATTGGACGAGTTAAAGTCTGGCTTTCAAAAATTCCAAAAGTTATAAGATAGATTTTAATGAAGAATTAATCAGAAGAGAAACCATGGAGAACATGGATCCAAAACTGGCTTCCAACATATATGGTCAATGAAATGTGACTTAAAATCATCAAAGTAATAAAGTTAATTAGTTAGCAGTTTGGGTTTTATGGCATATCAACCTTTGTAGGTTATTTAATGCCAAATCCATTTTTATACACATATACTAAATATATATGATTTGGTTTGGTTGGGTTTTATGGCATATCAACCATTGTAGGTTATTTTATGCCAAATCCATTTTTATGTAAATAATCAGTTCTATTTCAAACAATTCAGTTAAGCTTAAGCACACAGTTTAAATGTAAGTACAGTTTATTTGTGAAAAACATTTCTATTTAAAGCTATTCAGTTTAGTCAAACAGTACTAATTCAGTTTAGTTTAAATACAGATTTTGTTTACACACAGTTAAATGTCAAAACAGTTCTATATTAAACAAATCAGTTTAGTGTAAATACAGTTTTAATGTCAAAAAACAGTTCTATTTCAAATAATTCAGTTTAGCATAAGCATGCACTTTAAATGTAAGTACACTTGAATTGTGAAAAACATTTCTATTTCAAGCTATTCAGTTTTGTCAAACAATCCAGTTTAGCATAAGTATGCTGTTAGTTCTATTTAATGCATAGATAGGGCCCTATCAGGTGCTACCATGCTGGGCCAGAGTGGACCTGGGAGCAATGGCAATGAAGGGGTGCTCCATATTCTCCAAAACCCCAGCATTATGGGAACCTCACCATCAGATTGTTTAGTATCATATCCAGGAAACTCATTGGAGGGGAGGTCTTACCCTCTGCAGAGAAGTAGTCAATGTATTCTACAGCCCCAGCCGACTGGGCAAAGTAATAAAGTTATGTGCACAGAGAACTGTCCTTGTTAATTATCCAACTAGTTAGAATTGGAAATTGTTAAAAAAAAACATCAATGACTTAGTGTCGTTCTTTTCCTTTATGGCATATAAACTTTTGTGGGTTATTTAATGCAAAAGCCATTCTTGTAGAAAGGCTGTTTTGTGCCTAAACCTGTTGAGACTAATAGCCAATGTCTGACTGTGTGCCAATGGAGAGAACCCAAAACAAATTAGAACTATTTGGAGAGTCATGGACTTGATCTGGACTACAATGAATTCTTCGATTTTGGAGAGGCAAACAGTAACAGAAAAGGAAATTCTGAATTCAAACCCCTTAAATTCTGTTTAAAAATTGACGTGGTGGTTTGGTTTTATGGCATATCAACCATTGTTGGTTATTTAACATATTTACCAACCCCTCTGCTCAAGCAGGATATGACACAAGGTCAATTTTTTAAGCGGAGTTAAACAGGTTTGAATTCAGATTTTTCCTTCTTCTAGACTAGTTGCCTCAACAAGGCTGAAGAACCCAGTCTGCCCTACTATTTACCCATAGCTGGAGGGAGAATAATTGGATTCATACCTTTCCCAAGGGTATTAATGCTATGTGAAATGCAAAAAGCCTCATCCAGGGTTTGAACTTTGGTAGCTAAGTTCACATCCTATGACAATAATATACCATGAGCACCTCAATGTTTTTGATTGTGTGTGTGTATATATATATATATATATATATATATATAGTGTATGTGTATTAAGTCAACAGAATTTTTGGGAAGCACATTTTATTAAAGATGACAGCCAAGGATTAAGAGTTGAGTTTTTTATTTTTTTGTTCACCACTAAAATGTCATAAATAAGAATGAAAGCTGTTTAATAATTGTTCAAAATTTCTAATGTTTGACCTTTGTTGGTCATTTTTTGAGACTGTGGGTATGACCACATCATGGATTAGGAGAGGTTTTATGTGATCAATGAATATTTTGAATGACAGTCTTCATCATGGGAAGCTGATGTCATATTTGAACATGCATTTTGGTTTGAATGCACAGAATTAGTATGTCTTCAATAATGACCAAGAAAGTTTGAAAGTACTCAGGTTAAAAAATCTGAGATTTTGGACAGTTATTAAGCAGCCTTTATCGTTCTTTGCAGCATCTTATTCGCCAACAAGAAAAGGATGATAAAAAACCCAACCCCAAATGCTTATCATCTTAAATAAAAAAAAAAAAAATAATTATACAATATATATATATATATATATATATATATATATATATATATATTGTATAATTTGGTAGCAAATTATTACCCAGGCATGTGTTGTTGAACATGAGAGAACACTTTTTATTCATAACTTTTGATTGTAGTTTCTCAAACTGTTGTTTTTTTCTTTCTGTATTTCAGGGTCAAGTTGGTGTAAAAATTTTCCCATGTTTTTTCCCAAGTGCTTTCATACATACTTTGGTTATCTCCAGGGGTTGTCATTTGTAGAGACTGTTTAGTTTAAGTATTTCTTTTTTAAATTGAGTTGTAGCATTCTTTTTTATTTTCTTAAAAAGAGTTTTGGTGTTTTGTTTCTTTTAAAAATGCAATTAAAAAAATAAATAAATAAAAAAGAATGCAACAGCTTAATTCAAAAACGAAATACTTAAACTGAACAGCCACCACAAATGATAACTCCAGAAGACGACCAAAGTATGGGTGAAAGCGCTAGGGGTAAAAAAAAACATGGGACAATCTTTACACTAACTTGACCTTCAAATATAGAAAAAACACAACTTGAGAAACTACAATAAAAAATTATTGATAAAAAGAGTTCTACAATGATCAACAAAACATGCCTTCATTATATATATATATAGTTCTTGCCACAAAGAATACTATCATATATATATATATATATATATATACTTCTTGCCATAAATTCTTATATGAGGTGCATATGATAAGTTTCCAGACTTTTTTCATATGGGTATTTTAAACTGTCATATTCTTGAAAATTCAGTACGCTACTGCTTTACATCTTATGAGATGACTGACCAATTTTTATGGTTTCAGGTTCAAATAAACAGCTACAGCAGCAATTGGAATACACCCTACTAAAGTCTGATTGACACAGCTCGTGAATTTCAAAAATGCAATCTGACACTTTAGAAGAACCATATGCAATAAAATTGTGTTTTAAACTTGGAAAAAATGCCACAGAAACGTATGGAATGTTTCAGACTGCTTCTCAACCATCTTGCATGAATTGAGATCAGTTTTTGAGAGGCATAAGAGATTCAAGGAAGGCAGGGAGTCTATGAGGCATGATGAGAGGTGTGGGAGGAGTAAGGAAGTCAATAGACCAGAGTTGATTGGCCAAAGGGTTAGGGTTAGGGTTACTATGTTGAGGTTTTAAGGGAGGTCAGCAAGACATTCCTAGGGAAGAGGCCAGCAGTCTTCAAATCAGGTCAGTAGCATTTCCACGAGGACCATGTATCAGTCCACAACTCCATCCTTGTCACAGACTATTTGACCAAGATGGGCATCAACACAGTTCCTCACCCTCCCTATAGTCTAGACGTTGCTCCCTGTGAGTTTTGCTTATTCCCTAAGCTCAGAGGTTGTTGTTCTGAGACAACTGATGAGATGAAAGGGGCTGTGAAGAGGGTCAGTGACATGCTCACACAAGAGGACTTCCATGGGACCTTCCAGAAGTTGTTAGAATGGTACAACAAGTGCATTGTATCCGGAGGAGATTACTTCGAAGGGGACTAGAGTTTCATGTGTGTACTATCAATAAAAGTGCCCTTACGAAAAAGTCTGGAAACTTATCGTATTCACCTCGTGTATATATATATATATATATATATATATATATATATGTGTGTGTATATACTTCTTGCCACAAAGACTATTATCATGATGTGTATGCATTTATCCAACCCTGTCATGTGAGCTGGATGTGACACAAGGTCAGTTTTTAAGCAGAGTTTAACAGGTTTTAATTGAAGGTTTTTTTCTTCAAGACCAGTTGTCATACCAATGTTGAAGAGTTCAGTCTGCCCTACTATTTACCTATGGAGGGAGACTAATTAGATTTATACATTTCCCAAGAGTATTAGCGCTATGTGAAATGCAAACAGTTGCACCCAGGATTTGAACTCATATCGCTGTGTCCATTCCTATAATGGTATCCATTACACCAAAAATACATTCTTATTATCATAATGTGTAGGTTAGCAGGCTGAAAAGTGATTTGGGTTTTAAGAAAATGCTCTGAATAAATGGACTTCAACCTAACTTGGCAAAATTTTGATAAATATTATACTTCCTATTTCAAAAGCTCTTATCCCAAGAGATCAAATCAAACTTACTAACAAAGGCTTGTAAGCTTAGTTTGTTAAGAAACCATTATTCTGTGTGTGGTGCCCTTGAATCAAGTTTATAGTCAAGTGCTACAGTCAATTTTTTTTCTTGAAAGTGATAATATCATTTCGATTATCGTTCAATTTGATAATCATTGGTAAACAAATTAGAGCTTCAAATAATTATTCTGAAAACAATTTGCACACAGTTAAATGGTTTCAAGTATTCCTGTTAAATACTAATAATTTGTGCTAATCAAATTGTTTCAAGTAATTATTCTGAAAACAAAAAATTTACATACAATTATAGAGTCTGTTTGAACAAATCCTGTTTTCTTAAAACCCAAATCCCTTTTAATTGATTTTTGGAAGACAGAAAATTGTCTTTCCTCCTTGTGGAGTGGGAGGACTGTTTTCAGGGTTAACTATCAAGGTTTTCAATTATATAAAGTAGCAGTTTAGCATCAAACCCCTAAAAAACTCTGCTTCTTTGGGTGGAGGTCTTACCCTCTCTGCAGGGGATGCAATCAGTGTATTTGAGAGTGGCTAATAATAAATGTATCTATTAATAGACACCCATGAAAAATATGAAAAAGTAAAATCCTGAATCTAAGTATATATTCAATCCTTCACCCATGAGCAAGATGTGATACAAGGTCAATTAAGGAGGTGCTCGAGGTGTAATGGTTATTGTCATAGGAAATGGACATGGCAACATGAGTTCAAATCCTAGACGAGACCAATTGCATTTTCACAAAGCACTAATACCCTTGGGAAAGGTATGAATTCAATTATTCTCCATCCAGCTATGGGTAAATAGTAGGGCAGACTAGGTTCATCAGCCTTGGTGAGGCAACTAGTCTAGGAGAAGGAAAACTCTGAATTCAAACCTGTTAAACTCTGCTTAAAAATTGACCGTGTGTCATATCCTGCCCAAGTGGAGGGGTTGGTAAATATGATATGATAATGTTCACTTTTGGAGGGGTTGGTAAATATGGATACAATTTTTTTAAAAACTGGTTTGAAGCCCGAGTTTTCCTTCTTCTAGACCAGTTGCCATATTCAGGTTAAAGAGCCAGTCTGCCCTACTATTTACTCATAGATGGATGGAGAATAGTTGGATTCATACCCTTCCCTAGGTTATTGGTGCTATGCAAACTGCAAACAGCCTTGTCCAGGATTTGAACTCAGTCAATGATTCCATTTCCTATAATAAGTATTACACCAGGAGTAACTTCCAATGAACATGTTTAGGGTCACATCAGGATGAAATTTTTCAAGCCCGGGCAATGTCTACACTGGTGCTGCCAGAGTCCCCAACCCAATATAAAACAGAAATGGTTTTTAAGCCCCCGCAAGGCAAAAATTATTCTAGTCAACAAAGTGAAGAACATCACTTATAATGTATATAAAGAGATGACAGTTAAATTCACTTACGACAGAATTACAAATGAGATTTGAATTTATTTGACTAAAGAAGAAAATTTTCCTTTTCTCTACTCAAAGTTTCAGCCAATTTTTAGAGTTCAAAGAAAATCTATTTACAGTTTAGATGAGTAATTGATTTTTATGTCATCATTTTTATCCCTGGAGGGAAAAATTCATGGAAAGTGGATTTACGACCAAAGTATTTAGTCTTCTGTTGAATTCTAGTTCATGTTCTGTTTTGCAGCTCTTTACTTATATATATATATATATATATATATATATATATATGCTTGCATTAATGTACTTGGACATATATTTGCATACATATACTGATTTATAAGTTTATGTATATTTTCTGTGCTTGTGTTTGTTTTATATATATATATATATATATAAAACACTCATGTCTGTGCCTTTAAGTTTTTAACTTATATTTTTATTTTTCTCTTGCTCTGTGTGTGTTTGTGTATACATATATGTTTTTATGCAAAAGTTTACTAAAAATCAGATAAAATTTTGAAAAATATACTCAATACTTTGATTGAAGAAGTGCCAGTCTAAAATCTCAATTAAAAAATTAATATAATGATATTGACCAAACAAGAGAAACTTGGAAAAATGGACAATAATTTATATAGCAAATTATATATATATATATAATGATAAAAAAAAAATATATATTATAATAATAATAATTATTATTATAATAGCTCTATCATAGATATTGAGCACTCGCCATATTATATTGCACTTGGTTCGACACATAACCACATAGTGATTTACTGACGACCAACACTCTCATAATATAATATATGATTGTGTTAATGCACTTAGACAATTTTTTGTGTTTTATTTTAATTCTCTCTATCTATCTATATATGTGTATATATATATATTGGTCTATGGGGTAGAGTGTTTGCCAAGGAGACCAGTGTTCAATCCCAGGTTGAGTCATACCGAAGACTAAAAAAAATTGGTACTTGATGCCTCTTTGCTTAACACTCAGCATTATAAGGTATGTATCAAAGGTAAAGTGGAGCAATCCAGGGAAAGGGGTAGTGCAATTGCCTACACCTCAGTGTAGTAGCTATTGTAAAGAAGCCTTCAGGTGGCCCTCGAATACAGTCACCAACTTTACTTATTTCCTGTTTTTAGCCAAAAGTTTTTCCAAGAATGATAATTTTTTTCATGTTTCAAACCTATCTAATGTTAGAAATAAATATACCTTCAATATAATTTTGCAATATAAAACAAAACTAATTATAAAATTTAAAGGAATAAAAAATAATAAATAAATAAAATGAATATAACTTCTCGCAAGTCTTAATTTTATGAATAATTAAAAGGACGTTTTTTATTGGTTAATAATAAAAAGCTGTCTTTGTGTATATATTAATTTTATGAATAAATAAGCAGACGTTTTTTAAAAGACACAGTCAACAAAAACTTTTCAACATAGAAAGACAATGATTTTAAAGGATGTCGCTTCAAATAACCAACGTTTAAAAAAAAAAAGGGAATAAAACTTCAAAGTCAACTATTCTTTGAAAAGAGAACATCAACACCAAAGCTAAGTGTTAATCTAATTGTGCTTTTGTTTGTGTTTATATATGTATATATGCATATAAGTGCTTGAATATGTGCAATTAAAATTTGGCTTGGCTACGTGTTCTTCTTTTCTCGTAAAAAGTTTACATAAAAGTAAGTATTAGGTTGGATATAATTTTCCAATACTAAGTAATTTACCTTATATTCTCAACAATTATTAATTAATCATAATTAGCATCTTATTAATTTATAATGTCTCAATTAAATTCTAGCAGAGTTTGATTAGCCTCAAAACAGCTTGTGTTATTGGAATTTACTTAGCTTCGATATGGTACAAGGCCGACAGAATGCGGCACCCAATGAGACTCGAACTCACTCTTGCAGATTTGCTAGTCAAGCTTGCTAACCATTACACTACTCGAAGTGACCACAGCTTGTGTTATTAATACATTTAAAATCCTACAATATTAGTTATATATATTTTAGGAATAAACGTTTACATGGTAAATCATGGTTAATTTGCATACTGGTTTTATACAGATTTCTATGATTTGAATTTTGTCGAAAACGAGGAATGATTCGAAATCTCTCAAGAAGGTGGATTCTGCACAATGTTTCTAATGTCAGGTGATGTATTTTAAAGAAGCGAACACTGATTCATTGATCAAACGGCCAATTTTTCTTGTCATAAACAGCCAACTTTTCTTGTTGTACAACTTTTCCAAATTTTTATTTATTTTTACACTTTTTATACATCCATCTATACTTTACATCACTAATATAACCCCTCATACTCCTGATGATGGTTCAGCAGAACCGAAACACTATAGTGTCGACTTTGTTTTTCTATACCCCCCACTTTCTATTTGGATTACTTGTTGTCAATTTTTCCTCACATACTGGTTTTAATAAAACCAGGTTAAATAAATAATTACTTGGTGTTATTGATTTCTTATATTATTGTTTTATTCTAAATGTATTAAAAGTAATCCTATTTAAAATTTCAAATGGAAATCAAAGAAAATTCAAATAAATCTAATCTTTTGATTTCTATCATTAAGGGTTTTTGGACTATTGTCTTCATCTTTATTGTTATTTTAGTGATATATTGTATCGGGTCTGTACCGACTGGATATTAGTTGTCTAAATTTCTGAGACAAAGCTTGTTAATTTTTATCATTAAGGGTTTTCAGACTGTTGTCTTCATCTTTATTGTTATTGAAATAACAATAAAGACGAAGACAATAGTCCGAAAACCCTTAATGATAAAAATCAACAAGCTTTTTTTCATGTATTCTAATGTAGTTTTTTTTGTCTTTCTAATTTAATACGTTTTATTGCATTAAAATTTAAATACTCAGAAAGTAAACAAAAAAATCCCAAAACAATCAGTGATTATATACGTATGTTTTGAGCCAAATATTTACCCCAAAATCTGAGTAAATTTTGAAAAAGTGCTCAGTCATTTGATTAAAAGTTAACTTCTTAAACTTTAAATGTCAAAAATTTGCAATATCACTTCTTTTTCATTTCACACATTTAGACAACATGGTCAAGTTGTCTAAATGTATGAAACTTGGTATCATCATCATCATGTCGTGTCACGAGCACGGATATCCCTGACCCTTTCTCACCACTTTTCCCTATCGTTCATCACCTCTGGCAGGTCTTCAGGGCTACATCCCATATCCTTACATAGCTGCTGTATGTATGTTCGAGCTGGTCGTCCTGCTTTTGCTCGGCTATATGTGGGGGTCCATAGGAGTACATCACTTATAAGCTTGTCTCTGCTTCTCCAGCAGTGTTCTGCATGTCTGGTTCGTCTAACTTGGATAGTTTTTGTGATGGTTTAATGGATGGTAATATTGTGAATCTTTATACATACATATATACAAATGTTGGATATGGTTTAAAACCTTTTGGGGGATGACACTAAGAATTCTTCGAAATTTTGTTGAAAGCTGACCAAATAATGGTGGAGCCTTTGCTGTACCAATAGATGGACAGATAGACATTTGGCAAATTATAAATGATTATACATTAATCTATTTGGAAAAGTATCCTAATCTTGGTTGTTAATAGTAATTTCTTTTTGAATTTCTTACATGAGGAATTATCATGATGATATATCCATCTATTTGGACTAGTATCCTCATCTTGATTGTTTATAGTCATTTCTAACTGAATTTTTCACATGAAGAATTATTATTAAAATACATTCATCTATTTGGGCTAGAATCCTCATTTTGGTTATTCACAGTAATTTTTTTTAAATTTCTGAAATGAATAATTTTATTATTATAAATTAATCTATTTGGACAATGATCTTGATTGTAAAAGTCACATTGTTCGTGGCTAAATACTGGTTTTAGTGAGTATACTCAAATCTTACTCAAAGTTTTACTTTGGTCTTTTATAGTCACTGAAAAGTACTGATTCAATGATTTTCATGGCATGTCAAACAGTTTCAGGTTATTTTATGCCTATAGATTAGAGAATTCCATTCATTGTACACTTATATTTACATTTTTTGTGTAGTTGTTTTTAGAGTTTTTTTTTTTTTGCACACAGTTAAAGGATATTAAGTATTCCTATCTAATACAAATAATTTGTACACAGTTGCATGGTTTTAAGTATTATTTTCTATTACTAATAATTAAATGGTTTCATGCAATTATTTCTATTCAATAATAGTAGTTTGTACACAGTTACATGGTTTCAAATAACTAATGATTATAATAATCCTGAATAAACAATTATAGCTTCAAGAAACTATCCTTAATATAACTAATTTACAGTTGTAAGTCATCAAGTATTTCCATTGAATATTAATAATTTTTAAACAGATTCATTTCACACCGGATAGAGTGTTCGCCAATGGCCAAGGAGACCTGGGTTCAATCCCAGGTCGAGTCATACCAAAGACTAAAAAAATGGTACTTGATGCCTCCTTGCTTAACACTCAGCATTATAAGGTACGGATCAAGGGCAAAGTGGAGCAATCCAGGGAAAGGAGTAGCGCCCTCCCCAACACCTTGGTGCAGTAGCTATCGAAAAGGGAACCTTTGGGTCACCCTCGACTATCGTCGCCAACTTTACTTTTTTTTTTTTTATATATGAGACAATAACAGATACTACCACTCCAGGTCAGAGTGGACCAAGGAGTAATAGCAATAAAGGAGTATTCCACACATCTCAGATCTCCAGAACTGTAGCCTCACCATCAGATGCAGTTTAGTGTCCTACTTAGAGCAACCTCTGTTTATGCCAGTTCTTATCCCTTTAAACAGCGTATAGTTTATCCATCTGAACAGAAATAAGGACTGATCTATGAATGTAAAAGTAACGGGATAGATTAACAGATCTTTTTATTTGTTTTGGGGACTGTAATGTAGACCATAACATGTGGTAGTATGTCAACAAAAAATTAATTGTATTTATCTGGCTTAATAAGTAGCGTGTTCACCAATTGCCCGAGATACCAGGGATCAATCCCAGGTCACATCATAACAAAGACTCAAAAAACAGTACTTGATGCCAACTTGCTTAGTTCTCAGCACTATAAGGTAAGGATCAAGGGTAAAGTGGAGCAATCCTGGGAATGGAGCAGTGCCCTCCCCTACACCTTAGTGTAGTAGCTATTGAAAAGGGAGCCTTTGGGTCATGATCGACTAAGGTCACTAACTTTATTTTTATTATTTGTAAGGTCTGTTTGGGCATCTCTTTTTTTTATTATCTTTTCACATTAACCTTTAAAAAAAGATTAGTACAGAATATAATCCAATATCTATATACAGATCAAATTCAGTTAAGTAATCAATCCGATAGTTCCCAAAAATTCCCTCTTCATTTCTATTTTCTTACCATTATTTCTAATTGTTGGCTGGGTTTTATGGCACATCAACCTTTGTAGGTTATTTAACACCAAATCTATTTTTATACCAATAGTTCTATTTCAAACAATTCAGTTTAGCATGAGTATACAGTTTAATTGTCAAAAACATTTCTATTTCAAGCTATTCAATTTATTCAAACAGTTCTAATTCAGGTTAGTATAAGTACAGATGTTATATATTAAACTATTCAGTTTAGTGTAAGTACAATTTTAATGTCAAAAACAGTTCCATTTCAAACAATTCAGTTTAGCATAAGCATTCAGTTTAAATATTACGGTTTAATTGTCAAAAACATTTCTATTTCAAGCTATTCAGTTTAGTCAAACAGTTCTAATTCAAACAATTCGGTTTAGCCTAAGTATGCAGTTAGTTCTATTCAACCCATAGATATCAGGTGCTATCATTCCAGGCCAGAGTGGACCTGGGAGCAATGGCAATGAAAGGGTGCTCTGCATTTCCCAAAGTTCTAGCATCACAGGAACCTCAGCATCAGATTTGCTTCAATCTTTATTTTTCTACACTATTACTGTTTTTGATCTGATTAGGCAACTTGTCATGAAAATATATTTATTATTCTATTAACAAAAAGATCCAGTTGGTTAATAGATTTATTTTTGAAATCTGTCTTGACAGAGTAAATTTTCAGTTTGAGGTGAAATTTAAAAAGAAATGTCTACCATCATCAGAAATTCGATTATTTTAAAAGTTTCAATAAGAACATCTCTCATTATTCTTTCTCATAAAATAGTTAATCCTTATCCTAATTTCTTAAATCTTTTCCTCTAACTGTGATCTAATCCTAATCTCTCTAATCTTTCACTCTTTACATGTCTTACAAAGTCAATAAATAAGTAAAGTTGGCAATCTTAGTCAAGGGTGACCCAAAGGCTCCCTTTTCAATAGCAACTACACTGAGGTGTAGGGGAGGGTGCTACTCCTTTCCCTGGATTGCTTCACTTTACTCTTGATCCTTACCGTATAATAGTGAGTGTTTACCATGACAGCATCAAGTACCATTTTTTTGAGTCTTTGGTATCACTCGACCTGGGATTGAACCCCAGTCTCCCAAACCATTGGTGAACACTTTCATGTTAAAAGACTGGAGCCAAGGCTTGAGTACATTTTTCTAGAGGAGGTCTTTTTTGAGTTTTATTTATTTTTAAAACATTTGTGTCCTGAGAAATATAATTTTTAATCATCATATATACCCATCTTGAATCCATGTTTTTTTTTCTCTTTAATGGATAGAAAAATAGAAATGTTGTCGATTGGTGAAAATCATTTTCCCTTTTTTTCTCTTTTATCAAATAAAGGATGAATAAATAAATATTGCTCTTGTAAACTTAAGATAACATTTAATATTTTACTAACAGAAATGACTAATTCTTAAAAGAATCGATAGTTTGTATTAACTAACAAATTATCATTATCATGTCGTGCCACCTGCACGGATATCCCTGACCCTCTCTCGCCACTTTTCCCTATCGTTCATCACCTCCGGCAGGTCTTCTGAACTACATCTCGTATTTTCACATAGCTGCTGTTGGACTGTGGTATTTTTCTGTTCCTTTCAAATGATTTAAAATCTCAATCCCAGATTTATGCCATTGCTAACATAGACAATTGAATTTAATGTTTCTGGACAATTTTCTGATGCACAGGGTGTTTCAGAAAAATTGATATAATTTCGGAATTTGATAACTTGGCCAATTCAAACAATAATTAGATTTCTGTCATTTTTAGACTTTTTTGATTTTCCTTGAATTCAAGATAACTATTATTATACAATTTGCATATTTAGAATTTGGTTTTAAAATATCTTGGATTTTTCCTTTTCCCAGGGAAACAAAAAAATGTCTTCACTTCGATTATTTTTAAAGTTTTCATATTCTAATATCATTTTTAAAGCACATGCACGCAAATGTATGTAGATGTAATTTTCTTTATTTCTTTATAATTTTATGTTCCTCTACAGGACACATACACATATCTTGTCATAAGTGTGTACACTTTCCATTCCATATATGCATATGTATGTGTGCGTGTTTGTAAATATGTTTGTATATTTACATGTATGTGTAAATAATAAAATAACAGATATATAAATACAATAATTTATATATATATATATATATATATATATAAAATAAACAAAGGTAAATAAATACAATAAAGGGCAATGTGAGATGATTAAAATTATCTACAATTTTAGGTTATATATATATATATATATATATATATATATATACACACACACACACACACACACACACACAATGTATATTTTCCTTTTCTCGGTGAAAAAAAAAATTGGTGTTGATATTTTTATGAAATTATTAATACATATTAATATGAGCAATTCTCAGTCCTATATATATATATATGAATGGTTGGTTGGTTGTTTGGGTTTTATGGCATATCAATCTTTGTAGGTTACTCAACGCCAAATCCATTTTTATATAAATAATCAGTTCTATTTAAAACAATTCAGTTTAGCATAAGTACACAGTTTAATTGTCAAAAATGTTTCTATTTCAAAATATTCAGTTTATTCAAACAGTTATATATAACAATTCAGTTTAGTGTAAGTACAGTTTCAACGACAAAAACAGTTGAATTTCAAACAATTCAGTTTAGCATAAGTATGCAGTTTAAATGTAAGTACAGTTTAATTGTGAAAAACATTTCTATTTCTAGCAACTCAGTTTAGTCAAGCAGTTCTAATTCAACTAATTCAGTTCAGTATAAATACAGATTTTGTTTACACCCAGTCAAATGTCCAAACAGTTCTATGTTGAATAATTCAGTTTAGTGTAAATACAGTTTCAATGTCAAAAACAGTTCTATTTCATATAATTCAGTTTAGCATAAGCATGCAGTTTAAATGTAAGTATGGTTTAATTGTCAAAAACATTTGTATTTCAGCTATTCAGTTTAATCAAACAATTCAGTTTAGCATAATTATGCCGTTAGTTCTATTTAATCCTTAGACCTTATCAGGTGCTACCATTCCAGGCCAGAGTGGACCAGGGAGCAATGGCAATGAAGGGGTGCTCCATATTCCCCAAAGGCCCAGCATTACTTGGACCCCACCATCAGATCGTTTAGTATCATATCCAGTGGGGGTCTTACCCCTCTGCAGAGGTGCAGTCAGTGTATTCTACAGCCCCAGCCGACTGGACAAGTATATGAATGTATACAATTATTGTGTACATTTGTGTGTGTGTATGTATGTATATATATATATACACACACAAACGTAAATGTATACAATCATTATTTATATATACAATGTATACATTTGTGTGTATATATATATATATATATATATATACATATAATTGTATACAGTCATATACATTTCAATATATATGTATATATAATCAGCATTTATATATATATATATAATCCTTGTGAATATGTATAATCAACATTTGTGTAGGTATTTGAATGTTATTCAATTAATAAGGTGAATTTTGCCAAAAGAGTTGGCAACATGAAGCCCTGTTTACAGTCTTAATTGAAATCAATAGAGAAAAGTCCTTTTATTTCATGGAAGACTGTCAACATGACCCTCTTTACTGACTGCTGCACCCAAAACTTTTTCTTTACAGGAGAATCAGTGTGTCTATAGTTTGGGCTCAAGCTTATCAACTCATGTCTAGCCCATTAGTAAAGATTTTTTTTGGACTAAAACATGCTTCTCTGGATGCATCACACATTCTTCTGCAAAGTTCACAGGGTTTGCATTCTTCAACCAGGAAAAATTTGATGACAGACCTCTGTTCAAGCCTCAAGTACTCTTATTTGGTGCCATTTTGAATAGCTTCAAAACAACTATTTTTTTAAAATTAATTTTTCCTATGAACAAATTCTAAACAATGCAGAGTTTATATTTATGGAAAAAGATTCTGAAAAAAACATTTATTTTAATTTTTTCCCCAAAATTCCGGCGCCAATGGTCCGGGAGACTTGGGTTCAATCCCTGGTTGTGTCATACCAAAGACTTTAAAAATGGTACATGATACCTCCTTGCTTAACACTCAGCAATATAACGTACATATCAAGGGCAAAGTGGAGCAATCCAGGGAAAGGAGTAGCACCCTCCCCAATACTTTAGAGTAGTAGCTATTGAAAAGGGAGCCTTCTGGTTGCCCTCGACTAAAGGGAGACAACTTTACTTACTTTTATATATATAAAAAATGTGTACAAAATTTGATAGTACACCATCTAAGTATTTATTGAATAAACAACTGGAAATACATAACATGAAATAAAATGTCCAGAGAGTATAAACTTGGAATTATTCAAATTAAGAATCTATAAGGGGAGTCTTATAATTCTCTAGGAGTGCTCAATGTATGATAATATATATATATATATATAAAATATTTTATTTGAGTGTATATATATATATATATATATATATATATATATATGTGTGTAAATCAAATATATTTCATATATATATATATATATATATATATTTGTCATCCACAGACAGACTGTTTCGTTCTATCAGAACTCTTCAGTGTGGCTAGACCCGTAGGACGCTCGAAGCCGGGATCGAAACCCGTCCAACTTTACGATAGACTAAGGTTTCAGGGCGGAACGATAAAATTGTTGTCCTAAAGAAAACAACACTACAGCTTTATTTTAAAACTTTTATTGAAAAAAATCAATTCAGGTAACTTGATTATGTAGTACAGCTGACATCTATTTAATGTAGCCTCAATCGCAGCCTCGATACGGATCCGGAACTGGGAGCATGCCTTTTCCACAAGGGAGCTTGGCGAATACTCGGCAGATGGGGGTGATCAGGTTGGCTTTGGTGTTGTGGGAGGTCATGCTGGTGATGTTCTCAATGTATGACCAAACCATGTAGTCCAGCGAGTTCAGGAGGAGGGGGGCCAGTGAGAGAAGGGTACAAAGTCGTAGCACTCCTTCTGAAGTCAAGCCTGGGTCTCTTTGGACTTGTGGGCCAGCGCCAAGTCCTGCTGCCACACCCAGGGTCTGCCACCAACCACCTGATTGCACCAGGGGATCACCACACTCTTCAGCACATCCAGGTACACTTTGGTGTTGACTTTCAAGCCGACTTCGAAGATGTGAGGTGGCATGATGTATGCCTTCTGCTCCACCACCTCAAAAGGGTCGTCCAATGCATTAAGCTGTGCCCTCAAGCGTTGAACCGTCCGGATTTGTATTTTGAAGGTGCTGGCAATGGTCCTATTGTCATAACTTGGATCGGTAGAGAGTATGAGTTGTACAGCGGCGCATCTCCGATCTCGCTCGTTGAACCCTGTGTCGTTTTCAGACATGATAGAAGGTTCTTATTGCTCTTGGGATTTGTACACAACTGGCCAACTAGTAGATGGTCTACAACAAAAAAAGAAAACCAGTTTTCATTAAATGAAAATGGAATCATGTCGTCTTTTCTAGGGCAACAATTTTATCGTTTCCCCCCTGTACATATATATGTATATATATATATATATGTTTTAAGTTGGCTGACCTTAGCCAAGAGTAACCTGAAAGCTCCCTTTTATAAAATATATTTTGTATATATATATATATATGTATGAATCATATTTTATTTTATATATATATATGGACAAAGATGCTGCCCTACTTGTGAAGGGGTTAGATTCTGATAAGCCAATTGTAAAAAGAAGAAATAGTAAAAAAAAAATGAGTCTAGCATCACCAATATTTGATTTTCCTCCTTTCTTTTCTTTTAACCACAGGCAGAAGATGCACTTAGATATTGAGCAGATATCTTAATGGGCTTTAAAAATATAAGAAAAAAACACATTAAAAAGAGACTTTATGATACTGAGTTAATGCTGGAAAAAGTGATTGCTTCCGTGATTGAAGCAGAGGTGGATGCTGCCAACTTTGCCTGGACATTGGTAGATACCATTTTGCATCATAAGGAATGCCACACAAGGAAGAATTTTAATGTTTGGTAAGTGGCGAAATGGTAGATTATCGTATATCTGACAAGATGGTAAAAATAAGCAGAAAAGTGGATAAATCAAACACTTACAACAGACTTAGTAGTAATATTTCTTTCTTTATTCAAGGAAGAACTTTTTCAGACTAAAACTTTTTCTACATTTTTGCAATTGTGGAAATAGATAAAATAATAGTGAAATCTTTGATGAAACCTGATACCCTTGATGGCACAGTCAAAACCAATAACCCCAACCACCATCACTCAAACCTATATTTATTTCCCTCCTTTTTCTTATGTGTCTCTTGTCTTTTAGACCCTTTCCTTCCCTTCACACCTTTTTAAATTTTCACCTTTATTTTAACTATTTCCTTAATTGCTGAAATATGGAAAAATTAAAAAAATTTTTAGTCTGAAGAAGTTCTTCCTTGAATAAAGAATGAAATATTACTACTAAGCTTGTTGTGTCTGATTTATCCACTTTTCCATCAATTTTTATCTGTTTGATACTCATAGAATGTTCATTGCTATCATATCATTCTATACCATGTAAGTGTAAAACTAGGAGCATGTACATATCCATGCTTTGTAGAGTCTATTTTGATTATTTTCAACAGGTAATAGTATTTTATTATCACTGTGATCATCAAACGGGCACACACACATATATATATATATATATATAAAAATATCAGATAGTAAATATATCATAATAATAAGCTGTTTTGTACCCACTACTGTAAAAAGACCTTTTCCAATTCCTTCCTGGGGAGTCTTTGAAGTGTACAGGCTATTTTTTTTTCCCATCATACAACGTGTGAAAGCACGTGCGATACCCTAGCCTCATCAGCCGCCAACCAGGGTGATAACACAGTTTCGGTAGCTCAAAACTGTGTCTTTGAAGTGTACATGCTAGATGCTAATATGCAGGATTGCAACATCATAGTAAGCATGTTCAAATTTCAGCCGTGCTATTATGTTCACTTTCAGACTAATACCAATGAGAAAGGCATGAACTCTCTTATCCGTCTACGCTATGGATTAAATAGTACCACTACTGTTCTTCTACAAGGATCAATTTCATATTAAATAACCCCCAAAAGTTGATATGCCACTATAATAAAGAAAGCAAACCCATCTAAACTAGGAGAGTTTTTGAGAAAGGTATGGATTCCCTTACTCCCTATGTGACGGCAAATTCTTTAAAATCCCAAAACGGGACTTTATTTTCGCACGTGTGAAGACGGGGCAGGTTGGCACTTGATCCCCTGTAAAATAAGTCCTCATTCAGAGTTTTTCTCTCAGGCATATAAGAACTGGCATATTATGTGGGGGATTAATTTATGGCCAGACTGACCGCCGCTGGCAAAGGGTTCCAAATTTCACACTATACACACACCCACCAAGGCCGCTAGACTTCCTCCCCCAGACAATGGAAGATATGGACCTCAAGGTTGAGACGTAATAATATTAATTATAGTAGTCGGCAATTCCAGTTTCCCGTGTGATATTTTAAAGGAATTAATAGGACAATTTTAAGCAAGATAACATAAGGCGACATGAAGCTGGAAAAGAAACATGAAGTAACAAATTCGTAGAAGACAATGCAAATAACAACTTCGACCACGTGGGAACATTAAAATACATTAATCTTTTACTACACATAGATATACACCGTCAAGGTGTCAAATATATAATAAATCAACAGTCCATGAACATAAATGTCTTTCTTCTTTTCTTTTCTTTCATTTTCCTTCAAATTGAGAGAGAGAGAGAGAGAGAGAGAGAGAGAGAGAGAGAGAGGGTATACAAAATTTAGTATAAGGAGAAACAGTCCCAAGGGTACTTATCTTATTTCTTTGATGGGGTTCCATGGAGAATCTTTCTTCTTTTACAGGCTAATAGACTTTATGCTATTTTTAATACTGGCTTGAAGAAAATAGCTTCTTCAAGTCCGAGACATTCTTTCGTCTTCTTCTACCCGGAGTACTTGGCTTTGGGTCTGTCCCCTACGAACCCTGTCCAACGACTAACTTCTCTTATTTTCTATTTCCGCTGCCAGGAAGGAGTCCCCACTTCTGTTTTAGGGTCCCAGCCAATCATTTGGCTTCTAGCTTCTTCCTTCCGGTGTCACGCGACCCGAGTGAGGTTACCAAGTACCAACATCTGTTGGTCTCCCCTCTGTGACCTACATTCTTTCTTAACGGTCACTCTCTGATGGCTTGCTACTGTTAATTCAAACACGGGGAATAGTATTAATCTTATTTCTATCGTCTCAGTGGGACATCACGTGACACCGACCAAGCTATTGATTAGATAGTATACTTACTGTTCTTCCACAAGGATGGCTTTGGTATTAAATAATCTACAAAGGTTGATATGCCATTAACCAAGCCTAAACCAATTCCTTCCATGATGACCTTATCCTCTAACATGTGATACCAGCAAATTTTACTATCTCATCAGTTCATCCCTTCCAGTATAGCCAGGCACTGCGTTCATCACTTCCAGTATAGCCAGGCATTGCGTTCATCACTTCCAGTATAGCCAGGCACTGCGTTCATCACTTCAAGTATAGCCAGGCACTGCTTTCATCACTTCAAGTATAGCCAGGCACTGCGTTCATCACTTCCACTATAGCCAGGCACTGCGTTCATCACTTCCACTATAGCCAGGCACTGCGTTCATCACTTCCAGTATAGCCAGGCATTGCGTTCATCACTTCCAGTATAGCCAGGCATTGCGTTCATCACTTCCAGTATAGCCAGGCACTGCGTTCATCAATTGCACTATAGCCAGGTACTGTGTTCATCACTTCCAGTATAGCCAAGCACTGTGTTCATCACTTCCAGTATAGCCAGGTACTGTGTTCATCACTTCCAGTATAGCCAGGAACTGCGTTCATCATTTCCAGTATAGCCAGGCATTGCGTTCATCACTTCCAGTATAGCCAGACATGGCGTTCATCACTTCCACTATAGCCAGGCCCTGCGTTCATCAAATTATAATAACTTCTACACTATCTTTTAAATTTCTATAAACCTTGCATATATTATCCGTCTGAATTTTTGAGATGAGGCTTGATATGTATTATTTTGGTTGTGATTTTCAGGACTGTTGTCCTCAGCTTTATTGTGATGATTTAAAACAATGTTTCAGCTGCTGTATCCTTCAGCCTTCCACAGGTGTCCCAGTTTATCTGAGTATAGAAATGATTCAACCAGGAAAATCATTTTTAAAGTTTGACAGTTGATCGAACACGGCATTCAAGAACTATGATGATCTTATTCAAATAATGATGTCATTGTTTTTCATGCCTATCAATCTTGTGATGCTGCTCAGATTGATCAGCATGAAAAACAATGTCGTCATAATTCAAAATAAAATCTTCACAGTTCTTGAATGCCTTGTTTGATCAGCTGTCAAACTTTAAAAAAGATTTTCCAGGTTGAATGATTTCTACACTCAGATAAACAAGGGACACCTGAAGAAGGCCAGAGGATATAGCAGCCAAAACATTTTAAATTATCAGAATAAAGATGAGGACAACAGTCCAAAAAATCACAACCAAAATAATACTTGCATATATCATCATCATCATCATCCATTTTGAATCAACTGCTGGACAATGTCATTTCCATTTCCTTCCATGATGACCATGCTCTGACATATCATACCTGCAGACTCAACCATCTAATCTCTATATTTTTGTCTTGTCTTGTCTTTTCCTTATGATGTTTGTTATTTCTTGGGCACCATTATATTATCATCTGTTACCCTCTGTTCTAACTATATCTCCTGCCTATTTCTATTTTTGTTGTTTGATAATTTCTCTGATATCTCTTACCTTGGAATGCTCTCCGATCCATGTTGATCTCCTTTTATCTCATGTTGCTCTTCATCGCATTAATTTAACAGATATATTGTTTTGAATAAAAAAGCCATCTCCACTCAAAGTGGAAGGCATCTGAAATAGGTTGGCAAGTTCATGTGCCTCAGCAGCTATATCTCATCTACTGAAAGTGTTGTAAACATAGGCTGAGTGAAGGTGTGCATTGATATCAACAGGTTATTGATCTTAAGGAAATCTGATCTCTCCAATAAAATAAACTTTCTTCCAAGCTGTGGCTCTATGAATGCACTACATGAACTCTAATGAAATACATCAAGAAAGATGGGGGGACTATAAAAGAACACGATGAGCTGTTTTGAAAAAATTCTGGAAGCAACATGCTACTAAACTGCAGCTGTATTGCCACTTACTTCCCATCCCACAAACCATTCAAGTAAGATGAACAAGACATGAGGGAGCACTGTTGTAGAAGCAAGGGTGAATTCAAAAGTGACATTCTTCTATGGACCCCTACAAATAGATGAACTTGTATTGGCTGACCAGCAAGGATGCCGGATGTAGGTTGGAAGACCAGCCAGGAGCAATGGATAATAGGGACAGATTGAGAGAAAGATTCAGGGAAATCCATGCTGTTAGCATGAACTGATGATGACAATGATATATATATATATATATATATATATATATATATATATATATATATATATGATTTTCTAATGGCAACACACTACTATTTCTTATAAAACTAGAAAAACTAATTCAGATTTTTCTAGTTTTATAAGAAGTGATAGTATGTTAAACAACCCGCACGTGAATATACGAGGTACATACAATAAGTTTCCAGACTTTATTTGTATGGGCACTTTTATTGATAGCACACACATGAAACTCTCGTCTCCTTCGAAGTAATCTCCTCTAGCTGCAATGCACTTGTACCGTTCCAACAACTTCTGGAAGGCCCTATGGAAGTCCTCTTGTGTGAGCATGTCAATGACATTCATCACAGCCTCTTTCATCTCCTCAATTGTCTCATAACGATAGCCTCTGAGCTTAGGGAATAAGCAAAAGTCACAGGGAGCAACGTCTAGACTATAGGGAGGGTGAGGAACTGTCTTGATGCCCATCTTGGTCAAATAGTCTGTGACAAGGATGGAGTTGTGGACTGGTGCATTGTCCTGGTGGAAATGCCACAGACCCAATTTGAAGAGTGCTGGCCTCTTCCAACGGAATCTCTTCCTGAACTCCCTTAAAACCTCAACATAGTAACCCTAACCCTAACCCTTTGGCCAATCAACTCTAGTGTTCTGGCTTCCTTACTCCTGCTACACCTCTCATCATCTCTCACAGCCTCTCTGCCTTCCTTGAATCTTTTATGCCACTCAAAAACTGATGCTCGATTTATGCAAGATGCTCCAAAAGCACTCTGAAGCATTCCATACGTTTCTGTGGCATGTTTTCCAAGTTTAAAACAGAATTTTATTGCATATCATTCTTCTAAAGTGTCCTCACGTCGAGATTGCATTTTTAGAATTCACCAGCTGTGACAATCAAGCTTTAGTAGGGTGTATTCCAATTCCTGATGTAGGTTTTCATTGAAGCTGAAATCATAAAAATTGGTCAGTCATCTTATAAGATGTATAGCAATAACATGCTGAATTTTTGAGAGTCTACAACTATTTTAAATGCCCATATGAAAAAAGTCTTGAAATTTATCGTATGCACCTCATATATATATATATATATATATATATATATATATATAAAATGGAAACACCCTACCATTTCTTATAAAACTAGAAAAACTAATTCAGATTTTTCTAGTTTTATAAGTGATAGTATGTTAAATGACCCTCCTGTGAAAAAAAAAAATTTTTTTTAGTTTAATAAGAATGTTAGTGTGTTGCCATTACAAAAATTGTTCAGCTATGCTCTTATTTCTGGATGAGGTTAAGAACTTTTTAAATGACCCATGTATATGAGTGTGTTTTGCAAAACCATGACAAAGTCCAAAGTTGTAACTAAAGAAAGTTAGTGTAGGAGACAACAATTTATGCACAGTATCAAAAAGAATGTGAAAGTATATATAACTCAAGAAGTTTGTTGGAGGAAGGAAGGTTCTTCTTAGAAAACAGATTTTATATATTTGTTTCTAATTTCCCAACTTTTTCCTAAGATTAGGTTGTGTCAGAGAATAGAAATAGAAAATTTCCTTTAAGTAAATTCTATAAAGGGGCAGATAACCTGGCAAGTTTTTGTTAAGATCTTTCTTTAGGACTTTACTAAGTATTCTAGATGGTTTTAACACTGTTTGTATAGTGCTGATTCAGCTTCTGACTTCCAATTACTCTTGTTTTATTATTATTATTGTTACTAGAAACTATATGCTTGCTTTAAAAAAACAAACAAAAGCAAAGACAGAATTTAGCATTAAATAACCAAACAGTGGTTGACATGCCATAAAATGAATGAACAAATGAACCAACCACATTTCTAAGTCATTTCTATTCTTAATTGGCAACAGGTTTCGTGCGTAAATAATATATTTCTTTTGCTTATTATTATTGAAGTTTTGCCTATAAAATAGCTAGTTTCTATGGTATATATATATATATTCTATCATTTATATATTTATAAGTTTACTTATATATATATATATATATATATATATATATATATATATGTGTGTGTGTGTGCGATATTTATGTATATTGCAAATTTATACAAATATAACAAAGTATTTCAGTGCTTTTTCCCCCGCTTTATTTTTATATTTTATGTTGACAAATTTTCACAATTTTATAGAAGGAAAACTCAGTTTAAATCCAACCATGCTGAAATCTCCATTCAATTTTTTCCTTCAACAATAAACCTCACTCAACGGAACAAGCTTTTTTTTTTCTTTCTTGTTATTCATAACAAAGAGAAAATATTCCGTGATACATGAAATATATTTCCAAACTTGGAACTTTCTCAAGCAAAAATTAAGTGCAAGCAGTTTTTCTTTTCTTTTTTTTTTCGAAGCAATTTCAGGATATGCAGCCTAATGCACTTCCTTGTAGACATCTCAATCAAAATGCTGCTACCAATTCCAATAAATAAAGAAGATCTTAGATTTAAAATGCATCTATGAATATTTAAAAAAAAAGAAAAGATTTAAACTGTAGTTGAGTCAAAAGATCAGCAATATTTTGGTAGTACATGCTAGTTTGTAGAGTGTGTATGTCACATGACCAAAGTTCAAGCTGTGGTAGGCACACACTCTGGTCAATAGTTGGTGTGCTGACATGTGTATTGCTTCACTGTGTGATCTAAAAACCTCATAGACAACTGTGCAATTTAGGGACTTATGCTTTATGAGTTCCAACCAGGCCATAACACATCAAAAACATTTCTTGTGCAAAAGATGAAGGCCCAACTGATCATGGTACAGTGACCAGATGGTTCAAGAAATTTCACTCCGGTTGCAAGAATCTTGATAAAGAGGCAAAGTTGGATAGAAGCCAATTTGGTGAGTTGCACTTGGAGACTATCAGGCAAGCTTGGCATCTCATAATTCAAAAAATTATCCAAAGCTGCCAAATTGTCTCACATTATCAAATTATCATGAAACTTTAGACTCACCTGAGTTGAATGCAACTATGAATTTTTTAAATTAAGAAAATAAAAATAAAAAAATGATGAAAATCAATTAAAAACCACATGATAGGTAATATACTTGATTGTTTTTTAAATGATTGATTTAATGGCATTTCAACTAATATTAGTGTTATTTCATGCTTAGAGGTTAGGAAATTGCCTTCATTCAACATTCATATGCTCTTTTTTTATGTAGCTGTTTCTTAATTGTTTTTTCTATCTAATACAAATAATTTGCACACAGTTGTAGGGTTTCAAGTATACCTATCTAAACCTAATAATTTATACACAATTATGACTTCAAGTCATTGTTTTCTATTTGATAACAGTCATTTGGTTTGGTTTTCTTGCATATCAACCATTGTAGGTTATTTAATACCAAATCCTCTTCATACATGTATATTAAATATATATTATTTGTGTTGGTTTGATTTTCTTACATATCAACCATTGTAGGTTATTTAATGCCAAATCCTCTTTATACATATATATTAAATATATATGATTTGGTTTAAATATATATGATTTATAAACACATTTGGTTGATAACATTCTTAAACATCAAACCAGAAATTGAAAAAAACTTCTTAGGAAGAATCAAAATGGTTTTCAGAGAAACTGATTCACAACTTCACAAATTCTGACAATCTGTTGAATCTTAGGAGTTCATGCAAAAACTTCAAGGTGACGCTCTTATTTGTGAATTTTTCCAAGGCATTTGATTCCAAACCCAGAGAGAAGATGGAACAAATACTTCTCGCCTATCATATTTACCAACCCCTCTGCTCGGGCAAGATATGACACAAGGTCAATTTTTAAGCGGAGTTTAACAGGTTTGTATTCAGAGTTTTCCTTCTCCTAGACTAGTTGCCTCACCAAGGCTGAAGAACCCAGTCTGCCCTACTATTTACCCATAGCTGGAAGGAGAATAATTGGACTCATACCTTTCCCAAGGGTATTAGTGCTATGTGAAATGCAATCAGTCTCGTGCAGGGTTTGAACTTGTGTCACCGTGTCCATTTCCTACAACGATAACCATTTCACCACGGGCACCTCCGAAATACTTCTAGCCTAAGGTCTCCTCAAAGAAACTGTCATGGCCATAATAATGCTCTATGAAAACACTTGTTGCTGGTGTTCTGCAAGTGGATACATTAGTCCCATACCTGTCCATAATCTGCCTTGACTATGTACTTTGAATGCTGATAGATTTCATGCAGGAAAATGGCTTTACACTGGAAAAGGCAAGAAACAGACAATACTCCACATAAACTATTACGAATGCAAACAACACTGATGACAGTGCTTCTGACAAATATACCCACCCAAGCTAAATCCCTGTTGCATAGTCTGGAGCAGTCAGCAGGTGGCCTAAGCCTCAATGTGAATGCAGACAAAAGGGAGAATATGTGCTTTAATCAAAGAGGAGATATCTTCACACTAAATGGTGGTTCTCTGAAACTCGTGGACAAGTTCACCTATCTTGGAAGCAGCGTCTCATCGACAGAAAATGAGATCAGTACACCACTAGCAAAGGCATGGACAGCTATCAATAAGTTATGAATCATATGAAGGTCAGTTATATCTGATAAAATAAAACGCAAGTTTTTCCAAACAGCGGTCATGTCCAAACTATTATATGGATGCACCATGTGGACACTGATTAAGAGTATAGAGAAAAAACTAGATGGCAATTGTACAAGGATGCTACGAGCTATATTAAACAAATCTTGGATGCAACATCCTACAAAATAGCAGCTGTACCAACACCTACCTCCCATCTCTAAAACTATCCAAAATCATGTCAATTCTACTATATGGATGCACCACATGGATGCTGACTTGGTGTATAGAGAAAAAGCCAGATGGAAATTGCACAAGAATGCTACAAGCAACATCTCCCAAAACGGCAGCTGTATGGACACCTACCTCCCATTGCTAAAACCATTCAAAAAAGATGAACAAGACATGCAGGACATTGCTGGATAAGTAAGAATGAACCCCATAAGTGTTATTCTCCTACAGACCCCTTCAAAGACGTCCAAGTGTTGGATGACCAACTAGAACCTATCTACAATGGCTCTGTATGGACACAGGATGTAATCTAGAGGACCTGCCGGAAGCGATGGATGATAGAGATGAATGGCAAGAGAGAGTCGGTGAAATCCATGCTAGTAGTACAATATGGTTTGGTTTGGTGGGTTTTATGGCATATCAACCTTTGTAGGTTATTTAACGCCAAATCCATCTTTATGTAAATAATCTGTTCTATTTAAAACAATTCAGTTTAGCATAAGTATACAGTTTAATTGTCAAAAACATTTCTATTTCAAACTATTCAAGCAGTTATATGTAACAATTCAGTTAAGTGTAAATACAGTTTTAATGCTGAAAAACAGTTCTATTTCAAATAATTCAGTTAAGCATAAGCACACAGTTTAAATGTAAGTATGGTTTAATTGTCAAAAACATTTCTATTTCAAGCTTTTCTGTTTACTCAAACAATTCATGGTTTGTTTTGGTTTCTTTGTTTAATGGCATATCAACTCTTTTTTGGTAATTTAATGCCAAAGCCATTCTCCTAGAAGAACAGTAGTGGTACTATTTAACCCATTGCTGGGAGGATAAAGGGGTTCATACCTTTCCCAAGGGTATTTGCCTGAAAGTGAATGTAATAGTGTGACTGGAGTACGAACTCGCGTACTACGATTCCGCATTCCATCGCTTTAACCATTATACCACGAGGGCACCCCCTCAAACAATTCAGTTTAGCATAAGAATGCTGTTAGTTCTATTTAACCCATAGATAGGACCCTATCATGTGCTACCACTCCGGGCCAGAGTGGACCTGGGAGCGATGGCAATGAAGGGGTACTCTGCATTCCCCAAAGCTCCAGCACTGTTGGAACCTCACCATCAGATAGTTTAGTGTCATATCAGGACACTTGTTAGGGGGGGGTATTACCCCTCTGCAAAGGTGCAGTCAGTGTATTCTACAGCCCCAGCCGACTGGGCAAAGTACAATATGATGATGATGATTAGTCTGGAAATGAACATGATAGTACAACTGGAGTTTGAACTCACTTACTAAAATGTCATAGTTCGGCACGTTAGCCCCTACGCAATGAAGATTCTGCCGGTTTAGTGGTTTGGTTAAATACAATACTTCGACAAGTGGTTGGTATTTTATAACATCCCTTTGCTAAAATATATGTTAGAAAGGACAAATTGTGAAATGCTGGAAGCCTAAGGCAGAAAAACAGACAGCAATTAATTGCATTTTGTTATTTAGATCTGTTCAGTGACTTTGGTTTGTATTTCACCTCACGTAAGATTCATGTCTTTCAGTTTAGAGTTTTCCATTCTGACCTAATAATGGTCTTTAGATTTTCTTTGTCTCTTTCAATGTCCATTCCACATTACATTTACAGTAGTCCGTTTTCTTAGGGTGTATCTAATACTGTTTTATCTCGGCTGATAAATACTCAGAGGTTGGTTTATTTGAACTGTTTCTCAAGAGTTATTCTATCAAGCTAATATTATCTACTAATATTAAGCATATATCATTCATTAATATTAAGCTATTATTATCCAGTAATATCAAGTATATATTCTCTAGTAATATTAAGTATATATCATTTAGTAATATCAAGCATATATTATCTATTATTATTATGCATATATTATCTAATAATATAGGGTATCTCAATATACATGGGAACCATGTGACTGTTAATAACTCTACTAATAATAATGTTCTGTTCATTTTGGTTTCAGATTTGAAAATAGTATACTATAACAACTATTAATCCTTGATCATAATGCCTTTGATGAGAGGAAAAAATATTTTGTATCACTACTTATTTGGAGACAAAATCATTCAAAACTGTCTCAAGATAGATGCAATCCATTCATATAAGGATTCATTACTGAAAAAATAAACTCAAAAAAGATTGCATGTCCTGGAAGCTGATATAATAACAAGTAAAAAAAAAACAAACACTGACTTGAAGTCTCTAGCTCAAAGGGTGCATTTTTTACAAGACATGTTCCAAATGACAGCCATTGTGCTTGTCTCAGTAATAAATTACGCATCTCCTATCTATCAATATCAAACTAGTAGTCTCTACTGAACACATCTTATTTCACCATATGATAGTATACCAATTGTGTGAACTAGTTGAAGACAACATGGTTAGCCTACTATTTGGACAGTTTCAAATTTTTTGTTTTAATTTGGATGCCAGGTCTGTTGGTAGCAATTTGGTTCTACCACACAAACCGGGATATTGGCCCAGCGGTTAGAGTGTTCGCCAATGGCCCGGGAGACCTGGGTTCAATCCCAGGTCGAGTCATACCAAAGACTTTAAAAATGGAACTTGATACCACCTTGCTTAACACTCAGCATTATAAGGTACGGTTCAAGGGTAAAGTGGAGCAATCCAGGGAATGGAGTAGCACCCTCCCCTACACCTTGGTGTAGTAGCTATCGAAAAGGGAGCCTTCGGGTCACCCTCGACTATGGTCGCTAACTTTACTTAACTTTTACACAAGAGGAAGAATTCCTGTGTGTTTTTTAGTTCAGTGGGCATTATTAGAGTCGTGATATGGTAGAGGCGACAGTAGGAAAAGCATGAAGAGTATTTTTCATCTTATTTCTCTTGCTTTTTATTACACTAATGGTATTAGATGTAATAATATTCAAATTTCTTAGATGAAAGATTGTCTGTTAATTTTTTGACGAGTATTTTTTTCATCTTATTTTTTTTCACTTTTTATCACACAAATAGTTTTAGATGTAAGAATATCAAAATTTCTTTGACAAAGCATTGTCAATTATATAATGAATAAATGGAGGAATTATCACAAAATAACAGCTTTATTCAGTATAAAGATTGTTACAATTTATAAGTATTGAATCCACATGTTAGTCCTCAAGTTGCCATTTTGATCAACCTCAGCCTGTAGAGAGTTCGATTAAAAGAGGAGATAACTAGAAGTAGACAATGACTTCTTACTGATTTTTGATGAGTTTTTCTTTCATCTAATTTCTCTTGATTTTTATGACACTTGGAGTATGAGATGCAATAATATTGAAATTCCTTAGATGAAGCATGGTCAGTTATCATTTGTAGAATAAGATAGTATAATGAAATTTATTATTGTTAATAACTGTTTTGACTAGTATTTCATTCATCTTATTTCTTTTGTGTTGTGGGTATGATACTTAACTGTATCTGAGAGTGAGGTTTGAGATTTCGAGAATGTGGAGTCAAGTCTTCAGACTGGAGAAGGAAATCCCTGAATTTTAACTAGCTCTTCTCAATTTAAAAAGCTCATCTTGTGTAGAATCTAATCCATGGCAGAGAGTTTGGATAGATAAATATTCTTGAGAGTCATTTCCTGACTTTTTTCTTGGACATTTTCCCTCTAATCCTCTGGGTACCAGACCCTAGTTCATAATTGTTGATTTTGAGCCACAAAAGACCAAAAACTAAGTGCGAGGAATGAACTCAAAATACTAGTAAAGAAAAACTTGTTAATTATCCATTCATGGTAAGTGGGGTAGTTTGGTTTGGCATACCAACCTTTGAGGGTAATTTAATGCTAAAGTCATGATAGTCAAAGAACGGTAATGGTAGAAATATTGCAAGTGAAAGACAATATTGACAATATAAAAATCTTTTTCAAAAAAGACAATTCCTGTCTCTATGATTCTGCACATTCCTCGACCCAAATTCTGGATAAGAGGCTTCGCATAGAGATGGCTGTTTTGAGAGAGATGCTTGAAAGAAAAGAAATTACAGAGATCTCTTGGGTACCAACTGACACACAAATTGCCGACTCCTTGACTAAGAAAGGAGTGCCTTCATTTAAGATCCTGGGGTTCATGTCTGAGCCGAAAGAATCCTCTGTTTAATGTTGTTGCACTCTATTTTCTTTTGCAGAACTTATGCCCAACAGAAATGAAAAGAAAAAGGGGGAAGAACTTTTTGGTCATGCAAGTGACTTACCCTGATACTCTCCAAAAAAGAATTTGTTTTTCTAGGACTGGAAGTAAACAGATGGCTATACTTGTTTATGTGAGAGCGTGATAAGAACGAGTGGTTAAAAAGGTGTCTCTACGTATGCTGAGTGTTGTAGTCTCAATTCTTTATCATATTTACCCACCCCCTCCGCTGGGGCAGGATATGACACAAGGTCAATTTTTTAAGCGGAGTTTAACAGGTTTGAATTCAGAGTTTTCCTTCTCCTAGACTAGTTGCCTCACTAAGTCTGCCCTACTATTTACCCATAGCTGGAGGGAGAATAACTGGATTCATACCTTTCCCAAGGGTATTAGTGCTATGTGAAATGCAATCAGTCCAGGATTTGAACTCATGTCACAATGTCCAATTCCTGCGACGATAACCATTACACCACTGGCACTTCTCAATTCTTTATATTTGACATAACCGATAGCTGGTGGGTGTAACAGAGTTCATACTTTTCACAAGGGTCCAAAATGAACACGATAGCTTGACTGGAGTTTGAACTTGCTTATTTCAATGTTGCAGTCTAGTACATTAGTCACTATGCCATAAGTAAAAGTAAAGTTGGCGATCATAAGGCTCCCTTTTCAATAGCTACTGCACTGAGAATTTAGCGAGAATTATCCTGAACTCCTGTTTGGTGAAACCTATGTAGGTAGTTTCTAGCTCTTTCAGGTATTCTAAAGTAAAGTTGTCTCCTTTTAGTCGAGGGTGACTAGAAGGCTACCTTTTCAATAGCTACTACGCCGAGGTGTAGGGGAGGGTGCTACTCCTTTCCTTGGATTGCTACACTTCACCTTTGATACGTATCTTATATTGCTTAGTGTTAAGCAAGGAGGTATTAAGTACCATTTTTAAAGTCTTTGGTATGACGCGACTTGGGATTGAACTCAGGTCTCCCGGATCATTGGCGAACACCCACCCGCAACCATTTATGTTAAGTGATCACCCTGGTTTCTAAGACTTAGTAACAAAATTCAATAAATTCTTGAAGTTAGTTTCCCCAGACTTTACACAGAAAAAATATCTAAAAATTTAGTGTGGCCATGTGTGTGCTTAATCAAGGTAAAAAAATAAAGTCTATCTACAGTTTTTCAACATGGATTACATTTACTGATGAAGGTAATGATTTAAAAAAAGCAAAAGTAAAAAAAAAAAAAAAAAAAAAAAAATGCAACTACTAAAATCAAGCCTAAACATTTGACATATTTAAAATAACCTATCCTTTGCTACACACCTTTCATTCCATTTCTAAAAGCTAACATCTTTTCGTTTTCACTCGCTTTCATATCTTCAAACAGAGATGATTAAATCCAATTTCAATTACCACCACCTACCAATGCATCAAAGACTTAACTAAAAAAAAAATAGACAACTTACATTTCTCTTTTATACTTAAAAATATTTTGTGCTGAAAAGATAGGCGGGTTTGGTTTGGTTTCTTTGTTTAATGGTATTCAACCTTCATGGATTATCTAATGCCAATGTGATCCTTGTAGAATAACAGCAGTGATACTATTTAACCCATAGCTGGGAGGATAAGGGGATTATAGTGTTCCCAAAGGTATTAGTCTGAAAGTGAATAGGACAACTCTAATTCAAAGAATGATAGACTGGTAGGTTAGTGTGTGTATATATATATATATATATATAATAATAAATAAATATATATTAGTTTTTATATATATCTAATAGCAGAGACGCTTGTCTGCTACCTCAGGTTTCATGATATTTTATAAATGACAATCATCAGGCAGATAACGAAAGATAATGAAGAAATCAAAAAAATGAAAGAAAACAGTCAAAAGAACGTTAGAATTTTGTACAATTCTTAGTGTGTGTGTGTGTGTGTGTGGGCATGTGTTTGTGTAGGTTATATTTATGTATTATTGTGTGTGGACGTATAAGTGATGTTTAGTATGCGTGTATATGAAGATACATACACCGCGCAATAAATTTGAGGTTGTCTCCTGGATGTATGAGATGCAATGTGTAGGCAAAAGTTGCGGTAGGTTGACCAAGAAAAAATTTTTTTTATTCGTTTCTTTAGATCTTTTTATGTGTGTGTGTGGTGGTGATTTTTAACTCAGGAACAAAATGTCATGATTGTATTTCGAAGAAAATAAAGAAAATTCCATTTGAATGACATGAATCATCTGCTATCTGCTCATGTGGAGTTTTTTAAATCCAGATAACAAATCAATGGCTAATTGGAGTCACTGGTAAATGAGAAGGTGGATGAGACATCACCATTAAGTAAACAAAAAAAATAAAAGCCTTATCAAGACACAGAACAAAACATCACTTGCAAAAATAGCAATATTTAGTACGAAAAAATGTCTTTTGAAAATGATATGTATATTTACTCATCCAGGAGGTTGTAAGTTATAAAGATCAGATCACGAGTTAACAGTCCATCAATTCCTTGTATAAGTTTTAGGCTTTTCTCTTCTTGCTTTCTTTTGGCTGGAGCAAGGCAATCTCAAATGGCTGTTATGTTCGCTTTCCTTAATCCTTAGTATTACTTCTCAAGTGCTAGTTATGTTAAAGCTTCTTTGTTTTTTTTTACAGTGTTGAATTATGGTTGGCTTTCATTGCTTTCAATTCTCAGAACAGTCCAAAACTCAGAGCTCTGCGGAAACTGCTCATCGACTCATGTGCTGCTTTTTCTCTGTCTTGCTTTCTCTGGGTTTCCTTAGAGTTGGAAATATGTAACTTTCCATTGGGAAGTGGGGAAAACAAGGTTTAAGGAAATACCAATTTTCTCCTAATTTGGGTTTCGATAAATTTTTGCTGACATGCATTATAAAAATATTCAATATTTGAATTTAGGAAATAGGTTATTCCAATTTAAGATTTTCATACTGAATTGCCTTTGATGATTGACAGGCTCTGGCTTCGATCTGAATTCATTTTTTTTCCCTTAGAACCATCAAGAACATAGCGATCTGTCAAAACAGTTCATCTTCTGACTGTTTTAGTTTAAAAAATAACAATATATTAGCTTTTCCCTTTAGCAAACAATTTGTCTGTCAAATTCCTTCTTGAAAATAATACAATTTTTATTTACTCTTCATTTCAAAAATCCGTTCTGCTATGATACATTTATAATATATGACTCTATTCTTCTAAAATCCAAATCGGTTTCTTTTTTCTCTGGTTTATAACATTTCTTTGACTGGTCTTCAACCTTATAAGGGTTACAGGTTTCAAGTATTCCTATCTAATATTAGCAATCTATACACAATTATATGATTTCAAGTAACCACTTCTAATTGATAATAAACATTTTTTTTATATAGTTATATGGCTACAATAGCAACAAAGATTTTAATGGCATGTAAATCCACCAGAATAATGTAAATAATGAAATCCACAGAAATACTTACATGCTTCTCTTAACTTTTCTTTTTCATAATGCAGAGCTTCGTAATCTGGCATGCTGATTCTATTCACTTTGATATCCAGTTGTTTCACAGAAGGGGGACTAAAATAACAAAGGAATAAAGAAAGGATCAAGTCATATCAATGAGCATAAAAAAATGTTTTTTGAGGAAAAAATAAATGTTGCATTCTAAAACAGAAAGGTTGAGTTTCAACATCTTATTTTTTGCTGACATTCAAGTTCATTTTGCCAACTTGACTCATCAAAGATTTATTGTAGTAATTTGCTAAGTTTTTTTGCACAAGGCCATATGAATGGGGTACCCAATGAGACTTGCAGTCACTTGTGAAGGTTTGTTAGTCTAGCTTGTTAACCATTACACTATCCAAGGCACCCTCATGAAAGGTTGGTTGATTTGGTTTTATGTCATGTCAAACCTTGGTGGTTACTAAATGCCAAATCCTATTTTGTTATTATTTCAGGAAGACTTGTCATTCTGATGAAGTCTTTCTGAAATAAAGATGAAATAGCATTGTCAAATCTGTTGTCATTGTTTTGGTTTATCCACTTTTCCACTTACTTTTCTTATATATATATATATATATATATATATGATTTGTAATTGAATAGTTTGTTTGTAATGTTATCTTAAAATGAGCCAGATTACATAGTCATTGAACAAATAGTTTATTTATAGCCCGGAATGGAATCCCAACAAGGTGGACTCGGGAATAATGGCGCTGAAGAGGTAGTCCACATTTCCTAAGGCTCCAGGGTGGAGCCTCACCATCAGATGGTTTAGCATCATATCGAGGTCTCTCACTCTTCTGGAAAGATGCAGTTGGCATATTCTTCAGCCCCAGGTGACTGGGCAAGATGATTTTTAGAAAAATTAGAAATATTAAATGGTGGAATATTATTCATATCTAAATAAATATTTTTTGTTTTCATATTTTATATATATATATATATCAATGTATATGTCTGTTTGTGAATATATATATCTATGGCTATGAATGTATGTACATATATATATATATATATATATATATGTATGCATGTATGTAAATACATATGTGTTGTTGAAAATGTATATATATATATATATATATATATATATATATGTGTGTGTGTATATATATATATATATATATATATATGTTAATATATTAATGTATATATATATGGGTAAGAATGTGTGTGTGGATATATATATATACAGAGAGAGAGAGAGATATCAATGTATATGTGTTGGTGTGGATGTATATATATGTAAATGTGTGTGGATATATACATATATTTATTTATATATCAATATATATGTGTGGTTGTGAATGTATGTACATATATATACATCTATGTATGTAAATGTGTGTGTGTGTGTGTATATATATATATATATATATATATACAAGTTTAATAATGAATAGTCAGTGTACATATGTTCATGTATAGTTGAAGATTGTCAAGAACTTACTCGATGATAGGAACGGAACCTCGTCTTTTGCACTTCTGAATCATGTTGGCCCGATTCTTAAGACTAATGATGATTGTGGAGGGTCGTAATTTGCATGGCTCGCCATCAACTTGCATAGGTAATGTTTTGTGACTGACGAGTTTCACCTCTTGGCATTGTACTAATCGCTCACCATGACCACCAACTTGAAGTGTTGCCTGAAAAAGAAAGAGACAATAACAATTTATAAATCATCAATTATAGTCATTTAGTAAGTAAATTCTAGTCATTTAGTAAAGATTAATTTGACTCAAAGACACAAGAGGAAACCCATGTTTGAACTTACTTAATGAGAGAATTGGTCTCCAAGATGAACTTGATAAACTTCTTGTGACTATATAAATACATATATATACAGACAAATAGATATTCACACACACACCTATGTATATATATATATATATTGAGAGAGAGAGATCCATATATATATATATATATATTCAAATACTTGATACAAATGTTGATATAGGGATTCATATACATGGTCATTTATATATATATATAAAAAGAGAGAGAAAGATTCATATACATGTGTGTATATATATATATATATATATACATATACATACACACAGATTCACATACATATAAATACATTCAAATGCCTATATATATATATATATATATATACATATTCATATGCCTATATATTCACATACATATAAATACATTTACATACACACATATCTATAGCTTCCCATATTTGCATACATCTTACTTCCCATCTAGCTTTTTCTCAATGTGTTTTATCAGCATCTGTGAGGTGCATCCACACAATAGTACTGACAGAGCCACAGCTTTGAAGAATTTCTTTTTTACTTTATTAGATAGTAAACACAAACACACACGCAAGCACATACACACACACACACATATATATACACATATATATATAGATAAGAATTTTTGTAATATCTAGATATCTCTTCATATAGTTGAATATCCAAGTTTTCTGTAGATGTGTGTGTTGGTTGGAGTTTTGAGATATATCAACCCTTGTGGGTTATTCAATGTCAAATCCTCTTTATACATATACATTAAATATATTTAATATATATGATTTATTGGTTGGTTGGAGTTTTATGGTTTATCAACCCTAGTGGGTTGTTTAATGTCAAATCCTATATATATATATATATATATATTATTTTTAGTGAATAATTCATTGGTAACAATTTTCAAACAAGTTAGAGCTGATTTATTTGCATACAGTAAAATGGTTTCAAGTATTGCTATTCAACATTAGTAATTCTCATTATCAAGTTTTTTTATCTAATAAAAATAATTTGCACACAGTTGTATGGGTTCAAATAATTAATTATAATAGCCCTTATTAAATGACTAAATTGTTCTATTTGACCCATAGATGGGACCCTAACAGATACTACCAACTCAGGTTAGAGTAGACCTGGGAGTAATGACAATGAAGGGGTACTCTACATGATCAGATGCAGTTTAATATTTTACCCAGGATTTTAATTATGGGAGAGTGGGGCTAGCTTTCTGCAGGGATGCTTATTCTACAGCCGCACTTGACAGGGTGGAGATGTGTATGTGTTTGTTTTGGTTTGGTTTTATCATATTTACCCAACCCCTCCGCTCGGGCAGGATATGACACAGGGTCAATTTTTAAGCGGAGTTTAACAGGTTTGAATTCGGAGTTTTCCTTCTCCTAGAAGGAGAAGCCTCGCCAAGGCTGAAGAACCTAGTCTACCCTACTATTTACCCATAGCTGGAGGGAGAATAATTGGATTCATACCTTTCCCAAAGGTATTAGTGCTATGTGAAATGCAATCAGTCTTGTCCAGGATTTGAACTCGTGTCACTGTGTTCATTTTCTATGATGATAACCATTACACCACGGGCACTTGGTTTGGTTTTATGGCATATTAACCAACGTTGGTTTTTTAATGTCAAATGCTGTTTCTAGATATATATTAAGTATATGATTTGTAAACTTATTTTGTATATATACATTATTAAATGATCCAACAATTTTATTTCTAACAATCCAATTTAGCATAAGTCAACAAGGTTAAATGGTTCCTAGTATTGTTATACATCACTTACAATTCAATTAAACATCAGTCATTTCTTTATACCCAATTAGATGATTAAACAGTTCTATTTCTAATCATTCAATTAAGCATAAGTCATTTATTTGCACTCAGTTTAAATATCAAACAGTTTTATTTGACCCATAGATAGAACCCAATCAGGTGCTTCCAGTCTGGGTCAGAAGGCACCTTTGGTGGTGTAATGGTTAGCAAGCTCAACTAGCAAACCTACACGAATGAGTTCGAGTCTCATTGGGTGCCCCTTTCATATGGCCTTGTGCCACATCTAAGCAAAAAGCTTAGTAAATTACTACCAGTCTGGGTCAGAGTGGATCTGGGAGCAATGGCAATGAAAAGGTACTCTGCATTCCCCAAAGCTCAAGCATTACTGGAGCCTCATCATCAGATTGTTTACTGTCAGATCCAGGACACTCTGCAGGAATGTAGTCAGTGTATTCTACAGCCCCAGTAGACCCAGATGATATGTACATGTGTAAACTAGATGTTTCTTTCTGGATATACAATTATCATATTTACCCAACCCCTCCGCTTGGGCTGGATATGACACAAGGTCAATATTTTAAGTGAAGTTTAACAGGTTTGAATTCAGAGTTTTCCTTCTCCTAGACTAGTTGCCTCACCAAGGCTGAAGAACACAGTCTGTCCTACTATTTACCCATAGCTGGAGAGAGAATAACTGGATTCATACCTTTCCCAAGGGTATTAGTGCTATGTGAAATGCAATCAGTCTCGTCCAGGATTTGAACTAGTGTCGCCGTGTCCATTTCCTACAACGATGACCATTACACCACGGGCACCTCTCTTGATAGACAATTAGATAACATTCCGAAAATATAACATTCTGGATACATTTATTATTTATACATAAAATAAAAACCTCTCTCTCTCTCTCTCTATATATATATATATATATATGCAAAAATATTTTATACATAAAACATTGATAATATAGATAGCAATTAAGAACTTTATGAGAATAAAGTTTGATTCCATAATTAACATTTTAGACAGAAATCTATATTGTAACTAACTGAAAAACTTGTTTCACTCTTATATTTCAAAATGTTTTCCATTCTATTGTATTTTAAATTGTGTCAAACGCAAAGTGTCTGCTTTTAATGATGTTGAAGAATTTGACAAGTTTCATGTTGGCAGCAGAAAATCTTTGGCTCATTTATTTCTAACAAAATTCTTGGAATCAATTAAAACAGAAAATACTGAAAAACAAAAACCGCAAGAAAACTTGAGCCAAATTTTATTACCCTCAACAGAAAAAAATTTTTTTTGAAATTGCAAAATATTTCAGCAGAAACATACCTCAAAATTAGAACTAAAGAAGCACTCGATAATGAACAGTGTTGTCAAATAGGATTAAAGATATGTTTTTGATAGTTGTAAATATTTTAACTCTAACTCCATGTTATCTTCACGGAATCTCTATCAAATTGGATAGAACAATAAATCAGCACAAAATATCAGATCAATATATTATAACATACTAAAGAAAAGAAATACTGTTATATTACATAGAAGCAGAGGTACTCAGAGGAGATGGCGTAGGACCAGACTTGGACCAGAGGGCCCAACTTTGAGCACAGAGTTTATTCACGTGTTCCTTTTTTAACCAAACCATGATGAATTGTCTACTGAGAATACAAAATTTACTCATCTATCATAAAAAAAATTATAAAATTTTTCATTAAACTTGAATTATTTTCTTCTAAACCCAAAATCAACTTATTGTGTAAATTGATTTGGTCTTAGTAGAGCTACTCATGTAATGTGCCTTCAGCAGGAATAACCAGGCAGAACCTATGCCTTTCCAGATCTGGTTTGATTTCAGTTTTCCTTCCAGATTGGTTGCCATACCATTAAACAACGCAGTCTGCCCTACTATTTACTCATTGTTGGAAAGAGATGAGTAGGATTCCTATCTTTCTCAGTGGTATTAGCCTCATTCAGGATTTGAACTCACATACCAGAATCTCCTATGATGATAACCATTATATGCCTCCTAAACTAAAGACACCAGATGTTCATTATTTCCAGTGGAATAATATATAATCAAAATGGATATTATTAGGTATTATTTACTACCAAATTCAACCTCAGAGAAATTCACTAACCCCAAATATGAATAAGTAGCAGTTTAAAAAATAAGAACAATCCTAATATATATTCATAGAATTTTGTTTTTTTTAATTTTACATTTAGCTACCAACTCTGATTTAGCCAATTATTTGAATTTAACAAAATATGATATGGTATTTTTCCTCCAAACACAATTTAGAATTTTTCCAATACTTATCTAAATATTTTCTTAGTAATTTGGTGCCTGATTGAGACACATGATATTGCATATCAACAACATAATAGTCAGGAGACTAAAACAGATTACATATCTATTCAGTTGAATTTGGTTTTGTTTGTTTTTTTTGGCATATCAACCATTGTTGGTTATTGTTGTGGACCATTAAAAGGTCCGCAAGAAAGACATGAACTTGGGATTACGTGAAACAAGTGTATTGAACGAAAGTGTAAATATAGCATAGGTAAAAGAGTGTTGAACGTCAGTCTGACTGCCAAAGTGTTAGGCTGGAGTTAACTAAGTAATTTACAAAGCTCTTTTGCTTCGATGTGGCACAAGGCCGAATGAATGGGGCACCCAATGAAACTCAAACTCACTCGTGTAGGTTTGCTAGTTCAGCTTGCTAACCGTTACACCACCAGAGGTGCCCAGGCTGGAGTTAACTTAACACTGAGATAAATATTCTCCTGGTATTCATAGTAATAGGAAGAGTTCTTTATAGTCCGTAAGGTAGGTACCCACAGTTATTTAATGCCAAACCCTGTTTTTATATATATATTAAATATGATTTGGAAATCCATTTTGTTGATACACACTGTTAAATGATCAAACAGTTCTATTTCTAACAATTCAATTTAATGTAAGTCATTTGTTTGCACTCAGTTTAAATGTCAAACAGTTCTATTTGACCAATAGACAGGACCCTATCAGGTGCTACCACTCTGGGCCAGAGAGCAATTGTAATGAAGGGATACTCCACATTCCCCAAAACTCCAGCAATACTGGAGCCTTACCATCAGATTGTTTAGTGTCATATCAAGGACATATGTGTGGGGGGCATCTTATCTCTCAGCAGATATGCAATCAGTCTATTCAATAGCACTGGATGACTTGACTAATTCAGTTAGACTAATAGATGTTAGATGTTGGTTACATTAATAACATAGGACTCAGTGTAGTAAATTTTTATCTGGTTTTTATCCTATTTTATACTAGAAAATATTTTGATAGTGCTCTGCATTTTTGTACATAGAGCACTCATAAGATTTTAGCATTAAATTTTAATCATAATTGTGAGTAAAATATACATACATATATATATATATATATATATATATATATATATATATATATATACACACTGCTAGAGAAGCAGAGACAAGCTTATAAGTGATGTACTCCTATGGATCCTCACATATGGCCGAGCAAAAGCAGGATGACCAGCTTGAACATACATACAGCAGCTATGTGAGGATACAGGATGTAGCCCTGAAGACCTGCCAGAGGCGATGAATGATTGTGAGAAGTGGCGAGAGAGGGTTAAGGATATCTGTGCAAGCAGCACGACATGATGATGATATATGACTGCCACATCATGAGAGATGATGGCCTTCTTTATCACCAAAATTACATCTCAAACATCTTGATTTATAACTCATTTCCATTCATGAGCTTTAAAATGATTTAAGCTCAGCTTCTGACTTACAAGACTCAAAGTAAAGGAAACAAACCTGGCTTAAATTTTGGACAAGGTTAATAGGATCCACCAGTAGAATATCCTTTTAATGAATCTTGATGCGTCTTTAATCCAGGATTTGATATGCACACTTTACCAACATAAGGTGGCAACAAAAGCTTATAAGTTTCTTGATGCTTTTAAGTTACTATGTAATTTGACAGGGTTAAAATGCCCAGCTTTTGATAACAGGTAATGATGGCAGAATTACATACTAAAGTTGCCATAAGGTTCTTGGCTAAATCAACACGATTTTTTAATGTTATATTCTTATCGAGTTGTTTTTTTTAGGAGTTTAAGAATTGAATAAATCTGCAAACAATTGTCGTTATCTTTATTGTTATTTCCACAATGTTTCGGTCGATATGTCCTCCGGCCTTCTTCAGGTATTTGTCGGACTCGGGAACCTTCACGGAACTTTGAACTACATCCTTTATTGAATCCACAGGGGTCACCTGTTCTGGTTCCGTTAGCCATAACCGGGTACAAGTGTTAATTATTCCTGTATTGTTACTCGCCTGAAGTCATCATTGAACCTGCAACCTCCAGATGATTGTCTCTTTAGAAGCTTAGGCAACCAACACCTATAACCATTACGCCATGTGTCCTGCTAGCGTTGGTTCCCTAAGCTTGCAAGGAGACAACCATCTGCAGGTTGCACATTCAATCCTGACTGCAGGCGAGTAACAATATAAGAATAATTAACACTTGTACCCGGTTATGGCTAACGGAACCAGAACAGGCGACCCCCATGGATTCAATAAAGGACGTCGTTCGAAGTTCCATGAAGGTTCCCAAGTTTGACAAACACCTGAAGAAGGCCAGAGGACATATCGGCCAAAACATTATGGAAATAACAATAAAGAAGAAGACAGTAGTCTGAAAACCCTTAATGATAAAAATTAACAAGCTTCGTCTCAGAAATTTAGACAACAAACACCTGAAGGCTGGAGGGCATATTGGCCGAAACGTTGTGGAAATAACAATAAAGATGAAGACAATAGTCTGAAAACTCTCAATGATAAAAATTAACAAGCTTCGTCTCAGAAATTTATACAACTAATCGGCAAATAATGTACCTAGTATACTGAACTTGGGATACATGTAAAAAATAGCATGTGTGTTTTATGGTGCAAGGTCATTTCCTTCTTGGTTGGGGTGAGAACTTTTCAGTACTCCAATATATACATACATATATATAGGCAAGCACACACATAAACACCTTTGTATATATATCTATATATCATTGATTTGTTTTACTGAAGTATAAAAGTGAACAGACTGAAGGAACATGTATTACAACATCGTAGATGTTAGTACTAAATATTCTATTCTTTGAAATATGCAACGAGAAAAATCAAAGGGAAGTCATCTTTTAGGAATTGGTGTTGGGAGTGAGGTTAAGAGTAGATAGACATGACCTTCTGCAAGTCACAAAACCCCATGGGAGATCAAGTGTACTTGGGATACTGACAACCTTTCTTGGAAAGTTAAGGGACACCGAAGATAAAAATGACAAGTTGATAAGTACTTTCTGTTTTATTTATTGTTACTTTTATCTATTTTACTTATTTTCAAACTGAAGAATTGCAGGAATGTCAAGTACTTTGGCCAGAAGAGGAATGACATTTGTCAAAAAGTTTGTTAATATTTCTTTCCTGAACCAACTTGGAACCAATGCGAGGAATAGTTTTCAAGCATTAAGTTTCTTCCTGAAGTCAAATAGTCTAATGTCAAGGTATTACAAGTAATTTTTCAAGGGGGGGGGGTACACAAGTTGTTTGTGTTTTTCTTTTTTTTTTTAACTGGGCATAGATAGCTGATTGGGTGGAATGGATTTTTTTTTACTGGAGATTAAGTGACAGCATGTCTCCACTGATCTGAAGGAGTATGCTAAGCATCGTAGCCGATATTAGCTGTGCAGTGGTATAGATGGCCTTGATTCTTCCTCTGATCTCCAGTTTCCCCACTCTCTTCCAAGGGCTCTGATTATGATCGGTATCACTGTTACCTTCATGTTGTACAAGTTTTGTGGTTCTCTAGCAAGGTCCACGTATTTGTCCAATTTTTTCACTTTTATTTTCATTCTATGGTCTTCTGGAATGGTAAAATCCACAAGACGACAAGTTCTTTTCTTCTTGTTAATTAACATTAGGTCTGGTCACTAGGCTGGAATTGGGTGATCTGTTGTTATCTTAAAGCTCCTGAGAATTTTATCTGTCACATTTTTTCAGATAGATTCTTGTTTATGCACATCCCATTTGTTAGTATGTTCAAACTTCAATGTCTTGAACAATTCCCAATGGATTACCTTTCCCACTTGCCAGCTCTTGTATTTCTTTCATGCCAGTTTGCTGAACTAACTTAGGTGATTAACTATCTAGACAACTACACATCAGTCTAAATAAATTTTTAAAAAGTCATCTGCAAGTGGAGTTCAAATTTCTACAATGTATATTCATTTTGGACAAATGCTTTTAAAAAAGGCAAAACTTCATCTTTTCTTCTTTCAACTATGAATAATAGCCTTGGAGGGACAACCAACCAAAGAGAAGGAGAGTTAAGAATTCAAAATGCTTAATCATCAGGAAGCAGCAAAAAACAGTAGATTTTGGTTTGGTTTGATTTTATGGCATATCAACCATTTTAGCTTATCTAATGTCAAATCCTCTTTATATATATATATATATATATATATATATATATATATATGATTTGTAAACACATTTTGTAGATAACATTCTTAAATGAGTTGGAGCTCTTTTTTTAACACAGTTAAATGATCTCAAGTATTGCTATATAACAGTCATTTGTCGGCACACAGTTTGTTCTATTTGACCCTTAGATAGGACCCTATCAGATGCAACAACTCTGGGTCAGAGTGGACCTGGGAGCAATAGCAATGAAGAGGTACTCCACATTCCCCAAATCTCCAAGGCTGGATCATCCCCATCAGATGCTTTAATGTCATATCCAAGACACTTGTTGGGGGGGGGGTTCTTACCCCTCTGCAGAGATGCAGTGTATTCTATAGCTTCAGCCGATTGGGCTAGAGAAGAATAGGATCAATTACTCACCATAAGAAGGCCTACTCAGCCTAACAGTTCTTGCTGTAAAAAAATGGTATCAGCAAATTCAAATTCTGGACAAAGCTGTATGCATTTCACTTTGTGCTAATGCCCTTGTAACTCTGGATAAATAGTAGGATAGACTGATTTGTTTAGTTTCATGGCATTTCAATCATTGTTGCTTATTTAATGCCGAATCCTGTTTTTACAAATGCATAGTTAAATGATTAAACAGTTCTATTTTTAACAATCCAATTTAGCATGAGTTAATGAAGTGAAAAGTTTCTAAGTATTGCTATGTATCACAAACAATTAAATCAAATGTCAGTAACTCACAGTTAAATGTAAAAACAGTTCTATTTCTAACAACTCAATTTAGCATAAGTCATTTGTTAGCACTCAGTTTACATGTCAAATAGTTCTAATTGATCCATAGATCAGGTGCTACCACTCTGGGTCAGAGTGAACCCAGGAGTAATAGTAATGAAGGGGTACTCAGCATTCCCCAGAGTTTAAGCATTACTGGAGCTAAATCATAAGATTGTTTAGTGTCATATCCAGGACACTCTTTGAGGGGTCTTACCCTTCTGTAGAGAGGCAGTCCATGTATTGTACAGACCCAGCCAACTTGGCTAGGTTTCTTTAGTCTTGTTTAGACAATGAATGTAGAAGGAAAACTGAATTAAAACCTGCTTTAGGCCACTAAAACAATGACCTTTTGTCTCCCCCAGTGCATGGCAGAGGGGTTGGGTAACTAAATAGAAATGCACTTACACCCATATGCACATGCATCTTTGTACCTGAATACATGCATCAAGAGACAGAAGACCTTCGAGTGTCATAAGCAGATTGAATGCCTATTTCCATGGAATGTCTATATGCGTATATACTCTTTGAAACACACCCAAACTTACATGCAGATGCTCTGTTGCAGCTAGATATGTGCACACAGAGACACAAGAGCTGATAGCGTTACAAGCAGACAAAATGTGCATTTCTACAGACCGCCTTATATGCTATACCTATATGCATACATTCTCAAAGTTACATGTATATGCCTCATTGCACCTAAATATATGCATCAAGGGACACAAGCTTAATGTGTCATGCATACATACATGAATAGAAAACTGTGAACAAAGGAAAAAACCACCATGTTGAAAAATATAAAAGACAATAAATTTAAAGAGAAACTTATCAAGTACGTTTAAAAAATTCACTGTGAAAAGAAATGATTAAATTGAATATAGATAAAATATTGTCAAGCAGAAATGATAATAAAATCAATATTCTAAATTTTGTCCCCCCCCAAAAAAAACTTTGAGAAGCAATTTAGTCAGGGATGATTTAAGGCCTTCTTTTTCAGTCACTAGTTACAATTGTCCATTTCCTTTCATCACATTTGAATCTATGCATCGACTTCGACCAGAAAAAAAATTCCCCCCAAATATTCAACATTTTAACAATTTGTCAAATCATTATACAATTTTAAAAATGTTTAAGCAATACATCAGAGATGTTTTAAGGCCTGTTTTTACCATCAATTTTTTGAATTTAAAACTTTGTCTTGTAGCTCCAATTCAATAAGAAACAAGAATAAAATCAACATTTTAACCCATGTCAGAGAAAAATATTCTCTCAAATATGTTTTAAGCACGACGTCAGGAATGTTCAAAACTTCATTTCTCAGTCAATTCTCTGAAGTGGCCAATTTCTTAGGGTGCTATGAAACATGAAATGATAATAAAATCAGCTTTTTAAATTTCAGAGAAAGTCATGATATATATATACTCTTCTCCTTTCTATTCATTAAGATGAGTCAAAAATTTTGCTATGTTTTGGTAACATGCTGTTCAAGCCATGGTTAGTACCCATGAGAGCTGGTGTGCTTGCACATTACTTCATTGCATGTGTGATTTGAAAGATGCACAAATTAATGCACAATGAAGTTTAATTTGGGAACTTATGCTTTCCAAATTAAAACTTGGCCATAACACTACTGAAGCAACCAAAGACGTCGTCTGAAAGCTAGAAGTGCAGCTGATCACAGAACAGTAACTAGTTTGTTCAAGAAATTTTGCTTAGCTTACAAAAACCTCGACAATCAAATAAGATCAGGTAGACCTTAAACTGTAGATTCTGATTGGTTTGGTTTGGTTTGTTGGGTTTTATGGCATATCAACCTTTGTAGGTTATTTAGCACCAAATCCATTTTTATGTAAAAAATCTGTTCTATTTAAAACAATTCAGTTTAGCATAAGTACACAGTTTAATTGTCAAAAACATTACTATTTCAAACTATTCAAGCAGTTATATGTAACAATTCAGTTAAGTGTAAATAGAGTTTTAATGTCGAAAAACAGTTCTATTTCAAATAATTCAGTTAAGCATAAGCACGCAGTTTAAATCTAAGTATGGTTTAATTGTGAAAAACATTTCTATTTCAAGCTATTCAGTTTACTCAAAGAATTCATTTTAGCATAAGAATGCTGTTAGTTCTATTTAACCCATAGATAGGACCCTTATCAGGTACTACCACTCTGGGCCAGAGTTGATCTGGGAGAGATGGCAATGAAGGTGTACTCCGTATTCCCCAAAGCTGCAGCATTGCTGGAACCTCACCATCAGATTGTGTAGTGTCATATCCAGGACACTCGTTGGGGGGGGGGTCTTACCCCTCTGCAGAGAAGCAATCAGTGTATTCTACAGCCCCAGCCAACTGGGCAATGTAGATTCAGAGTTGCTGCTCCAAGCCATAGATACAAATTGGATGAGTAGCACTTGGAGAGTATCAGGTGAAATTGGCATTTCACAGTCCAGTATAGTTTATTACCTTCAGGATCTTAGTAAATGTTTCTAGAGCTGCAGAATTATGCTTCGCATTACTAAAATACTGCAGAACTTTCGACTCAGCGAAGTAATTCACCAAGAAAACAAATGATGCTACTGGATTTCTTTAGTGCCAGTTTTTCTTGAGAATATTTCGATGCATTTAAAGTTGCCAAAGTTTTGAAATCTTTATTTTTGGGCATTTATCCATATCTGTGACAAAAACCTTTAATAGAAAATTTTTGAAAGCATTCAAATAAATAAATAAAAGTTTGGCAATTTCTTTATATATCAAAAATTCTAACTTTATCTGAAAACAACAATAATAATACTTGAATTTCTTTTTTGTGTTCTTGTAAACAAGGGTTATTAAATTAGTTTTATGTTGGAATTGTTTTAAATTTTGGTTTTCTTTTTTTTTTCTTTGAAGTTTATTTTAAACTGATGCCATGATGCAAAATAAACACTAGTGTGTTTTTTTTTGGCTATGATTATACATATAAATATAACCATAACCTACTAAATAGCAATTATATGTGGTCACATTATACACACACAAATACTAATATGTATACTAACATATACATACAGTAATATATATACAGTACACTCCGAAGAATTAAAAAAAAAGAATTTCTTTTAAAGCAAACATTAAGATAGAATTATTTCAAGCAGAACATTATACAATCCAAATGCATATTAGATATTATTTATGACCAAACTCTACAGCATTGCAAACATAAATAAATAAGAAATGAGATTACAAATACATACATAGAGAATAAAAATATAGGATGAAATTATGTAAGTATATATATATATATATAAAGGGTGTATTTATTTTTGGTTAGTTTTATGGCATAATGTTTTTTTTTGTTCTCATGGCATATCAAACTTCATAGGTAATTTAATGCCAAAGCCATCTTTGTAGAAGAGTAGTAGTGGTAGTATTCAAGCCATACCAGGTAGGTTAAGGAGGTTCATGCCTTTTTCAAGGGTATGAGTCTAAAAGTGAATGTAATAGCATAACAGAAGTTCAAACTTGTTTACTATCATGTCACATGGTTTGGTTAAGTTTTATGACATATTGTGACGTGAAAGGTTTACTTTTATCCCAGAACGGGGTTTTATTTTCGCACATGTGAAGATGGGGCAGGTTGGCACTTGATCCCCTATAGAATAAGTCCTCGTTCAGAGTTTTTCTCTCAGGCATATAAGACCTGGCATATTACATGAGGGATTAATTTAGGGCCAGACTGGCCGCCGCTGGCAAAGGGTTCCAAATTTCACACTATCCACACACCCACCCAGGCCGCTAAACTTCCTCCCCTAGACAACAGAAGATATGGACCTATAGGTTTTAGTCGTAATAATATTATATTGTAGTAGTCGGCAACTCCGGTTTCCTGTGTGATATTTTTAAGGAATTAATAGGACAATTCTAAGCAAGATAACATAAGGTGATATGAAGCTGAAAAGGAAATGGGACACAACAAATTCGTAGAAGACACGGCAAAGAACAACTTAGACCACGTGGTAACATTAAAAATACATGAATCCTTTACTATACAAAGAGATACACTTTCAAAGTGTCAAATATATAATGAATTGAACAGTCCATGGACATAAATGTCTTTCTTCTTTTCTGTTCTTTCGTTTTCCTTCAAATTGGGAGAGAGATAGGGTATACAAAATTTGGTATAAGGAAAAATAGCCCCAAAGTTACTTATCTTATTTTTCGACGGGGTTCCACTGGAGAATCTTTCCTCTTTCACGGGCTAATAGACTTTAAGCTATTTTTAACACTGGCTTGAAGAACTTGGGTCCCTCGTGTCCGAGATATGTTTTTGTCTTCTTCACCCGGAGTAATGGCTATGGGTCTGTCTGCCACGAGCCCCTTCCAATAACTGCTTTTTCTTCTCGTTTTTTTCACTGACAGGGAGAAGGTGCCACTTCCGTTTTAGGGTCTCAGCCAATCATTTGGCTTCTCCCTCCTTCCCCCTGGTGTCCGGCGACCAGAGGTTACTAAGAACCAACATCTGTTGGTATCCCCTCAGTGACCTACATTCTTTCTTAGCGGTCATTCTTTGACGGTTTGCCACTGTTCATTCCGACGGGAGGATAGTATTAATCTTATTTCTATCATCTCCGTGGGATATCACGTGACAATATCAAACCCTGTAGGTTATTTAATGCCAAATCCTCATTTACATATATATTAAATATTTATGATTTGGTTTGGTTGGGTTTTAGGGCATATCAACCATTGTAGGTTATTTAATGCCATACATATTAAATATGAATGATTTGGTTTGGTTTGTTTGGGTTTTTTGGCATATCAACCATTGTAGGTTATTTAATGCCAAATCCTCTTTATACATATATATTAAATATATAGGATTTGGTTTGGTTGGGTTTTATGGCATATCAACCATTGTAGGTTATTTAATGCCAAATCCTCTTTATACATATTGCTATATAATAAGTATTGCTATATAACAATCACTGTCAGTCATTTGTTTGCACACAGTTTGTTCTATTTGACTCTTACATAGGACCCTATCAGGTGCTACTATTCTGGGCCAGAGTGAACCTGGGAGTGATGGCAATGAAGGTGTACTCCACATTCCCCAAAGCTCCAGCATTACTGGAGTCTCACCATCAGATAGTTTAGTGTCATAAACAGGACACTCGTTGGGGAGGTGTCTTACCCCTCTGCAGAGATGCAGTTGTATTCTACAGTCTCAGCCAAATGGACTATAGAATGTTACAGTCTAGCATGTTCACTACTACACCAGAGAGACTCACCTTTGTTTTATTGCATGTCAACCCTTTTTGGGTTATTTAATGCTCCAGTTGTTTTTTGCAAGCATTTATATGGTTTCAAATAACTAATGATAATAATCATTTGTAAAAATAATTTCGTATTTCAAGTAACTGATCCAGCTATGGGTTAAATAGTATTATAACTTCTTCTACAAGTATGCCTTTGGTATTAAATAACCCACAAATGTTGATATGCCATTAAAGTCCTCCAGACTGCATCTGGTATCCCCATAGAGCTGATGTGTCCATTTGTAGTTGTTCATGGAAGAATATTGCTCATGAGTATGTCCTTACTTCTGTAGTAGTACCCAGCATGCCATATTTATCTTATTTGGATAGTTTGTGAGATGGGAGGTTAGTGGCTGTACAACTGCTGTTTTGTGGGGTGCTGCTTCTAGGATTTGTTGAAAATGCTACACAGCATTCTTGATTAGCTCCCATTTCTTCAAGTATTTAATTAGAGTCCAGGTAGAGCAGCAATACAGTAGTACCAATACAGCCACTGCTTGAAAGAAATCCCAAGTATCTATTCTTAATACAAATAATTTGCACAGTTATATAGTTTCAAATATTCCTATCTGGAATGAATACTGCAGAGGTTGGTAATGAATAATACCTATAAATATCCATTTTGATTGTATTAAGTTCTACTATAAATAGTAAGATCCCATTATCTTTTGTTTTAAACAAAACTTGTGTGAAAAATTGTTACAGGTGTATATGCTAGGGTGAGTCAGAAGTTTTGCAATATTTTGGTAGTACATATACATGGCTTTTTCTGTAATACTAGGGCGAGTCAAAAGTTCTGCAATATTTTGGTAGTTCCTATACATGGCTTTCTATATAATATTAGGGTGAGTCATAAGTTTTGCAATATTTTGGTATATGCTAGTTTGCAGCATATATATCCCATGACTGAAGCAGTTCAAGCTGTAGGAAGTACCTGCTGGGGTTGGTAGTATCATGGTAGTAAGTGTGTTGACACATGCTTTGTTTCACTCTGTGTGGGATTTGAAAACTCTATAGATGAATGTGAAATGTAGTCTAATTCAGGAAGTTAGGTCAGCCTAGAACTGTGGATTTTGAGACTGTGCTCCAGACCATAGAAGAAAATCCATCATGTTTGAAATCTCACAGTCCAGTGCAGTTTGTCATCTTCATGAGTATGGTCAAAACATCAGCAGCTGTCAAATTGAACTTCATGTTACTAAAATATTGCAAAACTTTTGACTCAGCCTAGGATGTACTTATTTTTGTTTGTTTGGTTTGTTTAATGCTGAAATCCATCTTATTTTTTTTGTTTTAGTTTTTTTTGCACAGTCATTTGGCTAGAGGATATAGTGTTCACCAATGGGCCAAGGGACTGAGGTTCAATCCCAGGTTGAGTCATACCAAAGACTCAAAAAATAGTACTTTATGCTTGCTGCCTTGCTTAAAACTTAGCATTATAAGGTAAAGATTTAGGGTAAAGTGGAGTACCACCCTTCTCTACACCTCGGTGTTGTAGCTAATGAAAAGGGAGTCTTTAGGTCACCCTTGACTACGGTCACCAACTTTTCTAGTATTTTTATATGGTTTCAAGTAACTAATGATGATAATTCTGAGTAAACAATTATAGCTTCTAGTAACTATTTCTTATATAATTTATTTGCACACAGGTTTCGGTTTCTTTGTTTAATGGCATATCAACCTTTGTAGGTTATTTAATGCCAATGCTATTCTCCTAGAAGAACAGTAATGGTACTATTTAACCCATAGCTGGGAGGATAAAGGGGTTCATACCTTTCCCAAGGGTATATGCCCGAAAGTTATTTGCACACAGTTATATGTTTTCAAATGTTCCTATCTTGTACAAATAATTTCGATATCTTATCCTGAGTATTCAAAAGCTTGATAGGAACTACACAAGGATGCTGCATGCTCTTTTGATCAAATCCTGGAAGCAGCACCCCACAAAATAGTAGCTGTATAGCCACTTACTTTCCATCTCACAAAACTAGACGTGGTGAGCACTGCTGTAGAAGTAAGGATGAACTCATTAGCAATGTTCTCTAATGGACTCCTACACATGGACACACCAGTGTTGGCCAACCAGCAAAGATTTACATACATCAGCTCTGTGTAGGACACTGGATGCAGTCTAGCAGACTTATGAAGAGTGACAGTTAAGAGGGACGGATGGGGAGAGAGAGAGATTCAAGAATAATGGCCAATAGGAAAAGGGGAATCAAGGGAATTTGTACTTATTCATGGCTGCTATGGTATATATAAACATACAAACAAAAAATACTCTATCAGATAATAAAAAGTTAAACTAATATCTTGTTAATTAAAAATATAGAAAAAAATTTAAAGATATATTTAATAAATAAAACCTTTTGCCAAATAAGAAAACAAAAGCATATTTAAAAAATATTGACAGACTAAAAATACAGTTAAAAATGACTGATTGATTGATTAATTGCATTTCAACTCCTCTGGGGTATTTTATGCCAAGATGGATGTATTTTCCAACACCTCTGCATTGGCAGGATGTGACACAAGGTCAATTTTTTAAGCTGAGTTTAACAGGTTTGAATTGAGTTTTCCTTCTCCTAGACTGGTTGCATAACTAATATAAAAGAACCCAGTCTGCCATACTATTTACCTATAGCTGGAAGGTGAATTATTGAATTCATACCTTTCCCAAAGGTATTAGTGAATGTGAAATACAATCAACCTTGTCCAGGACTTGTTTTGAAGAGTGAGGGTTAAGGTTAGAGGTTGTTTTGTAGAGTTTGGGTTAAGGGTTGCTTTGGAGGGTTAAGGTTAAGGGTTGCTTTGTAGAGTTTGGGTTAACGTTTCTTTAAGAAGGTTAAGGTTAGGGGTTGTTTTGTAGAGTTTGGGTTTAGGGTTGCTTTGGAGGGTTAAGGTTAGGGGTTGTTTTGTAGAGTTAGGGTTAAGGGTTGCTTTGGAGGGTTAAGGTTAGGGGTTGTTTTGAAGAGGGAGGGTTAAGGTTAGGGGTTGTTTTGAAGAGTTTGGGTTAAGGGTTGCTTTGGCGAGTTAAGGTTAGGGGTTGTTTTGTAGAGTTTGGGTTAAGGGTTGCTTTGGAGGGTTAAGTTTAGGGGTTGTTTTGAAGTTTAAGTTTGTACTGAGTTCAAGTTTATTGTTATATATTTTGGTATTATTTTATTTCTTTCAGGAATGACGAAATATCATCGATACTGATATTTTAAAATGTATCTCTCATGTAATCTGTGTTGTAGAAGCGTTTTCAGCCAACAGCAAAATCACTATATTCGAATAGAATTTTAAAAATAGTATAGAATGTTTGACATGTGATGCATTCAGTTTATTTTTTTTATCTTGTTTAAGTAAAAAGGTGTATGTTAATCTAGTGTGACTGATATGTCGTCAGGATATAGTTATTTGTTCTTTTCTGGACTTACTGAAACCTGGTTTACATCCTCCTATGTCGGATTTTATTTAGAAGTTTATTGTCTCTGTTGTTACTCTCATCTTATAACCATATTTTATGGAAGAATCCTGTTATGATGTATATAGCTTCATAAAACACGGATACGAAACGGCCCCATGAAAGTGAGGCCGGCTTTGTTTTTAGCTCCCTTGGATGTAAATAAAAACACTCCTTTACTAGATAGCTTGTGTGTTCACATGTTATTTATTATCGTTCGCCATCGGCACCAGAACAAATCCAGTATAAAATGAACCCAAATCAGTAGAGTGTTAAAAAAAGAAAAATTCTATGAAGCATACATTTGGGATAGGAAAAAAACAAAAAAAAACTGAAACAATGTTTCTAAATTGTGCTGCTAAAAGTCTTATTTTGGTTATCATTTTCATTCTACTCAATAGAAATGGAAAGGAATTTATTCAAAGAAATATTTCTATACCAGAGAAAAGAGAGAAATTAGGAGATGCCCTTCAAGACAATAAAACAGTGAAAACAATAAATATATAAGTTTACTGTCATGTGCTAGAAAGGCAATTAAAGACATTGTTTAGTCTTCACCACCAGACAAATAGATAATATCTATATATTGATAAATAAACAATAAAAGGAATATTGTCTAACTAAAAAAGGAAAAAAAAAAAGGCCAACTATATTTGCAGTTACAGCCATTGTTCAAAATGATGCTACATTGGAAGAGTCTTTTAAATTAACAATAGTAATGATACCTGATATTTCTGGTGAAAAACTTATCAAGGTTTAAAAGTTATTGTGTCATAATAATGATTGGGTGATTTTAATGGCACTTCAACCTGTTCATTGGACAAATATATTTACTTTTTTTGACTACTTGTTTCTTAAAAGTTTTTTTGCCCACAATTATATGTCAAGTTTTACAATCAAATACAAATAATTTGCATGGAGGTGTATGGTTTCAAATATTTCTATCTAATACAAATAATTTGAACACAGATGTATGGTTTCAAGTAGATGTTGTTACTGTTGTTGAGGGTGACCAGAAGGCTCCCTTTTCAATAGCTACTACACTGAGGTGTAGGGAAGGGCACTACTCCTTTCCCTGGATTGCTCCACTTTACCCTTGATACGTACCTTATATTGCTGAGTGTTAAGCAAGGAGGTATCAAGTAGCATTTTTTAAGTCTTTGCTATGACGCAACCTGGGATTGAACCCAGGTCTCCCGGACCATTGGCGAACACTCTACCCACTAGGCCAATTAGCCAGTATGGTTTCAAGTACTCCTATCTAATACTAACTATACATACAGAATGCTATGGTTTCAACTAACCACTTCTATTAAATAAAAAATGTTTGCACAGATATAAAGTTACAGTGGCATGTCAACCTACCAAGGATTATTTTGTGCCTAGAGGTTAGGGAATCATGTTCATTGTATACTCATACTTACATTTTTTAGCATAGTTGTTTCTTAAGAGCTTTAAAAAAAATTTTTATTCATGGTTCTGTTGAATACAACTAGTTTTTAAGTAGACCTATTTGACCCACAGAAAGGAGCCGAACAGGTTTGGTTGGGTTTTATGGCATATCAACCATTGTAGGTTATTTAATGCCAAATCCTCTTCATACATGTATATTAAATATATATGATTTGGCTTGGTTGGGTTTTATGGCATATCAACCATTGTAGGTTATTTAATGCCAAATCCTCTTCATACATGTATATCAAATATATATGATTTGGTTTTATGGCATATCAACAATTGTAGGTTATTTAATATCAAATCCTTTTCATATATATATATATATATATATATATATATATATAAATAATTTGTAAATACATTTTGTTGATAACATTCTGAAACGAGATTGAGATCATTTTTGCACACAGTTAAATCGTTTCAAGCATTACTATAACAGTCATAATTAAACATCAGTCATTTGTTTGTACACATAGTTTTTTTCCAATTTGACCTTTAGATAGGACCTGGAAGCAATGGCAATGATGAGGTACTCTTCTTTCCCCAAATCTTCAAGGCTGGAGCCTTGCCATCAGATTGTTTAATGTCATATCTAGGAAAAATGTTGTGGGGGAGATTACCCCTCTACAGAGATGTAGTCAGTGTGTTCTACAGCCCCAGCCAGCTTGGCTCTGGATGTGTTGAAAAATATCCATCAACATAATCATAGCATATCAATGTTTTCATAGATACTATTTTCAAGAATTTAACATTCAAATCAAAATCATATATACCTTGGCATTTATAGAATACCCACATAATAAATATTAGTACACAATATAATAATCTTTCATTATTTTACCAACATATTCTTCTGATTGAAGAATATAAATCGAATAAAAGGACGATATATCCAGATTACACCCACAGTATTCAGGATCCCATTGTTGATCATCCGCACCCGGGTAAAATTCTGAGCTGGCCAAAAAGTCAGTGGCCTAAAGGTAAGCAGAAAGCTACTTGGGTCATATCTTGATGATGAACTCTCATCAAAAAGTCAACAGATTAGATCATTCTGCAGCGTGGTTCATGCTCTTAAGAGAATGTGGCTGTATGAGAATGTAACGATCTTAAGAAAAGATGACATTATACTTCAACAAAATTGTTGCGTTCTGGTTAGTGAATGCTTGTAATATTAAATAAAGGACAAACCATGATATGAGAGGAAATAGAGATATATTCTCAGGAAAAAGTATATACAATAGAGAGACTATTAGTAGACAAGAACATAGGATTAGTGAATACAGAATAAAGATATAGTCCAACGATAGTATTGGCTTCCATTATTACGGTAGCAAGTAAAGTGATCTAGTGCAATCTCCAGTCTCCAACGCTCTAATACTATTCCTATAAGAAGCTGCTCTTCACCTTCTAGTCTGCCCTGGTATTAGTAGCTACTGCTATATATGGCAGATGGACTAGTTCATTGTGTGGAAAAAGGTGGGTGATACCGAACAAAAATTAGATGCTACATTATTGATGAAAATGAGAGAAGACACGCAGCACTATAAATAAGGCACAATAATACCCTGTCGAATGCTGCCAGTTGAGCTAAGGGTGGTAGTACCACCTTAGTCGATGAAACTGTGGTATCATTCGAAGTTGGCAGTCGCATGTTGTATGTAAAAACAAATCTTTCATCATTTTGCATATCATCCTTAAAACTTAATATCTGTTCTGTATATTATTTTCATTAATAAAATACTGATATCATCATTAAAAATTCCTGTTTTTATAGAATAACTGAATACAGACTTCTTAGAGTGTCTTTTCTATATATCCTTTTCTAGGAGATCTACACTTAGAATATGATGAATAATATTAGTAGACTGTTATAATTTTTCATAACTTTACATATAATACTGAACACTTTTAATGTATTTTCTGTATATCATTTTCTATAATAAAATACAAGTTGAGATGATAAAGGAATCATTTCTTCAAAGAAGAATTTTTTAGTCAATTCATAAACCTAATTTTTACAAATTCAAGTTAAAGGCAATCAAGGTAACTTTTGTAAAATCACATCTTATTTTTAAAATCTTTATTACTTGCTAATAAATGAGGGAACTATTCTACAATTTATAACTAATAGTTATCTCCCTTGAGAAATGATAAGAATCAGAGTGAGTGTGAACGCTATCATTACTGAATTGGAAATTGCATTCCTCGTGAAATTAGAGAATTTCAATACTAGTGTGTTCACAGAAATCTTGCTACAATGTGCCATTGTTTTAAGTATGTGTAACATATTAACAAAAATCAGCTCATTGTAATACAGATTTATGTAAAAATCATTTTTTTTACTTACATTTAATGGATTAGATGAAAAATTTGGCTGTTGCAATTTCCTAAGTTTAGAACAAAGCCAGAAGTATGGGACACCCAGTGAGAATGAAATTCATTAACAGTGATCTCTTAGCCTAGCTTGCTAACTATTATACTCTGCAAGATGCCCTGAATGAGTTAAGTCATGTGGATAATACTTTTAAGAGTTGAATTTTCGTGACTGAATTCCAATTATTATAACATCACTAAAAAGAAAAAAAAAACTTGTTGAATATAATTAGTCCACATTGCTCTAAGCAGTCAATTTACATGAATCCTATTTTTAAGAATTTGAAATTGAAGACTGAATCAAAATTATCACAGCATTCATAAAAGTCTATCCTAGTGAAAAAATATTAGTTTGTCCCCATTATTATAATAAATATTTTTTTTTCCTCCTCCATATATTTCACTCAAGTTACAAGGTTTCTTTTGTAAATATAAACACGCATCATTGACTACTTAATATTTTGTTTATATGTGCCTTATATTACAACTGTGTTTGTGTTTTCTTCACCTTCTTCTTCTTCTTCTTCTTTGCAGTTTCACACAGTTTAAGTACAGATTAATATTATTTATTCACTTGGATACTGATCTTTTATTCTTGAAAAAATATTTCTACTCCTGAGAAAACATTTATCATCTTTATATCCAATTTTGAACTATTCTTGGAAAAACAGATCAACTTTTACATAGAGTTTTATGAAAAGGACAGATTCTATGAAAATATTTTAAGAGCTTGACATTTAATGGAATGTCTACAATACTTGGATACCAGCCATTGGCCTAAAAAGTAGAGTGTTTGCCAATTGTTTGGGAGACCAGGGTTCAATCCCAGGTCGAGTCATACCAAAGACTCAAAAAATGGTACTTGATGCTGCCTTGCTTAGCACTCAGCACTATAAGGTAAGAATCATGGGTAAAGTGGAGCAATCCAGGGAATGGAGTAGCACCCTCTCCTAAACTTCAGTGTAGTAGCTATTGAAAAGGGAGCCTTTGGGTCACTCTCGACAAAGGTTACCAACTTTACTTTTACTTTACAATACTTTGATCTTTCATCATCATCAAGGTGTGCTGCTAGCACGGATTTCCTTGACTCTCTTTCCATCCATTCTTATCATCCATCATTTCCTGCAGGTCCTCCAGACTATATCCTGTGTCCGCATAGATCTGTTGTAGGTAAGTTCTTGTTGGTCAGCCAATACTGGTATGTCCACGTGAAGGGGTCCACGGGAGAATGTCACTTATGAGTTCATCCTTGCTTCTCAGACTGTTTCTCATATATCTTGTTCATCTTATTTGGATGGTTATCGAGATGGGAAGTTAGTGGCCATTTGGGAGTCTTACAGTCTTACAAGATCCTTACATTGATGCAATCAGTACATATTTTTCATTCTTTTCTCATGTCACTGTAACTAAAAAATTCAACCAAATGATGTAATTTACAAATAAATACTACAATGTATGTTTATATGCATACATGCAGATCAAAGAAAACTGAATGAACTTCAGACAAAATGTGCTTTTCAACAGATTGCCTTAAATACAATTTTCTATTGTACCATTTGCCACAAATTTGCTTCACCTTTTCCTCACCTTTAATACAAGAGCGTTTTTCTCCTTTCCTCTTTACCATAACAGGGCATTGTTCTATTTTTCTCTCTTCTTTACCACAACAGGACATTATTCTTTCTCACTCCTATACTCCAAGAGAGCATTGTCCTTTTATCTCTCCTTTACTACAAGAGGCATTGCTCTTATTCTGTCTCTCCTTCACTCAAGAGAGTATTGCTCTCATTCTGTCTCTCCCTTACTCAAGAGAGCATTCCTCTCATCCTGTCTCTCCTTTACTCAAGAGAGTATTGCTCTCATTCTGTCTCTCCCTTACTCAAGAGAGCATTCTTCTCATTCTGTCTCTCACTTACTCAAGAGAGCATTCTTCTCATTCTGTCTCTCCCTTACTCAAGAGAGCATTCTTCTTATTCTGTCTCTCCCTTACTCAAGAGAGCATTCTTCTTATCCTGTCTCTCCTTTACTCAAGAGAGTATTGCTCTCATTCTGTCTCTCCCTTACTCAAGAGAGCATTCTTCTCATTCAGTCTCTCCCTTACTCAAGAGAGTATTGCTCTCATTCTGTCTCTCCCTTACTCAAGAGAGCATTCTTCTCATCCTGTCTCTCCTTTACTCAAGAGAGTATTCCTCTAATTCTGTCTCTCCCTTACTCAAGAGAGCATTCTTCTCATTGTGTCTCTCTTTTACTCAAGAGAGCATTCTTCTCATTCTGTCTCTTTTTTACTCAAGAGAGCATTCTTCTCATTCTGACTCTCCCTTACTCAAGAGAGTATTGTTCTCATTCTGTCTCTCCCTTACTCAAGAGAGCATTCTTCTCATTCTGTCTCTCCTTTACTCAAGAGAGCATTCTTCTTATTCTGTCTCTCCCTTACTCAAGAGAGCATTCTTCTTATCCTGTCTCTACTTTACTCAAAAGAGTATTGCTCTCATTCTGTCTCTCCCTTACTCAAGAGAGCATTCTTCTCATTCTGTCTCTCCCTTACTCAAGAGAGTATTGCTCTCATTCTGTCTCTCCCTTACTCAAGAGAGCATTCTTCTCATTCTGTCTCTCTTTTACTCAAGAGAGCATTCTTCTCATTCTGACTCTCTTTTACTCAAGAGAGCATTCTTCTCATTCTGTCTCTCCTTTACTCAAGAGAGTATTGCTCTCATTCTGTCTCTCCCTTACTCAAGAGAGCATTCTTTTCATTGTGTCTCTCCCTTACTCAAGAGAGCATTCTTCTCATTCTGTCTCTCTTTTACTCAAGAGAGCATTCTTCTCATTCTGTCTCTCTTTTACTCAAGAGAGCATTCTTCTCATTCTGACTCTCTTTTACTCAAGAGAGCATTCTTCTCATTCTGTCTCTTCCTTACTCAAGAGAGTATTGTTCTTATTCTGTCTCTCCTTTACTCAAGAGAGCTTTCTTCTTATTCTGTCTCTCCCTTACTCAAGAGAGCATTCTTCTCATCCTGTCTCTCCTTTACTCAAGATAGTATTGCTCTCATTCTGACTCTCCCTTACTCAAGAGAGCATTCTTCTCATTCTGTCTCTCCCTTACTCAAGAGAGCATTCTTCTCATTCTGTCTCTCTTTTACTCAAGAGAGCATTCTTCTCATTCTGTCTCTCCCTTACTCAAGAGAGCATTCTTCTCATTCTGTCTCTCCCTTACTCAAGAGAGCATTCTTCTTATTCTGTCTCTCCTTTACTCAAGAGAGCATTCTTCTCATTCTGTCTCTCCCTTACTCAAGAGAGCATTCTTCTCATTCTGTCTCTCTTTTACTCAAGAGAGCATTCTTCTCATTCTGTCTCTCCCTTACTCAAGAGAGCATTCTTCTCATTCTGTCTCTCTTTTACTCAAGAGAGCATTCTTCTCATTCTGACTCTCCCTTACTCAAGAGAGCATTCTTCTCATTCTGTCTCTCTTTTACTCAAGAGAGCATTCTTCTCATTCTGTCTCTCTTTTACTCAAGAGAGCATTCTTCTCATTCTGTCTCTCCCTTACTCAAGAGAGCATTCTTCTCATTCTGTCTCTCTTTTACTCAAGAGAGCATTCTTCTCATTCTGTCTCTCTTTTACTCAAGAGAGCATTCTTCTCATTCTGTCTCTCCCTTACTCAAGAGAGCATTCTTCTCATTCTGTCTCTCTTTTACTCAAGAGAGCATTCTTCTCATTCTGTCTCTCTTTTACTCAAGAGAGCATTCTTCTCATTCTGTCTCTCCCTTACTCAAGAGAGCATTCTTCTCATTCTGTCTCTCCCTTACTCAAGAGAGCATTCTTCTCATTCTGTCTCTCCCTTACTCAAGAGAGCATTCTTCTCATTCTGTCTCTCTTTTACTCAAGAGAGCATTCTTCTCATTCTGTCTCTCCCTTACTCAAGAGAGCATTCTTCTCATTCTGTCTCTCTTTTACTCAAGAGAGCATTCTTCTCATTCTGTCTCTCCCTTACTCAAGAGAGTATTGCTCTCATTCTGTCTCTCCTTTACTCAAGAGAGCATTCTTCTCATTCTGTCTCTCCCTTACTCAAGAGAGTATTGCTCTCATTCTGTCTCTCCCTTACTCAAGAGAGCATTCTTCTTATTCTGTCTCTCCCTTACTCAAGAGAGCATTCTTCTTATTCTGTCTCTCCCTTACTCAAGAGAGCATTCTTCTCATCCTGTCTCTCCTTTACTCAAGAGAGTATTGCTCTCATTCTGTCTCTCCCTTACTTAAGAGAGCATTCTTCTCATTCTGTCTCTCCCTTACTCAAGAGAGCATTCTTCTCATTCTGTCTCTCCCTTACTCAAGAGAGCATTCTTCTTATTCTGTCTCTCCCTTACTCAAGAGAGCATTCTTCTCATCCTGTCTCTCCTTTACTCAAGAGAGTATTGCTCTCATTCTGTCTCTCCCTTACTCAAGAGTGCATTCTTCTCATTCTGTCTCTCCCTTACTCAAGAGAGTATTGCTCTCATTCTGTCTCTCCCTTACTCAAGAGAGCATTCTTCTCATCCTGTCTCTCCTTTACTCAAGAGAGTATGGCTCTCATTCTGTCTCTCCCTTACTCAAGAGAGCATTCTTCTCATTCTGTCTCTCTTTTACTCAAGAGAGCATTCTTCTCATTCTGTCTCTCTTTTACTCAAGAGAGCATTCTTCTCATTCTGTCTCTCCCTTACTCAAGAGAGCATTCTTCTCATTCTGTCTCTTCCTTACTCAAGAGAGCATTCTTCTTATTCTGTCTCTCCCTTACTCAAGAGAGCATTCTTCTCATCCTGTCTCTCCTTTACTCAAGAGAGCATTCTTCTCATTCTGTCTCTCTTTTACTCAAGAGAGCACAGCTCTCATTTTGTCTCTCCTTTACGATAAGAATGCACTGTTCTTTTTTTTTTTCATTTTTCCTCTACTGCAAGAGAGCATTGTTCTCTTTTTATCTCTATTTTACAATAAGAGGAAATTTTTCTATTTTTTTCTTGTCTTTACTACAAAAGGGAATTATTCTCATTTCTCATCTTTCTTTTTGTTTTGGTGTGAATTTTCTTGGTACCAATCATTTTAAAAGAGAATCTATTTTTATTTGATGACTATAGAATCTACTTTGTGAAACTGAGTCACTGTGTGAAGAATTCTTTATCTATGTAATCAGTATGAAAGAGGCTGAACAACCAATTGCCATCTTCCTATGTATCACCTATATAAAAAGTAAGATTAATACTGATAATCCCTAACTGATTTCCCTATAAATCACCAGGTATGTTTTTATGAAATTATCATGAAACTCTGAGTTGTGAGTTATCAATATTAGTCATTAATTATTAATCTTACTTTTATGATCTTTTAATATTAGTATATTTGGTCAAGTGGGTAGAGTGTTCACTAAAGACCTGGGAGACTGGGGTTCAATTCCATGTTGAGTCATACCCAAGACTCAAAAAAATTGTACTTGATGCTTCCTTAACACTCAGTATTATAAGGAATTGTGAATGTAATGGACACAACGTACCTGGACATTCAAAGTGTGCATGAACATGTCTGGCCTGTAGAGTAAAAGCAGGAAACAGATATGGCTGCTTCAAGCACCATATGAAACGTTGGGAGATCTCAAACCGGCGAGAGTCGATTTGCGCGTATGCAAATTCTTTTGAGATCGGGCGAGGATATAAATGCATGGTGATGGTCAGAACGGGTGATTCTGAGTGAATCAATTGACGAGCATGCTCGAAAGTCCTATTACAACTTGAAGGAGAGAAGGAAGGAAGGAAAAGGACAGGAAACAAGGAATAAGAAGAGCTCGTATTAATATGCACAAGCCTTGGGAAACTGATTTGCGAAATCCATTGCAGCAGCATTCTGACACAGGAATGGATCAAGGGTAAAGTCGAGCAATCCAGGGAAAGGAGTAGTGGTTTGGTTTGTTGGGTTTTATGGCATATCAATGTTTGTAGGTTATTTAACTCCAAATCAATTTTTATGTAAATAATCCGTTCTATTTAAAACAATTCAGTTTAGTATAAGTACACAGTTTAATTGTCAAAAACATTTCTATTTCAAACTATTCAAGCACTTATATATAACAATTCAGTTAAGTTTAAATACAGTTTTAATGTCGAAAAACAGTTCTATTTCAAAAAATTCAGTTAACCATAAGCACACAGTTTAAATGTAAGTACGGTTTAATTGTCAAAAACATTTCTATTTCAAGCTATTCAGTTTACTCAAAGAATTCATTTTAGCATAAGTATGCTGTTAGTTCTATTTAACCCATAGATAGGGCCCTATCAGGTGCTACAACTCTGGGCCAGAGTGGACCTGGGAGCAATGGCAATGAAGGGGTACTCCGCATTCCCAAAGCTCCAGCACTGCTGGAAACTCACTATCAGATTGTTGAGTGTCATATCCAGGACACTCGTTAGGAGGTGGTCTTACCCCTCTGCAGAGGTGAATCAGTGTATTCTACAACCCCAGCCGACTGGGCAATACACAGAGTTAAATGTCAAACAGTTTTATTTCAGATAATTCAGTTCGGCATAAGTACACAGTTTAGACGTCAAAAACAGTTCTATTTTAAACGATTCAGTTTAGCATAAATACGCAGTTTAAATGCAAAAATCAGTATAGTGAAAGAAGCACGGTTTAGTTCTACTTAACCCATAGATAGGGCCCAATCAGGTGCTACAACTCTGGGCCAGAGTGGACCTGGGAGCGATGGCAATGAAGGGGTACTCCACATTCCCCAAAGCTCTATCATTGCTGGAACCTCACCATCAGATTGTTTAGTGTCATATCCGGGACACACGTTGGGGGGGGGTCTTACCCCTCTGCAGAGAAGCAGTCGGTGTATTCTACAGCCCCACATGACTGGGCAAAAAGGAGTAGTGCCCGTCATTACAACTCGGTGTAATAGCTAATGAAAAGGGAGCCTTTGGGTTGCTCTCGACTACAGTCACCAACTTAAATTACTTTCCTATTTGTTTTACACTGTGAGTTCAGTGTGTATTAAACACTTTCATTTGTAGATTTACTGTCACTTTAAGTTCTAGACTAAGTTTCATTTAAATGTTCCTGTTCTTGTTTTTGTGGGGGTCAACACTGGAAACATCATCATCATCATGTCATGCTGCCAGCACGGATATCCCTGACCCTCTCTCTCCTCTTCTCCCAATCATTCATCGCTTCTGGCAGGTCTTCAGGGCTACATCCCGTATCCTCACATAGCTGTTGTATGTATGTTCGAGCTGGTCGTCCTGCTTTTGCTTGGCCATATGCGGGGGTCCATAGGAGTACATCACTGATGAGTTTATCCTTGCTTCTCCAGCAGTGTCCTGCATGTCTGGTTTGTCTAACTTGGATAGTTTTCGTGATGGGAGGTAGGTGGCCGTATAGTTGGTACCTTGTGGGGTGTTGCCGCCAGGACTTGTTCAATATTGCTCGCAACATTCTTGCGTAATTGCCGTCTAGCTTCTTTAGTGTGTCGAATATTTCACAAATTAGTCTTCGAATAACCTTGTCTGTAGTCCTGCAAATATGCCATCACTTTTGAGAAGTGATAAATATTTTTTCTTTTTTAGTTTCTTCACTTAAGTTCCTCATCTTGACTTTTATAAAGTGGTAAGTATTTTTTTAGTTTCCTCACCTAAGTTCTTGCGAATTCCTCACTGCCACTTTTGTAAAGTGGTAACTATTTTCTTCTTTCGGTTTCCTCATCAACACTTTTATAATGCATAAAAACGAGAGAAAATAATTGACAGACAACTAAACAAAAGCAGAAATATTTCATTCAACTGAAATAAAACATTAACAAAAACTAAGTCAACTAAATATAGTTACTATTTGTAACACTGCTGGCTAAGCTATTACTGAAAATTCTGTTCGACTGTTTGTCATTTGACTCAAGTCCACCGACTAATTGTTTCATCTTAACTGTACGGTACCTCCATTTATATTCTCTGGAGGCCCTGCACTTCTGTCCACTGGTGATCGGTGTTCAATTACCAGTGTCTCACACTTTATTCCTATATTACAAACTGCAATTTTATGCGCTTAAAATTTTGTACACCCAGACACTTGAAACTTTGTCAGCCAATTTTGACACTCAAGTTTCTATATGTTCAGGCACCTGAACCAAACCATGTGTCTCACAGCATGCCCAAGTTGTCTTTTCTGTATCTTTAAAGACATGCGTTCAATCATTTCTGTCCACTGGTGAATGGTGTTCAATTACCAGTGTCTCACACTTTATTCCTATATGACAAACTGTATGTCAATTTTATCATATTTACCAACCCCTCCGGTTGGGCAGGATATGACACAAGGTCAATTTTTAAGCGAAGTTTAACAGGTTTGACTTCAGAGTTTTCCTTCTCCTAAACTAGTTGCCTTACTAAGGCTGAAGAAATCAGTCTGCCCTACTATTTACCCATAGCTGGAGAGAGAATAATTGGATTCATACCTTTCCCAAGGGTATTAGTGCTATGTGAAATGCAATCAGTCTCGTCCAGGATTTGAACTCATGTTCATTTCCTACGACGATAACCATTAAACCACGGGCACCTCCAACTCATGGTGTAATGGTAATCATTGTCAGAAATAGGAACCATTATTCATATTTACCAACCCCTCCGCTCGGACAGGATAAGACACAAGGTCAATTTTTAAGCAGAGTCTAACAGGTTTGACTTCAGAGTTTTCCTTCTCCTAGACTAGTTGCCTTACCAAGGCTGAAGAACCTAGTCTGCCCTACTATTTACCCATAGCTGGAGGGAGAATAATTGGATTCATAACTTTCCCAAGGGTATTTAGTGCTATGTGAAATGCAATCAGCCTCGTCCAGGATTTGAACTTGTGTCCATTTCCTACGACGATGACCATTACACCACGGGCACCTCTGCAATGTCAATTTTATGCACTCAAAATTTTGTACACCCACTTGAAACTTTGTCAGCCAATTTTGAAACTCAAGTTTCCATTTGTTTAGGCCCCTGAACCAAACCATGTGTCTCACAGCACACCCAAATTGTCTTTTCTGTATCTTTAAAGACATGTTCAATCCAGGCAGGTCAGATACAACCAGATTCTCTTACATTTATCAAATAGTGAGTGCTGTAATTCTAATTGTGTGAGTGAGTATATATGTAAAGTTGGTGACCGTAGTCGAGGGCGACCTGAAGGCTCCTTTTTCAATAGCTACTACACCGAGGTGTAGGGGAGGGCGCTACGCCTTCGCCTGGATTGCTCCACTTTACTCTTGATACGTACCTTATAATGCTGAGTGTTAAGCAAGGAGGTATCAAGTACCATTTTTAAAGTCTTTTGTATGACGCAACCTAGGATTGAACCCAGGTCTCTCTGACCACTGGCGAACACTCTACCCACAAGACCAATGAGCGAGTATATATATATATATATATCTTCAGAGCGATTAGTTTTAAGGCTTTATAAAAATTTGTTTTCATGCCTACATTTGAATCTAAGTTCTGATTGTTTATTTAAAAAGTTGTTTTTTTCTAGGGAAATGATTATTGCTATATTTTCTTCTAGGCAAAGATTATATTTTAGTGTTATAAGTGTTATTGTAGGCTGATGATAATTTTCTTACTTTCCAGATTATTTTTGGTGCATTTTGGTTTGTGTTTTTGAGCTCCCCAACAAAGCTGGAAAGTGTTGTGCTGTGTTGGTAGTCTTTATAATCAAATAACATTTTGTGCATTTAGCTCCTCTCTTTCCAGGGGCCTTTTGTCACTCCAGTACTTTTCTTTTTTATCTTACAGTGGCTTAGTTAGGTTTGGTTTTATGGCATATCAACTATTGTAGGTTATTTCATACCTAATCCATATATATATATATATATATATATATATATATATAATCAGTTTTATTTCAAGCAATTCAGGTTAGCATGAGTACACAGCTTTGCTCTATTTGACCCATATATCAGATGCTACCACTCTGGGCCAGAGTGGACCTGGGAGCTATGGCAATAAAGGTGTACTTTGCATTCTCTTAAGGTCCAGCATTACTGAAACCTCATCATCAGATGGTTAAATGTCATATCCAGGACACTCATTGAGGGAGTCTTACCCCTCTACAGAGATGCAGTCGGTGTATTATACAGCCCCACCCAACTGGGCTGTTACGAAGGCTTGGTAGACAATTTGTTTGACTCTGTGTCTATGATATCAAAACTTGTATCTCTATATACAGGGTGTTTCAGAAAAATTGATATCATTTTGTAATCTATGAGGTGTGGAAGCAAAATATGGAATAATTTTTAAAACGTTTTTTTAGTCTGATTAGTCTAATTTTTGAAAAAAAAACGTTATAAATCTAAATTTTCATGATTAACTTTTTTAATCAAAATTCAGCTGAATATAAGTGAGCAAGAAAAGTAATGACAAACAATATATGGTTTGCTTAACGCTGAAACCAAGCCAAAATTTCTTTGTCGACAAAGTAAAGAAAAATGTTTTTTACAGCAGCAAAAGAGCTTTTTAAGGAAAAGGGGAGTAGAGGATTAAACAAAAAAAAAAAAAAATGAAAGAAGGCTTTTAAACTGCTCTTGTTAGAGTGATTAAGAAGGACTCCACAACGTCAATAAGAAAGCATGCTAATGAATTGAAAATCCATAAGAAAACAGTGAGGACAGCAATTAAACAAGATTTAAACCCGGACCTTAACCCTCTTGATTATGCTATATGGAGCATTTTAGAAAACAAAACCAATGCAACTTTTCATCCAAATAATGGTTTCTTTAAGACTGCTGTTGAGAAGGAATGGAATAAAAGGTCAGAAGAATTTATTTCAAAGGCATCTTGATATAATAATTGAAAAAAATGATGGCCATATTGAGTAAATTTATTGTTTTGTGTCTATCTTCTTATTTTGTTGTTTATTTTTTGAAATTAAAATTAATCTTGTTTTTTTGATAGAGTCGTTTATTACTATATATTATTATATATTATTATATTCCTAATTTTGCTTCAGCACCTCGTGATAACTTAGCAAATTCTAATTCAAATGATTTCATCTTTTAACAGCATGAACGGAAATAACTGAAATTCTATGCTTGATGCTTCATGTCTTTTTCTTTTCCAGTATAGGAATGCCATTCACTGGTAAATAAAAGATATTCAAACATTAAAAAAAGAATTTTCAGTTTTTACATGTTGTTAAAATTTGAGATCATTTTAATGAGAATTGGTCAAGTTATTAGATTATGAAATGATATGAATTTTTTTGTAATATCCCGTACCTTTCAAATGATATCTAATTATTTTTAAACACCCTGTATGTATGTATATATGTATGTATGTATGTTTAGGGATCAGCACTAAATCTGTCTTTCTATTCATCAAACATTGGAATAGAGGAGCAGCATTCAAGTCAAGAACAAAGTTACAAATTCTTGCATCATGTATATACACATTAAACAGTTGAAAAAAAAAAATTGATCAAGGTTATAGTAAATGAGCAAAAAAAAAAAAAAAAAAAAAGATTAAAAATGTGCATTCATAAAAAAGATAGATTTCTTGATCTTGCAAATAATATTCAAGAAGTTCAAGGCAGAGAGAGAGAGAGAGAGAAACAAGTGACAGAGTTTTACATATAAAAAATCTTGCTTCTTTGGAGGAAAGAGACATCTTGATTAGAAAATATTAGTTTTTTTTTTCTTTATTCCTTTTTGTAAGGCCTTTGTAAATGTTGAAAGTAACTTTTTAATTCCTAAGCAACAACAGGAAACAAAATTTATGAAGTAAAACAGCAAAATTTACCAAAACAACCAAATAAAAAAAACCCCCAAAACAAAAGAAGCATAATAAAATTTGTAGTTGACACCAAGATTTTTGTGAAAAATGTTTTCAAAGGCAAGAACAAACTGAATTCAAATAAAATGCATTGGTTCAAATCAATTTTTTGACTTCCACATTTCAAAAGCCTTTGTTCATTTATTTTCTTTTCAAAATTGTTATTTTTTACCCTCCTTGCAGTCATGAAGTTTCTTTCCACATTGGCATTAAAGTTTGTACACGAGTAAAACCAATTCAGTTTTATCTTCCTACCACTATCAAGTCATGATGATAGCATGGATTCCTTTGACTCTCTCTTGGCATCCATCCCTATTAGCCATTGTTCTTGTGTCATATAGGAATAGAGTGAGACACTGGTGATTGAACACCGATCGCCAGTAGATGGAAGAGGCAGGCATCCAGATGTACCATACTGTTAGGATGGGACATTAGTTGATGAATAGTAGTCAAAGGGACAAATAGTTGGATGACAATCAGTCAGAAAGACTTCAGTAATAGCTTGGCTGGCAGTGTTATGGATAGTAACAATCTTTTGTTTATTTTCTGTTAATGTGTTATTTCATTTGAATGAAATGTTTATGCTTTTGTTAAGTTGTTTGTCAATCATTTGCTTTTCTTTTTACGCACATGTGGGTCTTAAAAAATCTTGGTAAGTTTAGTATCCACACAGGGCTGATGAATAAAAGTTATCACAGATCAACCGACTTTAGTGTGTGCATTTGTAGAAGTCCATAGGAAAATATCATTTATGAGTCTGTCCTTATTTAACCAGTATTGCCCAGTATGTCTTGTTTAAAATAGATGGGAAGTAAGTGGTCGTACAACTGCCATTTTGAAAGATACTGCTTCCAGAATTTATTCCAAACAACATACAGCACCCTTGCATAGTTCTCAGCTAGCTTTTTCTTCAAGGTACTAAAGGAAGTTGTACTCTTTTCAGAGGGATTATTGCGATGTTTTGAGGGAATCCAAAGAGATGCTGAAAAGATCTTAGCTTGACCAAGAAGTGAATGACTTCTCTAACATTTTGCTCTATATGACACTAGAAATTCTACATCATATATATATATACATGTAAAATAAACAAATTTCCATATTAAAAAAAAAGTGTTAATTTTTGTGCAAAAAATCAGCTTGAGAAACTAGTTTTTGTATCCGTATTTTTATATTTATTGACCAATCAGTGCTGATATATTTACATTATGTGTATCATCATCATCATCATCATGTCGTGCCGATAGCACGGATATCCCTGACCCTCTCTCGCCACTTCTCCCTATCGTTCATCGCCTCCGGCAGGTCTTCAAAGCTACATCCCGTATCCTCACATAGCTGCTGTATGTATGTTCGACCTGGTCGTCCTGTGGGGGTCCATAGGAGTACATCACTTATGAGCTTGTTCCTGCTTCTCCAGCAGTGTTCTGCATGTCTGGTTTGTCTAACTTGGATAGTTTTCATGATGGAAGGCAGGTGGCCGTATAGTTGGTGCCTTGTGGGGTGTTGCCATCAGGACGTGTTCAATATTGCTCGCAACATTCTTGTGTAATTGCCGTCTAGCTTCTTCTCCCGCCGTTTTGTTAGCGTCCAAGTAGTGCATCCATACAGCAGTATCGATACGACCGCTGCCTGGAAGAAACTGCGTTTCATTTTATCGGTCAGGTCTGATTTCCATATGATCGATGGCCTATCGATAGCTGTCCATGCCTTAGTTAGCCATGTGTCGATGTTTTTTTTCGATTGATGAGACATTGCTTCCTAGGTAGGTGAATTTGTCTACCAGTTTCAGAGAGGTTCCATCTAGTGTGGAAATGTCGCCTGTTTGATTATAGCACATATATTCAGTTTTGTGTGCATTGACATGGAGGCCAATGCCTGCTGCAACTGATTTCCATACAAAAAAAAAGAGATAATTTTTTAGGAAAAAAAATCAGATCGAAAAGCTGTAATTTTTTTAAAAATCGGTATTTATGTTTAACCACCAATCAGTGGGTACACATGAGTTTTAAGATTTTTTTTGAGAATTTGCAGACAACAATATTTGACTTGCTGCGAAAATTTGAAGGATCAAAACTCAAGAAATCTTTTCCCTCCGATATTGTTAAAAATAGATTTTTTAATCAATTCGAATCATTGATATATCATTGACTTATTAAACTAATTTTCAGCCTACCTTAACCTTATAAATAGCGATAAAATAAATACTTCCTCTGTAAGTACTAAATTATTCTGTACTTACTCTCTCTATATATACATATATATATGTTCTTTTTATTTAAAAATGCATTTTTGTGGTCAGTAAAATGGTAATTCCTGTGTATGGAGTGAGTGAGGGAGAGGCTCTCTGTGATTCGATATACTAATCACGTGATGAGCCCAGAAGTCTTGGTGCAAAAATCCCAAATCCAGTCAGACAGATTCCACTAGACATTCCAAGAAGCGGTGATATTAAAAGCTCTCAGAGAGACAACCCTAAGATACCAGATATCTTCTTCAGCACACTGGCAAGTCCTTTAAACTCAACTTTATTCACAGGAAGGACTGTATATTGTTATTCATTGTTTCATGCACTGGTTAATAAATTGTTAGAATTAAACGAAGTATCAATTCATTTATTTGTTGCTGTTAACCTTAGAATAAACGCTATACTAACACAATACATTTAATTTCAACATCACTTTATAATCTTAAAATGAATGAATATATAATCATTTCAAAAAGATCTATTAGGACTGCTATTTTAGCCTACACTTGCTTAATCAAAAAAAATTTCAGTTGCAGCCCAATACAGGCAAACAGATAGATATATTTTCCCATTACATTGTGACAAACTATCACACAGATTTTTTTTACAGAAACAAAATATGTCCACTTAGATTTAGTCAAACAAAAACTTATATTTCATGCATGAGACTTCGCTTTCTTAGAATATTTACCTTCTGAATAATATCATCTTTAGTTACAAGAAAAGACTTTGCAACTCCTGTTTTTGAACGAAAATTTTCTCTCAATTAAAAGTAATAAAAATTCATTAAGTTTTAGATCAGTGTTTTATTCAATCATCTACACACACACACATATATATATATATATATATACACACATACATACACTCCAACATTAGATATATATATATATATATATATATATATATACACACACACACACATACATACACTTCAACACTATATATATATATATATATATATATATACACACACCCCAACACTATATATATATATATATATGACCAGCCCTGTGGTAGAGTGTTTGCCAACAGCCCAAGAGACTGGTGTTCCATCCCAGATTAAGTCATACCAAAGACTTAAAAATGGTACTTGATACCTCCCTGCTTAACACTCAGCATTATAAGGTACGTATCATGGAGCAATCCAGAGAAAGGAGTAGTTCACTCCCCTAAAACTCTATGTAGTAGCTATTGAAAAGGGAACCTTCAGATTGCCTTCGACTACAATCGACACCTTTACTTTTATATATACATATCCCAAAACTATATATATATACCTCAACACTATATGTACACATACAGAAAGTGACATCAGCTAAAAAGAAAATGTAATGTGATAACACTAAAGAGAGCAATGACATTTTTTTAATTAAAAAATATTTTTTTAAATGTAAACAGTTAAGTACAAACCCAGATGATGGTTCGTTAAAGTGAAACATTGGCATATATGAAATACATCATATGATCATTTGGTTTTTCTTTAATCTTTTTATAAGCTGTCAGATTTATCATTTAAATTCTTCAGCATATCTTGTGAGAGTCAAGGAAATCCATGCTATCAACATGACATGATAAAATAGGTGTGTGTGTGTGTATGTGTGCTGAAAAGTACTTAACCTAACCAAGAAAGGAATGATCGAGAACTATGAAAAATACATGCAATTTAACATATATATCTTGCAGTTAAACACATTCAAGTTTCCTTACTCTTATGTATATATAAATAAATTGTAGTTTAAATGTAAAAAGGTGTAAACAAAAAAAAAAATGGTTGGATGCTAGGAAAGAGTAAGAGGACTCAGTATACTGTCTAGGGACTGGAGAATCAGATGAGCTGTACGAGATGCACCACATGGGAGTGGATTGAACTTTATATTTAGTATGCAAAGTTGATCCTCTTGTAAAAAGGGAAGAAATTTAGAGGGGGATCAGAAAGTGCATCAAATGTCAATCAGTTGACCCCACCCAGAGTATACACAAACCAGTTGAAATTGAAATTTCTGCCATCATACATCTGGGCACCTGAACCAAGCCTTATGTAAGTAAAAAAAAAAAGAAGTAAAGTTGGCGACCAGAAGGCTCCCTTTTCAATAGCTACTACACCGAGGTGTAGGGGAGGGTGCTACTCCTTTCCCTTGATTGCTCCAATTTACCCTTGATACATACCTTATATTGCTGAGTGTTAAGCAAGGAGATATCAAGTACCATTTTTAAAGTCTTTGGTATGACGTGACCTGGGATTGAACCCAGGTCACCCAGACCATTGGCGAACACTCTACCCACTAGGCCAATGAGCCGGTCTGTACCCGACAAAAAAAAAAAAGGAGAAAATGAAGTCAAACATGAGTGGATATTTTATATGAATCAGACCGGAAATGAGGAGGATTGGGGCAGTATGATTGGAGTGACGACACGTATAAGAAACTGAGAAAGAACACAGTTATTGGTTTGATTTGGTTTCTTTGTTTAATGGCATATCAACCTTTGTAGGTTATTTAATGTCAAAGCCATTCCTCTAGAAGAACAGTCATGGTGCTATTTAACCCATAGCTGGGAGGTTAAGGGGGTTCATACCTTTCCCAAGGGTATTTGCCCGAAAGTGAATGTAATAGTGCGACTGGAGTACAAACTTGCTTACTACGATTCTGCAGTTTATCGCTTGAACCATTACACCACGAGGACACCCCCAGTTATTGCTTTTGCTATGAAGAAATGTGAACTATTTGAGAGCATAGAAAAAAAACTGCTCGAGGGCACAATTTTTTTTATTGCGAACAATCTTCAGGCCACATTGAGAGAATACTAGAGAGAAAAATTTGTTATTGTGAGCTGTCTTCAGACTATATATATATATATATATATATATATAATTAAAAAGAAATAGGTGATTCTTTCTTTGGTTAGGATAAAAGCTTTTCAACTTCTTATATATTTTGTATATAACAAATGATTTATTGATCAAATCTTTCAAATAAAATAAGAACAATTCTGATATTAAAATTGAAATCAATATTTGAGATAAGATCTGAAGTCTTTCCAATATTTTGTATGGAAATAATGAGAAACAGACTCCTTCATCTAGAGTTTAGTAGCTGGTGGATTTTTCTAACATAACATGAACGGATCAATATACATTTATGGAAACAAACTTCAGACTTTGAACCTCATTAACAAATGTCACAGATCATACTGATTATCAAAAAATTTTTCATCTAGTCATGTGATCTTCACTCATGACACCTGTGTGACGACAGTGATCCTATTTACCCAACCTCTCCACTCGGGCAGGATACGACACAAGGTCAATTTTTTAAGCGGAGTTTAACAGGTTTGAATTCAGAGTTTTCCTTCTCCTAGACTAGTTGCCTTACCAAGGCTGAAGAACCTAATCTGCCCTACTATTTACCCATAGCTGGAAGGAGAATAATTGGATTCATGACAGTGATTGGGATAAGGTTTGGTTCTTGGTAAAAATTACTGATAGTTTTTCAGTGTCTTCAACACCATATTTCTAACTCTGAAGTTTTTAAAAACCCGAACTACTGAGCTTCCTCTGGGACATCAGGTAACTTTTTAGAAAAAAAATCTTTTGACTACGTCAGTTTGGGCTATATTCAAACTGATTCTAGCAGTTGCCAAATAAATAGATCCATAAATGAACGAGATAAAAATCACTGTAAGAAATGAATCAATTAATTATAGATTTTTTTCTTTCTTTCACTTTTTTTTTTTTTACACATAAAGGTAAAAAAAATTTTCTTTACATATTTTTCTTTGCACTTTTTAACATTACCCTGTTGTAAATGATTAGGCATATTAATGCTGGCAGGGAGAGAACGAGAAAAGGCAAAATAAAATAGAAATAAATAAAAGGAATGAAAAATAAGTGAATTTTCTCTCTAGCCTTTCAAAGACCAACACTCTACCAGAAATAAAAAAAAAACAAATACCAAAACAAGACTACAAGACTTACAACACTATTCTCTGGGTTTTTTTCTTCCAGAGCCGTTTCAGACTTTGGTGAAAACGCAGTATTGATTTACCGATCTGCTTGTAGGAAATGCATAATAAGTAATAAACACAAACACTGGGATAGCGAGACTTCCAAATCCATTGAAAAATGAAACAAATCGCAATAAAAACTAATGTGTTTCCATTGAAAGGAAACACAAGTCGAACAGCCATTAATAAGTTGTAAAAAAAAGAAAATGTTAAGATGCAGATTGTTTTATCTTTTCTTATAAGTTTTGTGAGGATTTGAAGCACAAGTTGTTTGTCTAGGGTTGGGGAGGGGGGAGTATTTTGATGCTGAAATTTATTGTGTACTTATAAGACCACACTCAATAAATTTTTAGGGCAAGTCAAAAGTTTTGCAATATTTTGGTAGTATATTTGGCGACTCCAGAGACAAAGTTTATTGCTAGTTTTAAGGGTGAAAAATGATGAACTAAATAATAATAAATTGTTTCATTCATTTTTAATAATAAAATGTTTTTTTTTGTCTTTAAATAAACACAATAAATAAAAATAAATTAATTATTAAACTCAAATCAAGAAGTTAAGAGTTTTGTCTTTTATGCATTATATTCTAAAATATTTCAAGAACTTATTTATGTTGGTTAAATTTTAGATATATAATGATGATAAAAATACTAAGAATCAGTAATGCAAGACAATTTAGCAGCTCTGGAAACTTTTGCCAAAGTCATGAAGGTAAAAACCACAGTGGAGTGTGAAATGCTAAGTTCAAGTCCTACTCTCTAAATTTGCTTAAATGATTTGGTTTACTGGAGCTTCACTATTAGATTGTTTAGCGTCCATATCCAGAACAGGGGAGTCTTAACCCTCTGAAGAGACACAGTCGGTGTATCTTACAGCACCAGCCAACTGGGCCACATACAATTTAAGAATATCTAAGTAAGTAAAGTTGGCGACCGTAGTCAAGGGTGACAAGAAGGCGCCCTTTTCAATAGCTACAACACCGAGGTGTAGGGGAGGGTGCTACTCCTTTCCCAGGATTGCTCCACTTACCCTTGATATGCACCTTATATTGCTGAGTGTCAAACAAGGAGGTATGAAGTACCATTTTTAAAGTTCTTGGTAAGATGTGACCCGGGATTGAATGCCGGTTTCCTGGACCATTGGCGAACACTCTACCCTCCAGACCAATGAGCTGATTAAGAATATCTAAGAACTGCTATTTAACGCTAATAATTCTGTTTAACATTACTTATTCCTTTGCACACAGTTAAATAATTTCAAATACTGTTATGTATCATAAACAATTCAACAGTTATTAGTTTACACACAGTTAAATTATCAAACAGTTCTATTTCTAACAATTCAATCTAACCTAAGTCATTTGTTTGTACACAGTTTAAATGTCAAATGGTTCAATTTGACCCACAGCTAGGATCCTATCAGTTGCCACCACACCAGGTCAGAGTGGACCTGGGAGCAATCTCAATGAAGGGGTACTCCATATTCCCCAAAGCTCCAGCACTGGAGACTCACCCTCAGATTGTTTAATGTCATCTCCAAGACACTCATTGCAGGAGGGTCTTACTCCTCTGCAGAGATGCAGTTGGTATATTCTTCAGCCCCAACCTACTGAGCTTTCTATGACTTGGAGCACTGCTTCAGAATCCACAGTTTTAGGCCTACCACACCTTGCCTAATCATTGAGTTTCTTGTAATTCAACAAAATTCCTTGAATTTCCTGGTTATTTTACAGTAATCAAATGCACCTTTGTATTTCACCAGATGAATGTTTCTTAGTTGCTTCCCTGGTATCAATGCCTCGTTCCAACTCATAAAACATAAGTTCCAAAATTAGATTATGTTGTACATTCGTCTGTATGACTTTCAAATCACACACACACAGTGAAGCGATGCACAACGTGTCAACACACCAACTAGCATTATACTACCAACTATAGTGAGTACCTTTCATGGCTTGAACTTTTCCAGTTATGTGATATACATGTCCCAAACTAACAGATACCAAAGTATTGTAAAACTTTTAAATCCTCCAAGTATTTTTATGAAAATACTTTAAAGTTCATTATTAACTTTTCAATGATAATTTTCTGAATTAAATTAATATATAAATCTTAATGGAAGGGTGGAAGTATAGTGGTTATTATCAAAGATAATTGACTCAGCAAGCTGAGTTCAAATCGTGGTTGAGGCTATTCAATTTTCACTTTATTTTAGAAATAGAAGTAAAGCTCTTTTCTCCTCCAGCTAGGAATAAAACAGCAGGTCAGACTAGGCCCTTCTGCCTTGGTAAGGCAACTAGTCTTGGAGAATGAAATAATTTGAATTCAAATCCAGAGGATTATTGTTTGTGGCACACTAAGGCATAATATTTTGCAAGGAAATCTATGGACTCAAGGAACTAATAACACAAAACCCTAATATTGGTTTTGTTTGGTTTTATGGCATATCAACCAATGTGGGCTATTTAGTGCAAAAACCTGTTTTTACATATATATTGAATATATAATTTGTAAACACATTTTGTTGATATACATAGTTAAATGATCAAACAGTTCTATTTCTAAAAATTCAATTTAGCATAAGTCAACAATGTTAAATGGTTCGAAGTATTGTTATGTATAACTAACAATTCTATTAAACATCAGTTGTTTGTTTACACTCAGTTAAATGATCAAACAGTTCAATTTCTAACAATTCAATCTAGCATAAGTCATTTATTTGCACTCAGTTTAAATATCAAACAGTTCAATTTGACTGATCGATGGGACCTATCAGGTACTACCACTCTGGGTCAGAGTGGGTTTGGGAGTGATGGCAATGAAAGGGCACATTGCATTCCCCAACACTCCAGCATCACGGAATTTCACCATCAGATTGTTTAGTGTCATATCCAGGACACTTGTTGCAGGATTTTACCCCTCAGCAGAGAAGCAATCAGTGTATTCTACAGCCCGAGCCGAATGGACTGACAACACCCTAATCTTATATGTAATGAGATAGCCACCACCAAGTAAACAACATCGCATTAAAAGATACCATGAAAAAAATGTACTAAAATGATTCCCTTCCCCGATATCTTATACAATCCAATCTATGAAGTTTCAGAATGGTAATTAGATGTATTTATAAAAAAAACACAAAACTAATCCACATCTCATAAAAAAAAAATACTGAATAAATTATGAGGACTTGTTTTCATCTTAAGTTATTTTAAGCTTAGGTTTCTGGTTGAAAAGTAAAAAGAAAACAACTTACCAATGACGTATATGTGAATCCGATGACTTCAAGTGATCCATCATCATGCCTAGGGGTCTCAAATCCAATCACGTTCGGATGACCCCATGGAGTAGTACCTCCAGCATATCTGAAAATCATAACCAAAGTATTTATAAAACCAATCAACAAACCCCTCCCTCACAAAAAAACAAAAAACAAATCAAAACAAAAAAACACCATTAAGATTATAAAAACAATGGTACTGGTTATGATTATTGGTTATTTGGTTTAATGGCATATCAACCCCTGTGGGTTAATTTATGCCAAATAATATATACATATACACAAATACATATGATTTGTAAGTGAATAGTTTGTAGGTAACTGTTTTTAAATGAATTAAATCTCATTTGTTTGCACACAGTTGGGTTTAAATTTAGTAAATGGTGAAATAGTTCTATTTGAACAATAAATCAGACCGTAAATGGTACTACAACTCAGGTTAGTTGGTTTTTAAGGCATATCAACCTTTGTAAGTTATTTAATGCCAAATCCATTTTTATACAAATAATCAGTTCTATTTCAAAGAATTCAGTTTAGCATGAGTACACAGTTTAATTGTGAAAAACATCTCTATTTTAAGCTATTCAGTTTTGTCAAACAGTTTTATTTCAAACAATTCAGTTTAGCCTAAGTACAGTTTCAATGTCAAAAACACTTCTATATCAAACAATTCAGTTAAGCATAAGTATGCAGTTTTATTATCAAAACAGTTCTATTTCAAGTTATTCAGTTTAGCATAAGTACACAGATTAGTTCTATTTAACCCATAGATAGGGCCCTATCAGGTGCTACCACTCTGGGCCAGAGTGGACCTGGGAGTGATGGCAATGAAGGGGTACTTTACATTCCCCAAAGCTCCAGCATTCCTAGAATCTAACCATCAGATTGTTTAGTGTCATATCCAGGACACTCGTTAGGGAGGGGAGAGTCCTACCCCTCTGCAGAAAAGCAGTCTGTGTATTCTACAACCCCAGCCAACAGGGCAACTACTACTCTAGGTCAGAGTGAACCTGGGAGTAATACAAAATGAAAGGCATACTCTAAATTAAACAAAGCTCACTGTCAGATGCAGTTTAGTGACATATCAAAGACACATGGTGGGAGGAGAGCTTACCACTCTGCAGAAGTACAGTCAGGGATATTCTCCAGAGTGAAATGGAACTGGTAGAAACTGGCTGTAAAAGCTCAGATTTCAAGCAGAAATGTTCTTGACAACACTGTTTTGAAAAAAATATAAGACTATTGGCTAGCTTGGAGGCAGGGAAGATATTTTAGTCAAGTACCCATTTACCAATGACCAATATCAGCATTAGTATATCCATGAAATACTAAAACTGAACGTAACAGAAAGAAAAATACAAACTCATTTAAACACAAAGAAAAGTCAACATTTGATATATACAATATAAATACCTGTATTATTAAAAGAAAGCCAACACAAATGTGTCACAACAGATAAAACTATAAAAATATTGTTCCATGAACAAGCAGTATGTAGAAGGGGTACAAAAGAGAAAAAGGTTTATTTGATGAGTGGAGGTAAAATTACCACATAGCTTAACCATTCCTTGGCAGAGTCAGAGATGATCTCTACTATTAAAAAATCAGAGAATTCAATTCTCACTGGGTGCCTCATATTTCTGCTTGACATCAAACTGTGTGTATGTATGTGTTTGTGCACATGCACGAATGTTCACATTCTTATTTTCATGACTAATTTCTGCCTCTACCCAATTTGTTTGTATACTTGTATCGAACTCAGATAAATCCTGTGTGTCTCTCATAGTGTAATACTAAACAAACTAGCCTAACCAGATTATTTTAAGTTAGTTCGATTCTCACTGGGTGCCTTATACTTCTGACTTTGTGCTAAACTTAGTAAAAGCAGGATAATTATTTGTTGTTTCTCTATGAAATTATAGAAATGTCAACTTGATTGAGTTGTGAACTAAGAAAAGCAAATAAAAATCAAACGATGCAAGAAAATAGGGGTTTGAAAATGAATAAAAATGTTTTTTTTTTTCTAAAACAATTGAACTCTGTTGGCAAACTTGGAGGTAGGGGAGATATTTTAGTCAGGTCTTCAGTCACCAAGAACTTATATTAGCATTTGTATATCCATGATATACTAAGACTGAACATAACTGAAGGAAAAACAATGAATTAATTTATACATTTTTAGATGTTAGACGAGGATGACCCAAAGGCTCCCTTTTCAATAGCTACTACTCAATTCCCTGGATTGCTCCACTTTACTCTTGACCCTTACCTTGTAATGCTGAGTGTAAAGTAAGGCAGCATCAAGTACCATCTTTTAAGTCTTTGGCATGACTCGACCTAGGATTGAACCCCGGTCTCCCAGACCATTGGCGAACACTCAACTCACTAGGCCAATGGCCTGGCATTTATTGAAGAGCAGTTAACATTTGATATATACAATATAAATACCAGTATTATTAAAAGAAAAACAACCTGAATTTGTTACAACAGATAAAAATGTATACATATTGTTCCATGAACGAGTTTTATGTGGAAAAGCTTTCTAGATGAAAGATCGTAAAATAGCCATATGAACTTCAACATTTCATAGAAGGGTTCAAGTCAATGTCTTCTGTCCCAACAACAGATGCAAAAAAGATCATGAATGGGTTTTCAATCTGTAATGTGACACCCAATGAAGCCCCCTAATGGATATACCCATTCTCTAAAGGAGATAATCATTTATTGTCTCCCTAGAACATCAAATCTGGATTATACTGTATGGATAGTAGGTTTGGTTTCTTCATTCAATGGCCTATCAACCTTTATGTATTATCTAATACCAAAGCCACCCTTAGAGAACAGTAGTGGTATTATTTAACCAATATTTGGGGTATAAAGTGTTCATGCCTTTCCCAAATAAACAAAATAAACATAATAGCATAACTTCAGTTCAAACTTGCTAACTACGATGTTGCAGTCCAGCATCTTAACCACTACACCACGGGGACTCCCGCCATGTGTCATAGGATTTACAATGTGATCCATTGTCTGTGAGAGACTTAACATTTTCATGTTCTAAGTGAAAGATTCTCATCTTCTCTAAACTGTTGAAATTAAGCATCTATAGAAGTGAAATATAAGTATAACACACAACACTTAGGATTCCAAGTTCTTACATGAATAATAATGTTAATTCCTCTGCTGTGAAATTCAAAAATACTGGGTCTATAAGGTTTAGTTGGGTTTTATGGCATATCAACCATTGTATGTTATTTCTTGCCAAATCCTATATATATATATATATATTAAATATATGATTAGGTTAGGTTAGGTTTTATGGCATATTATTAAAACTGGCTCACTGACCTAGTGGGTAGTGTTTGCCAATAGTCTGGGAGACTTGGGTTCAATCCCAGGTTGTGTCATATCAAAGACTTTAAAAATGGTACTTGATACCTCTTTGCTTAACACTCAACAATACAAGGTACGTATCAAGGGTAAAGTGGAGAAATATAGGGAAAGGAGTACTGCCCTCCCCTACACCTAAGAAAAGTAGCTATTGAAAAGGGAGCCTGCAGGTCACCCTCGACTACGATCGTCAACTTCACTTACTTAGTAGTAGGTTTTAATGCCAAATCCTCTTTATACATATATATTAAATATATAGGATTTGATTTGATAGCATTTTATGACACATCAACCATTGTAGGTTATTTAAAGTCAAATCCTCTTTATACATATATATTAAATATATGATTTTTTAACAAATTTTATTGATAACCTTTGTAAATGAGCCTGAGCTTTTTTTTCTTTTTTGCGTACAGTTAAATGGTTTCAAGTATTGCTACATAACAGTCACAATTTAACATTAGTCATTTCTTTGCACACATACTTTGTAGGTAATTTCATTTTTAGATGAGTCAGAACTAATTTGTTGCACACTAGTATTGTTATTGTTTCTACATAGTTAAATGGTTTCAATTATTGCTATCTAACACTAATAATTCTATTCAATATTTATCATTTGTTTGTACAGTGAAGTGATTATGTAAGTATGTAGAATATTGATTAGCTCAAGTAGAGTGGCTTCCCCAAAACTTCTCTGAGTAATTTGGTTGAGAAATAAATAGATGAATGGATACCACTCATGCAAATGTGTTGGGTAGGTCCATTCTTGTAAAGTGAACCAATCCACATGCTGCTCATGCACTCTTCAATAAAAGAGGTGAGCTTTAGCTGGCTAGCTTTTCCAAGGAGCCAGCCATTTGACTTCATTGGTCCCATTTTGACCAGCTTTTCAAAAAAAAAAATTTTTCATTTTTCAGTCAAACGGATTACCATTCTGCTCATCGTGACGACTTCTCCCGGCCGGGCTGAAATTTTCTGACCTGGTTGGTTTTTACAAAAGTTAAGTTTGTTTTTTTTTTACCCTTTCACATTTTTGTTTTTTTTTGTTTTCACATTCACCCTCCCCCTTTGTCTAAGCAGCCTATCAGTTATGGCCGGCCGGGCAGATGGCTCGGCCATAAAGGCCCTTTTTTCCCCTACCAAGGGTGACCCTCCCCCCCAGGTGAAAAAGAAAAAGTCACCAAACACAAAAAATGCCCCTCCCCCTGACCAAAAAGAGAAAACGTCCCCCCAAAAATTACCCTCCCCAGAAAAGGAAAGAAAATCATCTCCCCAAAAAAATGAAAATGAAAAAGAGAATAGTTGGACAGCCCCCCCGAAAATACAGGTCGATGTCGACGACTTGCTCCAGCGAGCAAAGGCCATCTCCAGTGAAGTACAGGAGCATGGCCTTATGTTCAATTTGGAGGAGGTAAGACAAGACCAGAAAAAAAGAACGGTGTCTGTCTTTGTTGTGGATAAACGATCTAAAAAAATCGTTAAACCCGCCAAAGACATGGTTCTCCGTCAGATTTCCAGCCTGGGCGTAAAAGCACAAGCTATAATTGCTGGTGCTTCTTACGCTTTCTGGGATATATTGTTACCGACTACAGAAGAAGCCGTCGCCCTAACTAAAAAATCCTTAGAGAATAAAGAATATTTTTTTAGAACAGAATATATGGGGCGACGGCGGACCACGGTATCAATATACGAGGTCCCGAGCTACCTTCGAGACGCAAACTTAGCTGCCTATATGCTTCAGTTTGGTGACATCGTCTCAGCAACACACGATGGAATGCGTGGGGAATGGAGGTTTGACATAATGTTAGATATGAAAACCTTCTACTCCGTTCCCAACTGGTTGGAGGTGGAAGGGCGCAGGCTTCCCGTAATAGTATCGGGAAGGAAACCCGCCTGCTGGCACTGTGGCGAGATTGGTCACCTCTCCGCAGTTTGCCCGGGGAAGAAGGCCCCGAAGAAGCCCGACCACAAACCAGATACCCTCTCACCTGTTGTTAAAAGCAACACGGAAAAGGAGGCTCCCGTAGTCTCGCCCACACCAGCGGGTTAAAAAAAACCCCACTCCCCCTTCGTCCCCTACGGTTAACTCCGAAGAGGCGAAGGCTGAGTGGCTGACTGTGGGAAAAGGTGGGAGGAAGCTCCAACCTGAGGATCCTCGCTCCCAAAAGTCGTCCCAGGTAGGCACCGACATTTCGACCCCATCAAAAAAGTCCAACAGCCCCTCCACCACTTATGCACAAAAATCATCCCCAAAACATATACTCCTACCAAAGACCCCACCTAAACAACGCACTCCTCCCAAGGTCAGATCTTTTAGTCCAGGCCGGGAGAAGTTTGAAAAATTACTGGAGTTTAAAAAGAGGCTGGACCAGGAGCGAAAATCGTCTCCGCGACCAGGACCCCCTCATTCCACCCCTTCATCACCGAGACAACCTCGAATCATCCGACCACCACCAACCACACCACCTCATAGACCCATGCCTCCACCTCTCATGTCGGTTTTAGCACCAAAAAAAAAGGGACCCTTCCCCCCTCCGCTGCCGTTGGAGTCACCACCAACCAAGCCAGAACCACCAGTAACAGCAGCAGCATCACCATCCACAACACCAAAGAAACGGCAGCGGAGCTCATCCATCGACAGTTCGGGGGATGAGGTCCCAAAACACATAAAAAAAAAAGAAAAACCACGCCATAACAGCGGCATAAACATTTGTCGGGTGGATGAGGGGGCCCTGGATCGTTTGCACAAGGTCCAGCCTCAACTTTTAAAAGAATTGAGGGTCCTCCACAACTTCAAGGAAGTAAACGGACATAACGTGGAGGACCCCAAGAAATTTCCAAGAGCATGGGTCACCACCGTCATCCGAAAGGGCCGAGGGTCGGAAGGTGTGATGAAAATGCTAGGAGAGGCTAACGAGGCCCTCGGCCCTATATCATTTTTTAAAGACAATCTCACATCATGTAAGGGGCTCATTGGGAGGGTCCCTGTTGTTTTACACCCCTCCCTTTATAGGGCAATAAAACTAACATTTCCGCGGGACGTCGGGGGTCTCGCTCATGACGGAGCCATCGATAATGAGATGGCCACGGGATCCATGAGCCAGACCGTCGGAGTCCTGACCCCAGCCATGTTCAGTCCGGGCACTCAACCCCTGTAATGTTCATGATGGATCTAAGATTGGCTAGTCTAAATGGCCGCGGCCTGAGGTCGGATTCGAGAAGATCCCATCTATTTTTATACCTCCAGCGTCGCGGCATTGATATATGTTGTTTGCAGGAGACTCATTTTGACTTCAACTTCCATGAAGATATTCTGTCGAAGGACTATTTGTCTTTCTCAGCATGTTTTGATGGTCGTTCCAGAGGTGTCACCTGGCTGATAAGTAGACGTCTGGGCGCCACGTGTGCTCTTGTTCTTTCAGATCCGGCGGGCAGACTTTGCGTGGTGGACGTTACCATAAAGGATAAGGCGTTTCGGCTGATTGGGGTTTATGGACCCAACGCTACTAGTGAGCTCCCTGCGTTTTTCCGGCGCATCGAGCCGTACGTTAGTCCGTCGAAGCGGGTAATTTTAGTGGGAGATTGGAACGCCGTCCTTGATCCCAATTTAGATAGAGGGGCTATTAGTTCGGGTACTAACACGTTGGATGCGAGATATTTTCGCGAGTTTGTACAGCGACTTGATCTCGCTGACAAATTTCGCGAAAGGCATCCAAATAAGTTAGTTTGGACTTGGACCGGTAGGGGCGCCTCGGCCCAGCTTTATAGCTATTTGGACCGAGTGTTAGTTAAGCGAGTCGACTTAGACTATTTAGGTGGTCCAAGTTTTGAGCCGTATAAAGATTCCGACCACAAATTTTTATGTGTGTCGATTAAGTTAGATAAGGCTAGATGTAGGATGTCTGGTTACTGGAAATTCAACCTTTCCCTTTTGGCGGAGGCTGACTTCCGGAACCAGCTAGAACTAACGATAAAGCGGGAATTGACGGGGGCTATTATGGGAAATAGGTGGTGGGCTAACCTTAAGGATAGCATTAGATCCTTTGCTGCCGACTATAGTAGGAGACTCAAGTCAGCTAGGGTAGCGGAGCAAAGGTCGATTAAGGATAAGCTAGATAGGGCGGTTTTGGCGGGAGATAGTGGGCAAGTTAACGTAGCTAAGGCCGAGCTGGCCTCCTTGCAAATTAAGGAGTACCAAGCTCTGGTAGTTAGGGCTAGGTTAAAGAGAATGTCGTGCGAGGCAACGAATATGGCCCAGGAATTACGGGCCGAGGAACTGAGGCATGCTACTGATCGGCATATCGCCAGTGTCACATCGCCGGAGGGGCTCCGTCGAACTACAAACGAAGCCATCTGTGGTGAGTTCCGGCAGTATTTCTTGAAGCTTTTCACCAGGGAGCCCGGACTGAGTTCTGCTCAGTTCGACACCTATCTTGCCGACTTTCCTCGCCTCTCGGCGACTGAAGCGGCTGGGTGTGAGGGGCGCATAAAGGAGGAGGAGATTCGGGATGCACTGAAGTCGGTCGGGCTGGACAAGTCCCCCGGAATTGATGGTCTGCCCTATGAAGTGTACTTGAGGTTGTCGCACATGTTTGTCCCCTTGCTGGCAACCATCTATAACAACTGGATGAGGCAGGGTACTATACCCAGACGCTTCACCAGGGGTATAGTGAAGTTGCTTCATAAGAACAAACATGGTGGGGATGGGATTAGTAACTTTCGCCCTTTAACGATGCTTAACACTGACTTAAAGATTTTGGCGAAGATCCTGGCAAACCGTTTGCAGACTGTCCTGCCTAGTCTGATTTGCCCCGAGCAGACTTGTGCTGTGAAGGGTAGGACTATCCAGGACAGTCTTCATCTGGTCCGCACGATCGTAGAAAAAGTCGACGGAAATGCCGCGCTGATCAATTTAGATCAGTCCAAGGCCTTCGATAGGGTTGACCATGCTTTTTTGGAGGCTGTCTTGTCTTCGGCCGGCTTCGGGGTTGATTTTCGCACCTGGATACGTCTCCTTTATGCGTCCCCCGGAGTCGTGGTGGAGGTGAATGGGGTAAGGTCGGAGCCCTTCACTCTGACTCGATCTATTCGGCAAGGTTGCCCGTTATCGCCCATGTTATATATCCTAGCGTTAGAACCTTTTCTACGCAGGATAAAGGCGAACCCGGTCCTACGCGGCCTCACGTTACCTGGCGCCAGTGAGGCGGCCAAGTACACTGCATACGCTGACGACGTCAGCGTGCTTGTAACGAGCAGTGCCGAGGTGGAGGAGGTGAGCAAAGAAATCGGAAGGTACGAAGCTGTAACAGGGGCCAAGATTAACCGCGATAAGTCTGTCGGCTTGCGGTTGGGCTCGTGGAAAGGCTATGCTCTTCCCGGCCCCTTCACTTGGAAAGACGGTCCGTGCAAGATACTCGGCGTCTGGTTTGGGCCCGACCTTCAATTGGAGAAAAACTGGTCGGAAGTACTGGATAAGGTCGTAGCCGCAACTGAGTTGTGGTTGCGTAGAAGGCTTTCCCTTAAGGGTCGGGCAGAGGTGTGCTGTTCGCACATCTACTCCCTAGCCGTATACCGACTTTCAGTGCTTCCTATCCCGGCCACCATCCTATTCAAGCTGGAAAGGATTCTCTTCCAGTTTCTCTGGGCAAAGAGACATCCTTTGGTGCGACGGGAGATCTGTTACCTTCACCCTTCTGAAGGCGGTCTAGGAGTACCTAACGTCGAGGTACGGCGCCATACTTTGCGTCTTACTTTCCTAGACCGGATGTGTTCACGGGACACGGCGACGGGAAGCGTCTGGAAAGAAGACGCTAAACAGTCTTTCCCGTCGTTAAGAAGTGTGCATTTTGCTGATGGGGAGGCCCATCGGTTGCCCAGACGCGAATGCCCTTTCTATCGCGAGTGCCGGCATGCTTTGAAAGTTCTCTCTCGGCTGCAGACAGGTCTCTCTGACAGCCGGCCGTTGTCGAGTAAGGCATTATATCGTTGTTTAGTTAGGGGGGCCGCTAGCGATGGTCTGATTGGCGAGCTCGGTGTGACGGAGGCGGAGGGTCGCTTACTGTGGCCTTGGGCCCCCAGGATGAGGTGTCTCAATAATGACGAGGCTTCCCTCACCTGGCTGGTCATTCGGAATGCCCTCTGGGTCGGCAAGAAATTGTTTGCAGCGCAACAGGCCATTTCGCCTGAGTGCGGCCGGTGCGGCGATTTGGAGGAGACTATTAGTCACGCCTTCTTTCACTGCCCGGTCGTAAGGCCGCTGTGCAAGCTTCTTGAAGGCTACATGGTCCGCATCCTCAATGGAAAGTTTTTTGTCCTGGAAGCCAGTTCTGTGTGCAGCAATGTGGTACCGAGGTTGAACAGACAGGAACATTATGTGTTTCTCTGCTTACTCGGCATTATGCGTGTCGTGATGTGGACGACGAGAAAGAAGGAACTCTACGAGGACGAGTCTTTTTCTTCTCAGACCCTGGTGGCATTTTACAAACACCAAATCAAAGTCAAAATCTGGTCTGAGAGAAAGAGACTCTCTTCGCTGGAGTTTGGCGAAAGGTGGGTGACTGTTGCGCGCTTGTGTCGCGTGGTAGGAGCCAACCTTACTTTCACTTTGGACATTCCAGGGACTTAAGAATTTTGAGTTACCGGAAGGACGTGACCACCCAGCCCAGGTAAGTTAGATTTTTTTTAGGCCATTTTGATTTAGTTTGTTCCTAATTTAGTTAACTTAGCTAGAGTATGCAAGGTCATTGGGCCCCTATTTTTTTTTGTCCCCTTCTTTTGTTTCACTCTCCCTTCCCTTTCCCTCTGTTAGGTGACAGGAATTGGAGTTCTCCAGGAGTGCGATGGAGGGCTTATGTTAATTCATATTTATTGTTTACTTATATTTTGTACCATTTATTTATCTTATTTGATTATTTTTCCTCCTTCGACACTATTTTCGACTGGTTAACTCCTCTTTCTGCCATGTCTTAGTACGTGGGGGGGACCCCATACTAACTATCATAATGTATATATGTTCTGTTCATTTTCGTTTTTAGGGGAATTTTAAATAAAGATGTACATAGCATTCATTTGTTTTGTTTAAATTGTTCCCCTCCCCCTCACTTTGTAAATATGGGATTAAGTTTAGAAGTCCATGGAGCAGTAGTGTTGTTTTGGTGATTGTCGTTTTGATTGTGATATGTTTAATTGAGGTATTTTGGTGTTTTTTAAATTTGGAGATATGTATTGGTCAGTGAATGAGTCTAGTTAAGTTAGAGATTAGGATAGTGTAGACCAGCCTTCCCCACCCATTTTTTTAGGCCTCGTGCCAAATTTGCTTTTTATGCAATAAATAGCTTCCAAGGAGGCAGCCATTTGTGTTGACTATGCTTTTGACAAGTCTGGTCTTAAATTTGACCTCTTTTTAAAACAAAAACCAAAAAAAAAAGTTCATTTTCTTCCAGCATTCGGATTTTACCATTCTTCCCACCGCGACGTCTTCTCCCGGCTGGGCTGAAATATTCTGACCTAGTTAGACAATTAAGTTAAGTTTTTTTAATTTTTACATTTTTGTTTTTTTTCTTCCCCCTTCATATATACACCCCCACCTTTTTTTCCCATAACAGCCTTTTATTTATGGCCGGCCGGTCGGACGGCTCGGCCATAAAGGCCCTATTTCCCCCTAGCAAGGGGGACCCCCCGACGACAAAAAAGAAGGCAAAATCGCCCTCTTCAAAAAATGTCCTTCCCCCTGAAGAAAGTATTGCTTCAAAATCTCCCCCCAAGAATACGCCTGTATCTGAAAAGATTAGAAATACACCCTCCCCCCATAAAAACGCCCCTCCTCCTGACCAAAAGAAGAGCTCTCCTTTGAAGAACGGCTCACCCCCCTCAGATAATGACAAGAAAGACAGCAACGAGAACAACTGGAAAGCCCTGCCAAAGATCCAGGTCGATGTCGTTGACTTGCTCCAGAGGGCAAGGGCCATATCCAGCCAAGTGCAGGAGCATGGCCTATTGTTCAATTTGGAGGAAGTAAGACTCGACCAAAAGAAAAGAACGGTGTCTGTCTTTGTCGTGGACAAACGCTCAAGAAAGATCGTTAAGCCCGTCAAAGACATGGTACTACGTCATCTATCCAGCCTGGGCGTAAAGGTTCTTGCTATTATAGCGGGATCCTCTTACGCTTTTTGGGATATACTGTTGCCAACTGAAGAAGAAGCCGTCGCCCTCACACGTAAAACGTTGGAAAACAAAGAATATCTGTTCCGAACAGAATATATGGGGCGACGGCGGACCACGGTCTCAGTATTCGAGGTTCCCAGCTTCCTGAGAGACGCGAATTTAGCCGCATTTATGCTAAATTTCGGTGACATCGTCTCGGCAACCCATGATGGAATGCGTGGGGAGTGGAGATTCGACTTGATGTTAGATGCAAAAACCTTCTACTCCGTTCCCAACTGGTTGGATGTGGAAGGGCGCAGGCTTCCGGTTATCGTCTCTGGACGAAAACCTGCCTGCTGGCACTGTGGCGAGATTGGTCCCCTTTCTGCAGTTTGCCCGGGGAAGAAGGCCCCGAAGAAGCCTGACCAGAATCCTGGCACCCCCCCACCTGTTGTGAAAAACAACGACGAAAAGGAGGCTCCCGTAGTCTCGCCCACATCAGCGGCATCAAAAAGCCCTGCTCCCCCTATGTCATCTACGGTTAATTCCGAGGAGGCGGGGGGCGAGTGGCTGACAGTGGGAAAAGGTGGGAGGAAGATCCAACCAGCGGATCCTCATTCCCGAAAGTCGACCCAGGTGGGCACCAACAGTTCCCCCACCGCAAAATCGTATGCCCAATCATCAAAATCCCCACTCAGTAGCAAAAAATTCCCACCCAAAACTCCTCCCAAACAGTCCACTCCTCCCTTGGTCAGGTCTTTCAGCCCAGGCCGGGAGAAGTTTGAGAAGCTGCTAGAATTCAAGAAGCGGCTGGACCTGCAGAGGAAATCGACCCCTCAACCAGGACCCTCTCGATCCACCCCTTCATCACCCAAACAGCCCAGAACAATTAGACCTCCCTCCACACCTCCTCCAAAGTCCATGCCACCCCCTAACCTGACACCACTGAAATACCACCTAAAGAAGGGACCTACCCCCCCTCCGCTGCCGTTGGAATCGCAACCAACCAAGCCGTCACCGCCACCAGTAGCAGCAACAGCATCAACTTCACCCTCTTCATCTCCGAAGAAACGGCAGCGGAGTCCATCCATCGATAGCTCGGGGGATGAGGTCCCTAAACATCAGAAAAAAGAAAGGAGGGGGGTGAAGGAACAGCATCACTCTGGTATCAACATTTGCTGGGTGGATGAGGGGGTCCTGGACCGTCATCATAAGGTCCAGCCGCAACTCATCAAAGACTTGAGGGTCCTCCACAATTTTAAGGAGGTGAACGGTAAAGATGTGGAGGACCCTCGAAGCTTCCCGGACGCATGGATCACCTCGGTCATACGTAAGGGCCGGGGGTCAGAAAGAGCAATGAGAATGCTTGCAGAAGCAAATGAGGCCCTCGGACCTATCTCATTCATCAAAGATGATGAACTTTCATGTAAGGGACTCATTGGGAGGGTCCCTGTGGTGTTGCACCCTTCCCTGTATAGGGCGGTTAAACTAACCTTCCCGCGAGATATCGGGGGTCTCGCTCATGACGGAGCCATCACCAATGAGATGGCCACAGGATCCATGAGCCAGACCGTCGGGGTCTTGACCCCTGCCATGTTTTGTCCGGGCACTTAACCCCTGTAATGTTCATGATGGATTTAAGATTGGCTAGTCTGAATAGCCGCGGCCTGAGGTCGGATTCGAGAAGATCCCATTGATTTTTATACCTCCAGCGTCGCGGCATTGATATATGTTGTTTGCAGGAGACTCATTTTGACTTCAACTTCCATGAAGATATTCTGTCGAAGGACTATTTGTCTTTCTCAGCATGTTTTGATGGTCGTTCCAGAGGTGTCACCTGGCTGATAAGTAGACGTCTGGGCGCCACGTGTGCTCTTGTTCTTTCAGATCCGGCGGGCAGACTTTGCGTGGTGGACGTTACCATAAAGGATAAGGCGTTTCGGCTGATTGGGGTTTATGGACCCAACGCTACTAGTGAGCTCCCTGCGTTTTTCCGGCGCATCGAGCCGTACGTTAGTCCGTCGAAGCGGGTAATTTTAGTGGGAGATTGGAACGCCGTCCTTGATCCCAATTTAGATAGAGGGGCTATTAGTTCGGGTACTAACACGTTGGATGCGAGATATTTTCGCGAGTTTGTACAGCGACTTGATCTCGCTGACAAATTTCGCGAAAGGCATCCAAATAAGTTAGTTTGGACTTGGACCGGTAGGGGCGCCTCGGCCCAGCTTTATAGCTATTTGGACCGAGTGTTAGTTAAGCGAGTCGACTTAGACTATTTAGGTGGTCCAAGTTTTGAGCCGTATAAAGATTCCGACCACAAATTTTTATGTGTGTCGATTAAGTTAGATAAGGCTAGATGTAGGATGTCTGGTTACTGGAAATTCAACCTTTCCCTTTTGGCGGAGGCTGACTTCCGGAACCAGCTAGAACTAACGATAAAGCGGGAATTGACGCGGGCTATTATGGGAAATAGGTGGTGGGCTAACCTTAAGGATAGCATTAGATCCTTTGCTGCCGACTATAGTAGGAGACTCAAGTCAGCTAGGGTAGCGGAGCAAAGGTCGATTAAGGATAAGCTAGATAGGGCGGTTTTGGCGGGAGATAGTGGGCAAGTTAACGTAGCTAAGGCAGAGCTGGCCTCCTTGCAAATTAAGGAGTACCAAGCTCTGGTAGTTAGGGCTAGGTTAAAGAGAATGTCGTGCGAGGCGACGAATATGGCCCAGGAATTACGGGCCGAGGAACTGAGGCATGCTACTGATCGGCATATCGCCAGTGTCACATCGCCGGAGGGGCTCCGTCGAACTACAAACGAAGCCATCTGTGGTGAGTTCCGGCAGTATTTCTTGAAGCTTTTCACCAGGGAGCCCGGACTGAGTTCTGCTCAGTTCGACGCCTATCTTGCCGACTTTCCTCGCCTCTCGGCGACTGAAGCGGCTGGGTGTGAGGGGCGCATAAAGGAGGAGGAGATTCGGGATGCACTGAAGTCGGTCGGGCTGGACAAGTCCCCCGGAATTGATGGTCTGCCCTATGAAGTGTACTTGAGGTTGTCGCACATGTTTGTCCCCTTGCTGGCAACCATCTATAACAACTGGATGAGGCAGGGTACTATACCCAGACGCTTCACCAGGGGTATAGTGAAGTTGCTTCGTAAGAACAAACATGGTGGGGATGGGATTAGTAACTTTCGCCCTTTAACGATGCTTAACACTGACTTAAAGATTTTGGCGAAGATCCTGGCAAACCGTTTGCAGACTGTCCTGCCTAGTCTGATTTGCCCCGAGCAGACTTGTGCTGTGAAGGGTAGGACTATCCAGGACAGTCTTCATCTGGTCCGCACGATCGTAGAAAAAGTCGACGGAAATGCCGCGCTGATCAATTTAGATCAGTCCAAGGCCTTCGATAGGGTTGACCATGCTTTTTTGGAGGCTGTCTTGTCTTCGGCCGGCTTCGGGGTTGATTTTCGCACCTGGATACGTCTCCTTTATGCGTCCCCCGGAGTCGTGGTGGAGGTGAATGGGGTAAGGTCGGAGCCCTTCACTCTGACTCGATCTATTCGGCAAGGTTGCCCGTTATCGCCCATGTTATATATCCTGGCGTTAGAACCTTTTCTACGCAGGATAAAGGCGAACCCGGTCCTACGCGGCCTCACGTTACCTGGCGCCAGTGAGGCGGCCAAGTACACTGCATACGCTGACGACGTCAGCGTGCTTGTAACGAGCAGTGCCGAGGTGGAGGAGGTGAGCAAAGAAATCGGAAGGTACGAAGCTGTAACAGGGGCCAAGATTAACCGCGATAAGTCTGTCGGCTTGCGGTTGGGCTCGTGGAAAGGCTATGCTCTTCCCGGCCCCTTCACTTGGAAAGACGGTCCGTGCAAGATACTCGGCGTCTGGTTTGGGCCCGACCTTCAATTGGAGAAAAACTGGTCGGAAGTACTGGATAAGGTCGTAGCCGCAACTGAGTTGTGGTTGCGTAGAAGGCTTTCCCTTAAGGGTCGGGCAGAGGTGTGCTGTTCGCACATCTACTCCCTAGCCGTATACCGACTTTCAGTGCTTCCTATCCCGGCCACCATCCTCGTGGTGTAAAGGGGTGTCCTCGTGGTGTAATGGTTAAAGCGATGAACTGCGGAATCGTAGTTCGCGAGTTCGTACTCCAGTCGCGCTATTATGTTCACTTTCGGGCAAATACCCTTGGGAAAGGTATGAACCCCCTTATTCTCCCTCCAGCTATGGGTAAATAGTAGGACGGACTAGGTTCTTCAGCCTTGTTGAGGCAACTAGTCTAGGAGAAGGAAAACTCTGAATTCAAACCTGTTAAACTCTGCTTAAAAATTGACCTTGTGTCATATCCTGCCCGAGCGGAGGGGTTGGTAAATAGTACCATCCTATTCAAGCTGGAAAGGATTCTCTTCCAGTTTCTCTGGGCAAAGAGACATCCTTTGGTGCGACGGGAGATCTGTTACCTTCACCCTTCTGAAGGCGGTCTAGGAGTACCTAACGTCGAGGTACGGCGCCATACTTTGCGTCTTACTTTCCTAGACCGGATGTGTTCACGGGACACGGCGACAGGAAGCGTCTGGAAAGAAGACGCTAAACAGTCTTTCCCGTCGCTAAGAAGTGTGCATTTTGCTGATGGGGAGGCCCATCGGTTGCCCAGACGCGAATGCCCTTTCTATCGCGAGTGCCGGCATGCTTTGAAAGTTCTCTCTCGGCTGCAGACAGGTCTCTCTGACAGCCGGCCGTTGTCGAGTAAGGCATTATATCGTTGTTTAGTTAGGGGGGCCGCTAGCGATGGACTGATTGGCGAGCTCGGTGTGACGGAGGCGGAGGGTCGCTTACTGTGGCCTTGGGCCCCCAGGATGAGGTGTCTCAATAATGACGAGGCTTCCCTCACCTGGCTGGTCATTCGGAATGCCCTCTGGGTCGGCAAGAAATTGTTTGCAGCGCAACAGGCCATTTCGCCTGAGTGCGGCCGGTGCGGCGATTTGGAGGAGACTATTAGTCACGCCTTCTTTCACTGCCCGGTCGTACGGCCGCTGTGCAAGCTTCTTGAAGGCTACATGGTCCGCATCCTCAATGGAAAGTTTTTTGTCCTGGAAGCCAGTTCTGTGTGCAGCAATGTGGTACCGAGGTTGAACAGACAGGAACATTATGTGTTTCTCTGCTTACTCGGCGTTATGCGTGTCGTGATGTGGACGACGAGAAAGAAGGAACTCTACGAGGACGAGTCTTTTTCTTCTCAGACCCTGGTGGCATTTTACAAACACCAAATCAAAGTCAAAATCCGGTCTGAGAGAAAGAGACTCTCTTCGCTGGAGTTTGGCGAAAGGTGGGTGACTGTTGCGCGCTTGTGTCGCGTGGTAGGAGCCAACCTTACTTTCACTTTGGACATTCCAGGGACTTAAGAATTTTGAGTTACCGGAAGGACGTGACCGCCCAGCCCAGGTAAGTTAGAATTTTTTAGGCCATTTTGATTTAGTTTGTTCCTAATTTAGTTAACTTAGCTAGAGTATGCAAGGTCATTGGGCCCCTATTTTTTTTTTGTCCCCTTCTTTTGTTTCACTCTCCCTTCCCTTTCCCTCTGTTAGGTGACAGGAATTGGAGTTCTCCAGGAGTGCGATGGAGGGCTTATGTTAATTGATATTTATTGTTTACTTATATTTTGTACCATTTATTTATCTTATTTGATTATTTTTCCTCCTTCGACACTATTTTCGACTGGTTAACTCCTCTTTCTGCCATGTCTTAGTACGTGGGGGGGACCCCATACTAACTATCATAATGTATATATGTTCTGTTCATTTTCGTTTTTAGGGGAATTTTAAATAAAGATGTACATAGCATTCATTTGTTTTGTTTAAATTGTTCCCCTCCCCCTCACTTTGTAAATATGGGATTAAGTTTAGAAGTCCATGGAGCAGTAGTGTTGTTTTGGTGATTGTCGTTTTGATTGTGATATGTTTAATTGAGGTATTTTGGTGTTTTTTAATTTGGAGATATGTATTGGTCAGTGAATGAGTCTAGTTAAGTTAGAGATTAGGATAGTGTAGACCAGCCTTCCCCACCCATTTTTTAGGCCTCGTGCCAAATTTGCTTTTTATGCAATAAATAGCTTCCAAGGAGGCAGCCATGTTACTTTTGGCTTGTACAGTTGAGTGCTGTTTATTGTTATTCTATAGTATTTAATACAAATTATTCTATTCAACATTACTCCTTCATTTACACATAGTCAAATGGTTCCAAATATTGCTATGTATCACCAACAATTCAATTAAACATCAATCGTTGGTGAACAAACAGATCTATTTGCAACTATTCAATTTAGCTCAAGTAATTTTTTTTGCACATAGTTCAACACAGTTCTATTTGACACACAAATAGAACCAAATCAGGTGCTACCATTCCAGGCCAGAGTGAACCTGGGAGCAATAGCAATTAAAGGATATTCTGCATTCCTTAGAGCTCTTGGACTGGAGCCTCACCATTGCATAGTCTTGTGTCATAACCAGGACACTTGTTGGAGGGTCTTACCCCACTGCAGATATGCAGTCGGTGTATTTAACTACACTAGCTGACTAGGCTGACAACCAAGACAAGGATACTAGTTGGATCACATAAGCATATAATAAGAGAAAGACAAATGAAATGAAGAACTTGAAAGAATCAATTGATACAAGATATCTCTACAGAATGGATGGCAGGATATGATCTATTAATCTTACCATTGACTGAATAAAAGGGATTGGTTGTAAATTCCCAGGATAAAGTGCCAAATCTCATAAAATGTAATCACTGAATACCTACATCTGCACTTGCATACATCTTGCATGATCAAGGATGAGGTTCATCAGAAATTTCAGATTATCCAACATCAGATATTCTCATCAAGCCGACCTCACCTCTGCTAATTTGATGATAGTCTACTGGTTCTGAGATGCAGGCTATCATGATTCCTTCATTCTGATTTCAAGAAGGAACTGCAAAAGCACTGATTTCAGTGTGTGTGTGTGTGTGTATATATATACATATATATATATATAGATATAGGAAAATGGATTTCCATGCTAAAAAAACGATTATTTTTTTGTGGAAAAAATAGGCTAGAGAAGCTGTAATTTTTGGATCTGTATTTTCACATTTATAGACCAATCAGTGCATTCGTGCGAGTTTTGAAATTTTGAGATACTTCAGAGACAACAATATTTGATTTGTCATGAAAAATTTGAAGGATCAAAACCCAAAATAATTTTAGGAATCCTTTCGCTCTAAAAATATTAAAAACAAGATTTCTTAGCCAATTAGATTCATAGGTAAATCATCAATTTTTGGGGGGCTAATTTTGAGCCGTCCAAAATAGTCTAAGCGAAGAAACAGATATTTCTTTAGTAAGTATGGAATTATTTATGCTTACTTAATTATTACTGACTCAGTGAAAATTTGGATGAATTTCGCCACTCACCTCAGTGCAAATGTCAGTACATATGCTCCGCATGCAAGATTTATTTTCTCAACTGGAAAAAACATGGCTGCCCCCAGCGAGCTTATATTGCAAATGGTCATGTATCTTCACACCGGCAGTCACATAAAACCACGGAGAGTGAAGATATGCATGCAAATGAGGGCAGGCAGAAAAGGACATAAAAACAATGAACATTGGTCATTTGGGGATTTTTTGCTTTGGACAAGAATTCGTGAGAGGAGAAGCAGAGGTCAGTTTAAAGAGACAGTGAGAGGAAAATTGTCGAATACAGAAAGGAAGTTTTGATCAGTCATTGCATTTTTTTGTTGTTGAGAGACGTTATAACAACACTACCAGACATAAATACCATTTGGTCTTTTGAATAAAAACCTACATTTTTTTTGTTTCATGAATGCATTTCAATTTCACACTGATTACCATTTAACCTGATCATTGGCCTAATTAGTAGAGTGTTCGCCAATGGTCCGGGAGACCGAAGTTCAATTCCAGGTCGCGTCATGCCAAAGACTTTAAAAATGGCACTTGATACCTCCTTGCTTAACTCAGTAATATAAGGTACATATCAATGGTAAAGTAGAGCAATTCAGGGAGAGGAGTAGTGCCCTCCCCAACACCTCAGTGTAGTAGCTATTGAAAAGGGAGCCTACTGGTCACCATCGACTATAGTCGCCAACTTTACTACCATATACATTAGTGTTCACATAAACTGGCTTCTACTACTATAAATAGCTTTCTTGCTGTTTGATTCATTTCACATAGAGACTTACATTATCTCATTAATATCCTTTTCTGTCAAAATATGTCCCTTTATTTTAAGCTAACATTTACTGCTATACTTCATTCACAAAATCTTTACTATATCTAAACAAATATCTATGATCTGAGTAATATTATTTTTGCTTATAAGTAAAGATTTGCATGATTGCTTTTGTCAACTTTTCACTCAATTTAAAGAAATAAAAATCATTAATTTGTAGATTGGATTTTTATTTATTCATTTCTCCTTTATCCACTATATATATATATATATATATATATATATATATATATATACACACACACGTGTGTGTGTGTGTGTGTGTGTGTATAAAGCATGAAACCTATGGTCACTGACACCACCATGTAATATATATCATCATCGAGGCATACTGACAGCATAGATTCCTTTGTCCCTATCAGCCACCACTTTTGTAAAGTCCTCTAGATGGCACCCTGTGTCTGCACAAAGCTGATGAATCTAAGTTTTAGCTGGTTGACTAATATTTGTGTGTCCATTTGTAGTAATTCATAGGAAATTATCACTTATTAGTGTGTCTTTATTTTCTCCAGCAGTGCCCAGCATTTGTTTGTCTTACTTGAACAGTTTATCGGGTGCTGCCTTTTTTTAGGGAGTTCTGCTTCTATGATTTGTTCATCAAAACAGTATGCAGCATCCTTGTGTAATTTCCATCTGGCTTTCATTAAAGTCCAAGTGGTGCAACCATGCAATACTACTGACATGGATACAGCTTGAAAGAATTCCCATTATATTTTATCTGAGTTATCTGATTTCTATATGATCGACAACCTGTCAATATCAGTCCATGCTTTACTTATGCATGAGTTGATACTGCTTTCTGTAGATGAGATATTGCTACTAAGGTATATGAACTGGTCTACTAATTTCAGGGCTTCCCATTTAAAGAGGAGATATTTTTTTTATTAAAACACATGCATGTTTTTTTTAGTTCACAAAGAGATCAATGCCTCTTGTTGCCAGCTCCAGGCTAAGCAACTGAGATTTGGCTTGAGCAGGTGTATTTTCAAGAAGTGCTTGATCATCTGCATAATCGGCATCTGTAATAGTTTCTGCAGGATATCATCTGCTTCTTGGGAGGTGCCCGTGGTGTAATGGTTATCGTTGCAGGATATGGACACTGCGACACGAGTTCAAATCCTGGACCTGACTGATTGCATTTCACATGGCACTAATACCCTTGGGAAAGGTATGAATCCAATTATTCTCCCTCCAGCTATGGGTAAATAGTAGGACAGACTTGGTTCTTCAGCCTTGGTGAGGCGACTAGTCTAGGAGAAGGAAAACTCTGAATTCAAACCTGGTAAACTCCGCTTAAAAATTGACCTTGTGTCATATCCTGCCCGAGCGGAGGGGTTGGGTAAATAGGATCATCTGCTTCTTGGCTTTCATAAGACCTCTTGAAATTCTTTGTACATAATCTAGGCAGATTATGGATAGAAATGGTGCAAATTTATCTCCTTGCCCAGTTCCAGGAATGATGTCACAGAAATCAGTGTAACTATCAGGTGAGCAAACTATTTCCGAGGTGTCTTTGTTGAGTATCATTATAGCAGTTACAATTTCTTTGGAGAAACTATATCCTAGGAGTATTTGCTCCATCTTTTCTCTGTCTAACATTGGCCTAATGAGTAGAGTGTTCGCCAATGGTCCGGGAGACTGGGGTTCAATCCCAGGCCGAGTCATACCAAAGACTCAAAAAATGGTACTTGATGCCGCCTTGCTTAGCACTATAAGGTAAGGATCAAGAGTAAAGTGGTGCAATCCTGGGAATGGAGTAGCGACCTCTCCTACACCTTGGTGTAGTAGCTATCGAAAAAGGAGCCTTCAGGTGGCCCTCAATCAAGATTTTTCTATGTACTCTCTTCAATAATGTCATGAATATCTCATAATCTTAGAAATTGAGGAATGATTTCTCCAAAGACCATTTTGATTTTTTCTAAGAACTTTCTAAACTTCAGGTTTGATATGACTGAGAAGGAGATCATTATAAATCTTAACAGTTATTAGCAGTAAGTGTTATACCTCTGTCGTCTTCAGCGGTTCTGAGGCCACCTTTTTTTCGAGAAGGGGATGATGCAGTCTTTCCTCTATTTCTCCATTGTGTTTTGGTTATAAATATATATCTGCCTGCCAGTGGGTTAACAAGCAAGCAACATTATCCTGTACCATAGATCTCTTCTATATCATTAAGCAAAATGTTACCTTGTTTTGGTTTTAAGGTATTTCACATAGGAGAGGGAATGATATCTCACCAGTATCGGTAGTGACTTACTGATTTATAATAGAAATAAGCATTACTTGGTTTCATAAAACTGTACTGATTTTGCCAAAAACGTTAATGTTTGAAGTTCAGTTCGTTTCTGAGAGCAGCAGAGAATTCTTGAAATTTTGTTAAGTCAATCCTAAGTAAAGTAAGTAAAGTTGGTGACCTTAGTTGAGGGTGACCCAAAGGCTCCCTTTTCAAAAGCTACCACACCGAGGTGTAGGGGAGGGTGCTACTCCATTCTTTCTTTCTTTCTTTTTCTGATATCTCTTGAACTTCTTTTTTTTCATCACTCTCATCCTTTTTCTCCTTTTCCTTCTTTTTCTCTGTTTTTTTTTTTTTTCGTTCTTTTAATTCTTCCTTCTTATTTCACTTCTTTTTTTTTCCCATCTACCAATTTTCTTTTCTTTTTCTCTCACCCTTCAAAAATCTTTCCTCCTTCCATCCCTTTTTTATCTCCTAATACTTACTCCTCTTTCTCTTCCTTCCTCTCTTTATTCTTTCTTCTTCAACATCTTTTTTTCCCCCCCTCACTTTTCTCTTGATTTCATTTTCTTCCTTTCTCTTTTCTTTCCCCTTTTTATCTTTTTTAAAAACCTTTTTCTCCTCTTTGTCTAATCTAATTCCTTATCTCCTTCCTTCCTCCTCCATTGTCCAACACATAATAGAGATTTAGAATAAGGTTAAAAATTCCAGTATTTAACTTCCTGCTAATTCTTTTCCGGGGGGATAAAAAAAAGCCTTTATTTCAAACACACACAAAATAAGGAATAATTTTAAAAAAATTCCCATTTCAAATATTTTCTACTTAATTTCTTTCCTATATCAGCACACATGAATATATATAATGTTCAAGATAAATTTGATCACTGCCTCAAAACAATACAACAATAGTCTAGGCAGTGAATCTAAAGCCTAAATATCAATCAGAGTCTGGTTTTATGAATAATTATCCCTGATTCAAATCACTATCGAAGAGGTAACTGATTAGATCACTGGAATGGAAACAGAAAGGTGTATGGTTCAGTTCTGATTGCTTATAATCTCAAAGACAAAATCAATACAAAAACTTATTATATAGCTTTCATAGATTTTACTAGTACAAAACAGAACCGATAGATTAAAAAATCTCATATTGGATATTTAAATTTAGATGTTTATTTATCTAACATTATGCTAATCTCACAAACCAGGTTCAAAGAAGACGGAAACTTAAGACCTCTTATCTGTTAATGTGCTGCTTTACACCAGAACTAAACCAGCAGGTCAAACAATATATAGGGCTACAATCATAGGAAATGGTTATGACAACCAGAGTTCAATTCCTGTATAAGGCTGTCTGCATTTCACACAGCGCTGATACTCTTATGAAAAAATCTAATTATTCTCCTTCCAACTATGGGTAAATAGTAGAGTAGACGGGGCTCTTTAAACATGGTATGGCAACCAGTCTAGGAGAAGTAAAACTAGGAATTCAAACCTGTTAAACTTGGCTTAAAAATAAATGACCTTGTGTTGTATCCTGCTCATACAGAAAGGTTTGATAAATGCTTAGATGATAGCACAAAAAATGATGGGGGAGATTAGGCAACCATCAAATTTTGAAGGTTATGGTTTGGTTTCTTTGTTTAATAGGATATCAACCTTTGTAGGTTATTTAATGCCAAATCTACCTTTCTAGAAGAACAGTAGTGGTACTATTTAACCCATAGCTGGGAGGATAAGGGGGTTCATACCTTTCCCAAGGGTATTTGCCCAAAAGTGAATGTAATAGCGCGACTGGAGTACGAACTCACTTACTACGATTCCGCAGTCCATCACTTTAGGAGGTGCTGATGGTGTAATGGTTATCGTCATAGGAAATGGACACGGCGACACGAGTTCAAATCCTGGTCGAGGCTGATCACAATTCACATAGCACTAATACCCTTGGGAAAGGTATGAATCCAATTATTCTCCCTCCAGCTATGGGTAAATAGTAGGACAGACTGGGTGAGGCAACTAGTCTAGGAGAAGGAAAACTTTGAATTCAAACCTGTTAAACTCTGCTTAGAAATTGACCTTGTGTCATATCCTGCCTGAGCGGAGGGGTTGGGTAAATATGATATGATAAGACAACCCTCTAAAATTATGCTAATTTTTTTAGGTAACAGTGATGTTTTTTTGTTTTTCTGAGATATTGTCAATTAACTACCACAATGTACAGCTAGTTGTCTTTTTGTTTTGTGACTGAAAAGCACACACAGTTAACAGCTAAGAATTTAAATAGCCTCAAACTTAATATAGTTGACTTTCTTGACGTCACACTCAAATAAAATAACAGCACCGTCAAACCTTTTAGTAAGAACCTATGTAAATATTGACTCTAACCACCCAAGATCATTATTGAAGCAGATTCCTAATACCATGAACCAGAGGATTAACAGACTATCCTCATGTAAAAGAATTTTTGAGGCGATTCCAAGGTAGACTGGAGTATGTGAAACCAGTGAACTCCAGCTCTAACAGACGAAGTAGCAGGAGTAGTGGGACCCAAGCACTCATCAAGGTAGGTGACACCAATAATAATCACTCAAATAGACGAGGAAAAAATAAAAATAGATGAGTAATCTGGTTTAACCTGCCATTTTGTAAACTTACCAACATTAACATAGGTAAATACTTCCTAAACCTCCTGGATAAGTACTTTAATAGGGACAACCCATTAAGAAAAATTTTATATAGGAACACAGTAAAAATTAGTTACTCTTGTACAAACAATATGCACAGTATCTTAAATAACCACAACAGGAGGTTACTAGATGAATTAAATAGAAATAGTGGGGGACCAGATGAGGTGTCCTGTAACTATAGAAGGAAAGAAGAATGCTGAAGATGCAACTTGAAGAACGTCATATACCAAGCATGCATTTCCTCCATGGAACATAATAATATTGGGGAGGGGGTCTCTATAGGTATCTCTGCTGGGAATTGGAAACAAAGTCTGTATAATCACAGACATTCTTTCTCCAATCTGAGGCTTAAAAACCCAAATCAATCGATCTAAATATTTTTGGAACCTTAAGGATCAGGGGCTAACCCCCCAAATAAAGTGAAAAACAGTCACGCAGTCTTCAACCACAAATAGCTTCAATGGTAGATGTATCTTGTGTATCGATGAAAAAATTAGTATAATTAATTTTAAAGATCGCAGACTACAGTTAAATGAACAGAACAAGCTTGCGTTTAAATGCAGACATAAAAGTAAATTTAGATTATCCTGACTGGGGGCCAACGAGGCTCCTACCCTAGAAAATAGCAGGGATGTTGATGTGGAATGATTTTTATAGGAATTAATAATATTTATTTCAGTAGTTGATAGTATTATAAGACAGGAGATTTATGTAGAGGAGATTCTTGGAAATTTAGATATCAATTCAGAATTAGTGTTTTTAATTTCTGGAGCAGTTAATTCCCCTTTACCATTTTTGGGGTCAATTAAAGGCACCTGGTGGCTACCAAATGTTTTTTTTTAATTTCATTTTTAATTTAACTTTATTTTTTAAAGAGAAAGTCTAAGACCATATTAGCTGTGGGAATTAACATATTGGTATAATGAGTAGAGTGTTCGCCAATGGTCCAGGAGACCGGGTTTTAATCCCTGGTCAAGTCATGCCAAAGACTCAAAAAATGGTACTTGATGCCACCTTGCTTAATACTCAGCATTATAAGGTAACGATCAAGGGTAAAGTGGAGCAATCCAAGGAATAAAGTAGTTTTCTCCCCGACACCTCGGTGTAGTAGCTATTGAAAAGGGAGCCTTTAGATCACCCTCAACTAAGGTTGCCAACTTTATTTTACTTATAAGCAGTAAATGAAAACTATATGAAGATAATCATTTAGTTTATAAGCTTACGTTATTCAGAAGATTTCACCTGCCATGAAAAATCTAGCATATGTTCAAATTAGGATGGGTTAATTTACAGGAACACCCTCTTTCTGGTTTCTTAATTTTTCTAATGCTTTATTGTTTTGACCCCCTTTATTCTCGCCTGAGAATTTGAAATTTATATAGGTTCTTCTTTCCTCCTTTTGTTTTCTATACACATGTAGACTGTAATCCATATTTGCAGTTTTTCAACCTCAAGTTAAAGATGCACAGTCATCTGATGAGACAGAGAGTATAATGATATTCTCTGGTGAAATAAATTTATTACAATTTCACCAGGTTTGAGTTTCCGTCTAATAGCACAACATATACATATATATATATATATATATATATATATATATATACACACACATACAGAAGCTCTTGAGGTGTAATGGTTATCATTACAGAAAATGGACACAGCAAACCAAGTTCAAATCCTGGATGAGGTTATTCGCATTTATTATAGCCTTTGGAAAGATATGAATTCAATTGTTTTCCTGCCAGCTATGAGTAAATAGTAGGGCAGGCTGAGCTCTTTAACCATGGTATGGTAACTCATCCAGTAAAACCTGACTTTAAAATTGACCTTATATTGCATCTTGCTCATTCCAAGGGATTGGGTATATAGATACATATTTTAAGTTGATATAGAGACACGGGAATTTTGTGAATGAAAGTCTGATTATTAAAAAGAACATTCAATCAGATTTGACATTAGTTTTCCAATAAGTGAATTTTTAATAACCAATGTTGTTAACTTAGCACAGTCTTTGCATATTGAAAATGAAAAAAATGCCTTTTTTATTAAAAAAAATGAAACATAAAATTTAACCATATTTAGAGGAGCAAAAATTTGCATTGAAAGGTATTCTTCTGCCCAACAACCCAAGAAATGAGAATTACAAAAACTAACACAAAACCAGCAACAAACTACAGTATACATTATAGTGGTTTAGTTTGATTTGGTTGGGTTTTATGGCATATCAACCATTGCAGGCTATTTAATGCCAAATCCTCTTTATACATATATATTAGATATATATGATTTGGTTGGGTTTTATGGTATATCAAACATTGTAGGTTATTTAATGCCAAATCCCTCTTTATACATAAATATCAAATATATATGATTTATTTTGATGGGGTTTTATGGCATATCAACTATTGTAGGTTATTTAATGCCAAATCCTCTTTATAAATATATATTAAATATATATGATTTGGTTTGGTTTAGTTTTATGGCATATCAACCATTGTAGGTTATTTAATGCCAAATCCTATTTATAAATATATATCAAATATATAGAATTTAAATATCATTTTTAAAAGCATGTGCATTATAATATATTTTGAAAATGATTAAAATATTCTAAAATCCAAAAAAGTGGCCCCTTTGTTGGGGTCACTTCTTTTCTGAGAATCTAACATGGGATTTTGTCCATCAAAAAAACTAGCTTCCTCCTATAAAAAACTTTGTTGTCACAGACATAATTTTCTTAAGACAAGAGACCAAAACAATGGGTTCTCTTTTATGGGATTTTAAAATATGTCATGTACACAATTTTAAAAACAATATTTTAATTTTATACCTACCAGAAGATTTTTATATATGATTTGTAAGCACATTTTGTTGTTAACATCTTTAAATAAGTTTATCATTTTTGCACACAGTAAAATGGTTTTAAGTATTTTTATCAAACAGGAATAATTCTACTGTCTATTAATCAGTTAAATGGTTTCAATAATTGCAATCTAACTCTAATAATTCTATTCAACATTAATTATTTCTGTAGAGAGTGAAGTTGTTACAAGTATCGTTTTTTAATACAACTTATTCAATTCAACATTACTCATTCCTTTGCACACATTTAAATGCTTCCAAGTATTCTAATGTATCACTAACTATTCAATTAGACAGTCATTTGTTTACACACAGTCAAATGATGAAACAGTTCTATTTCAAACAATTTAATCTAGCATAAGTCATTTGTTGGCACAGAGTTTAAATATCAAACAGTTCTACTTGACCCACAGATAGGACACTATCATGTGCCTCCACGTCAGAGTGAACCTGAGAGCGATTGCAATGAAGGGGTACTCTGCATTTCCCAAATCTCCAGAATTACTGGAGCCTCATAACATCAGATTGTTTAATGTCATATCCGGGATGTTGGGAGGGGGCATCTTACCCCTCTTCCGAGATGCACTTAGTGTATTCAACACCCCCAGCCAACTGGGCTGGTAATATAGTGTTACTGAATAGGAGTTTTAATATTCAAGACTGATTTACTAAATTACAGAAGAACTAGGATTGTAAAAAACAAAAAAAAAAACAAATCTAACTTATGAATATGTTTGGTTACTTTATTTAACGGCATATCAACCTTCATGAGTTATTTAATGTCAAAGCCATCCTTTGAGAAAAACAGCAGTGATACTATTTAAGTCATAACTGGTGAGGATAAGGGGGTTCATACCTTTCTCAAGGGTTTTAGTTAGAAAGTGAACATAATAGCATGACTGGTGTTTGAACTCACTTTAAATCCACATTCTAGTACTTTAGCTATTAAACCATAAGGACTCTCACCTATGAATATATAGCCATCCAAAAATATTCTTAAACGACTACTATCTTTGCCATAAAAATGAAATACAAATCAAATCACATTAAGGGGAGCATGACATTACCTTAAAAAGTACTCTCTTCCATGCAACTCCCCAAGAAATAAAAATTACAAAAAGAAACAAGAAACCACCAAAATATTACCAAAGCAAAAAACTTAAGTATGTGCTATAAAACTAAAGTAAAGTTGGCGACCGTATTCAAGAGTGACCTGAAGGCTCCCTTTTCGATAGCTACTACAAGTTGTAGGGGAGGGTGTCACTCCTTTCCCAGGATTGACCCACCTTACCCTTGATCCGTACCTTATCATATTTACCAACCCCTCCGCTCGGGCAGGATGTGACACAAGGTCAATTTTTAAGCGAAGTTTAACAGGTTTGAATTCAGAGTTTTCCTTCTCCTAGACTAGTTGCCTCACCAAAGCTGAAGAGCCTAGTCTGCCCTACTATTTACCCATAGCTGGAGGGAGAATAATTGGATCCGTACCTTATAATGTTGAATGTTTAGCAAGGAGGTATCAAGTACCATTTTTTGAGTCTTTGGTATGACTAGATTGGAGATTGAACCCAGGTCTCCTGGGCCATTGGCGAACACTCTAACCATTATGACCATGTCCAGGATGTGCTATAGTGAATTATAATTTAGCTTAGTCAGCTGGGGCCGAAGAATACAAAGAATACAACAAATGTCCTGGATAAGACACTAAACAATCTGATGGTGAGGCTCCAGGAGTACTGGAGCTCGAGGGAATGCAGAGTATCCCTTCATTGCCATTGCTTCCAGGTCCATTCAGGCCCAGAGTGGTAGCAACTAATTGGGTCCTATCAATGGGTCAAGTAGAACTGTTTGATATTTAAATTGTGGGCAAACAAATAATTTATGCTAAATTGAATTGCTTGAAATAGTACTGTTTGATCATTTAACTGTGTGTAAACAAATGACTGTCTAATTGAATTGTTTGTGATACATACCAATACTTGGAACCATTTAACTGTGTGCAAAAAAATGATTAATAGTAAATAGAATTATTCATATTAGATAGCAATACTTGAAACTTTTTAACTGTGTGCCAAAAAATGGGTTCAGAATTATTTAAAAATTTTTATCAACAAAATGTGTTTACAAATTATATATATTTAATATATATGTATAAAGAGGATTTGGCGTTAAATAATCTACAAATATATATCTATATAAAATCTAATTTTCGTGAATTTCATAAGATTACACAAATAGATAAGTACTTTACAATTGTTTATATATAAGCATTTTTATCATATTTACCCAACCCCTCCGCCCGGGCAGGATATGACACAAGGTCAATTTTTTAAGCGGAGTTTAACAGGTTTGAATTCAGAGTTTTCCTTCTCCTAGACTAGTTGTCTCACCAAGGCTTGAGAACCTAGTCTGCCCTACTATTTACTCGTAGCTGGAGGGAGAATAATTGGATTCATACCTTTCCCAAGGGTATTAGTGCTATGTGAAATGCAATCAGTCCAGGATTTGAACTCGTGTCGCCGTGTCCATTTCCTACGACGATAACCATTACACCACAGGCACCTCCAATATACAAGCATTTTTATTAATCTTTATTATTTCTTTATTATGACTCCTTGGGCATCGCTACTTTTTATGATCTTCTCACATTAACCTTAAAAAAAATGAATCTTTGGACAGAATATATACATAATTGATACAACATCTTTATACAAATCAAATTCCATTAACTCATCTGATAGTTTCCAAAAATGCCCTCTTACTTAATTTATTTTACTTCTTTTTGTCTGAAACTATCCTAGTCAATCCTAATTTTTTTACACTTCTGTTGTTTTTGATCTGACTCGGCAATTCATTCCAAAAATATATTACTCTACTGGCAAAAAAATCCAATTGGTTAGTAGACTTATCTTTGAAATCTATCTTGGCAGTAAATTTCCAGTTTGAGGAGGAAGGTTGAAAAAATGTCAACTATAATTAAAAATTCCATTAATAATTTTGAAAGTTTCAATTAGATCATCTCTCTTTCTTCTTCCTAGTTAAGTAGTTCATCCTGATTTTTTAAATCTCTCCCTGTAACTGTAATCTTTCACTTAAGTAAAACATTAAACTCAGTCTGTGAAGCAATCTGCGATTAATCATATTTAAAATCTGATGGTGGTCATATAATTGAAGATAAAACAAATGCATCTGTTTGGTAAAATGACATGAACATAGTTAAAGACATATTTATCAGAAAATCACAGAATCAATGGAAAAAATTTTGGGGGCGATTACCAAATCTAAGATTTATACATTAAGTAATACATCTATTTTCTTATCTCTATACAGGATGTAACAGAAATACCTGTCACATTTCAAACTGTCACCTGTATGGTGCAAGTGAACTTAAGCAAGTGGTAATGGTAGCTCCATCTAGCTAATGTCTTACCAGACTTATTAATCCCATTGACCGGGTGTGACAGAAATACCTGTCACATTTCAAACTGTCACCTGTATGGTGCAAGTGAACTTAAGCAAGTGGTAATGGTAGCTCCATCTAGCTAATGTCTTACCAGACTTATTAATCCCATTGACCGGGTGTGACAGAAATACCTGTCACATTTCAAACTGTCACCTGTATGGTGCAAGTGAACTTAAGCAAGTGGTAATGGTAGCTCCATCTAGCTAATGTCTTACCAGACTTATTAATCCCATTGACAGGATGTGACAGAAATACTTGTCACATTTCAAACTGTCACCTGTATGGTGCAAGTGAACTTAGGCAAGTGGTAATGGTAGCTCCATTTAGCTAATGTCTTACCAGACTTATTAATCCCATCGACAGGGTTTGACAGAAATACTTCCCACATTTTAAACTGTCAATATTGTTTATAATACAACCCTAACAATATTCAATACAAAGTTAATTTTCTTCCAAGAGAAAGATACCAAGTTTTTATTATTTCTAGTGGAACATTATACAATCGAAATGGGTATTATTAGGTATTATTTATTACCAAACTCTATAAAGAAAAAGAAAATTGCATAAATATGTATAAGAGCTGAATTTAATTTTGGTCAGTGATTTTCAATGACAAGAACTTTTGGGGTTACGAGGTTTCAAAGATGAAATTCAGAACCTCTAGACCTGGTTTGTGTCCTAACGATGACACTAAACTGCATCTAATGGTAAGGCTCTTGTCCTGGAGTTTTTTCGGAATTTGGAGTACCCCTTTAATAACATTACACTCAAATCCCATTTATGAGAACTGTTCAATCATTTACTAAGGATTATTATTAGTTATTTATTGCAAACAGCTGTATAGCTGTTTGCAATAAATTTGGTGTTTACAAATTGTTTGTATTAGATAGGAATACTTGATGAATAGAGTTACTAAGGTTAAAATAGCAATGCTTGAAACCATTTAACTGTGTGCAAACTATAAATACCAATACTTGAAACCATTTAGCTGTGTGCAAATTTAACATTAAATAGAATTATTAGTGTTAGATAGCAATACTTGAAATGATTTAACTGTGTGAAAATACTGTTATAACCTAACAAAAGATTTCTAAAGGAGAAATAACCAAAATGGAGGTAAGAAATGAAATGGAAATCTTTATAACATTAAAAAGTACAAAACTCGCCAGGGGCGTGAAGAAGGTAACCCACTGCTAGTGGTGATTACTTAGTCAGCATATTACCCACCTCTTACAAAAGTGTCCAACATATTTATGAGGACTGGGACATACCTATTAATGTTCATGGGTACAATATATAACACATACATATATAGGATTTGGCATTAAATAACCCACAAGGGTTGATATGCCATAAAACACCAACCCACTAATCTACACTTTGTTATCAATTTTGTCTCTGCTTTGATAACGATAAAAAGACTATTTATATAGTCAGTGTCTTTCCACTTCAGGGACTGTTTTTTTCTACTTAGGTTAATTGTGGCAAAGTCATTGTAGACATTTTTTCAATTAAAAAATGTTTCTCTGTGCACATGGTTTGCATTTCTCAGCCACCCAAAATTTGATGACAGACCTCTGTTCAAGCCTGGAGCATTTGGATTTGCCACCATTTTAAATAGCCTCAAAAGAAATATTTTCTCAAGATTAAAATAATTTTTGCTATTAACCAATTTCAAACAAGGCAGATTTGACATTTACAGAAAAAAAATCTTGAAAAAGTAAAAAAAAAAATTAATTTGAAAAAAAAAAAAAATTCTCCTTATACTTTGAATGACCTGTGAAAAATTTATATAAAACAATCAAAACTGATGTTATTAGACATTATTTATAACCAAACTCTCAAATGTTATAGTTATGTAACCAAAATAAAACTGTATAGATATATAAGTAGTTTACTTTTTTGGACAACTACGTATTCATATTTTTGGCTATAGAATCTAACCAAATTTTCTTTGCAGAGGTGAATCGTAGGATATACAAAAAAAAAAAAATTGCTAAGTGAATAGTTTGCTCACTGCAATCATATCATATGAAGTAAACAGGTGAGTATCAATTTGCCTGTAAGCAAGATCACAAAAAAAAATCCAGGTAATTGATTTTAACAGCATGTCAACCTGTCTAGGGTTATTTAATATTGAATGTTGAAGGAATTGCATTCAGTGGACATTTATATTCGTAATTTTTTATGATGTTGTTTAAGACTTTTTTGTACAGAATATATCAACGCAACAAAATGATATTGAATATTCCTATCTCAAACAAATAATTTTCATACAATTTTATGGTTGGTTGCTTGGTTGGGTTTTATGGCAAATCAACCATTGTAGGTTATTTAATGCCAAATCCATTTTTATGAAAATAGTTCTATTTCAAACAATTCAGTCTAGCATAAGTACAGTTTAATTCTGAAAAACATTTCTATTTCAAGCTATTCAGTTTAGTCAAGCAGTTCTAATTCAGCTAATTCAGTTAAGTATAAGTACAGATTTTGTTTACACACAGTCAAATGTCGAAACAGTTCTATATTAAACAAATCTATATCAAACTAATACCCTTGGGAAAGGTATGAGTCCAATTATTCTCCCTCCAGCTATGGGTAAATAGGAGGGCAGAAATGTAAGTGTGGTTTAATTGTCAAAAACATTTCTATTTCAAGCTATTCAGTTTTGTCAAACAGTTCTAATTCAAACAATTCAGTTAAGTATAAGTATGCAGTTAGTTCTATTCAACCCATCAATAGGGCCCTATCAGATGCTACCATTTCAGGCCAGTGTGGACCTGGGAGCAATGGCAATGAAGGGGTGCTCCACATTCCCCAAAGCTTCAGCATTACTGGAACCTCACCATCAGACTGTTTAGTGTCATATCAGGACACTCATTGGGCGGGGGGGTCCTTACCCATCTGCAGAGGTGCAGTCGGCGTATTCTACAGCCTCAGCCGGCTGGGCAATCAATTGTATAGTTCCAAGTATTCCAATCTAATAATTATATGGTTTCAAGTATTCCAATCTAATACTGATAATTATGTGGTTTCAAGTATTTCTATCTAATACTAATAATTATATGGTTTCAAGTATTCCAATCTAATACTAATAATTATATGGTTTCAAGTATTCCAATCTAATTAATAATTATGTGGTTCCAAGTATTCCCATCTAATATTAATAATTATACGGTTTCAAGTATTCCAATCTAACACTAATAATTATATGGTTTGAAGTAATTATTTCTATTCGATGATCATCATTTGTTTGCACAAAGTTACACAGTTTCAAGTAACTTATAATAATTCTTAGTAAACAATTGTTTGTTGTTTTTTTTAAGGAATATCAACCTTCTTGGGTTATTTAATGCCAAATCCATCCTTCTGCAAGGTACTTTTTAATCCATAGCAAGGAGGATAAGGGTGTTCATTCCTTTCCCAAGGGGCATTAGTCCAAAAGTGAATGTGATAGCACAACTGGAGTTTGAACTCGCTTACTACGATTCCCTGGACCAGCGCTTTAACCATTACACTACAAGGAGGCCCTGTTGAATAATTGTAGTTTCAAGTAGATTGTAATAATTCTTAGAAAACAATTGTAGCTTCAAGTAAATATTCTTTATGCAAATAATTTACAGTCATTTGGGATCAGATATTCCAATCAAATTATTTTTAAACAGATCTATTTGACCCCAAGATGGGGCCCTAACAGGCATTACTACTCTGAATGAGTTATGGCAGCAGAGTACTCCAGACTCCTCGGCATTCCAAAACTGGAGTCTTACAATCAGATGTTTGTTTTTTGCCATACCCAGGAGACAAAAATGAAATAAACAGATGATACTTACTTAGGAATATTCAAAAATAAAAGACAATGTAATTTTAAGTCTTTCATCTTCTGTGTCAAATCAACTCCATCACACTGAAAAGAAAGGGAAGAAAAATTTTTTTAAATAAACTCAACATTCAAGTTGTTTTTTTAAAATAAAGTAACATTTAACAGCTCTTCATTTCTGGCCTTGTGGCAGACTAAGTAAAAGAGTTCTTAAACAGAAAGCAATGGTTAGAATGGTAATTCGAGAAATCATTTAGACTGTGATCCTCACGGTTGTATGAAAATCACATCAGTGGATTCCTAAACGATTGAAAAAAACAAGAAATACTACTACTACTACAAATAATAATAAAATGGGATACACAAAAATCTCTGGGATTTTGAGATAAAAATGAACCACCCAGCGAAAACTAGACGACAAGACCTTGTTTTACTTAAAAAAAAAATTTGTCAGATTGAGGACTTGTTTTAAGTGACAACAGAGCAAAATTAAGGGGAAGCTAAAAACTAAATAAATACTTAGACCTTGCCAGAGAACTGAAAAAACTGGCAAATGTAAAAGTAAGAGTGATATGAATCATTGCTGGAACACTTAGTAATTCTTATCGATCTATCCTAATCTGCCCATATCTTTTTATCTAAATATATAAAAATATATTTCTATCGGTTTACTTCTTTATTAGGGATACAGTATCTAAGTCTATTTCCATCTATTTGAAGGTTGATCTGCCATTAAACATAAAAAGCAAACCTATCTATCACATTCTGTTCATTATCTTTCAATCTGTAATAGTATGTTGACATGGGTGGGCGTCAATAGAGAATTTTGCAGCCCACATTGTCATAAATAACATACTAGCTCCATGTCAACTTTACAAAGAAAAAAGACAAAAGAAAATTGCGGTAGAATTTTTTTCTATTTTGTTTTGTTCCCTGAGAATCTGAAACTGGAGAAGGACTGAGTCCTTTCAGAATATAATACAACTGAGATTGGTAAGAATAGGGAAAAGAGATGAGGAGATCTAAGGAAACTCTCTGTCATAAAAACTTCAGTGAAAGCTGTAGCAGAAAGAATTTCAAACCATTATTTAGTGTGGGAATTGTTTTGCCATTGGAATATTGAAATCATACATTTCATCCAATGAGAACCACCCATGGCATTCTGCCCGGCACATCTCTCCGGGCACCATAAAAAGGCAGCGCTAACCATGCTCCCTCTCTCTTTTCTTTTCTCATTCCTCTTGGCTGGCAGCTAGGTAAGACCAGCCAATAAGAGAGATAACATTTCTCTAACTCGGGACGAATCCAACAGCAGACAGGGACTATCCATCTCGAGAGAGCACACTTCAACAATTGTTCCTCTGCATACCTTAGGAGACAATTTCCTGGTCAAATATTTCTCCATCCTAAACCAAATGGACCCGATGCCTCTGGCTAAGCACTAAACTCCCGCATAACCATTTACAAGTGTTTTTCCCATTCTCTTCAACTCATGGCATAAGGAAAACTTCCTCTCAAGCAGTCCTTAAACTACTAGATTGAAAGCCATCAGTATCTACGCGTTCATTATTTGTTTTCTTTCTATGAAAATAACAAGAGGCAATAGAACGATACTACGTCAATTACCATTTATGCCAAAATGGTAATATCATTTGCCCTCATGTTATAAAGCCATTAATTACAACTGGTGTGAAAATTCACAAAATGCCTAAGAAGACATCTTAGGCATAATTAGGATTTATAAATAAGATGAGTTCTATAAACTGTGACAATTTAAGTTTTATAAAGTCACATTTGACTGTTTCACACTTTGGATGTTGTGCCAGATTAAATAAAGGAATTTTTTTATAACAAGGAGCAATGGTTAGAAAGCTTGTTTGAAAAACTATAAATACTGTAGAGAATTTGATCCTTACTTTTATATCAAAAGCTCATTTGTGGATTCATTAAGGGTCAGAAAAAAAAAAAAGCAAATAGAATGTATTTACCCAAACTCACCATCACAGGCAAGATATGATTCAAGGTCAATTTTTAAGTGGAGTACTGCTAGTTTGAATTCATAGCTTTTTTCTACAAGACTGATTGTCCCCAGCCTGGGTCTGCCAGGTTCACTTTGTTTGCATAGCCTGGATCTGCTAGGCTCACATTGTCCCCAGTACAGCTCTGCCAGGTTTAGATTGTCCCCATTTCGTGTCTGTTAGGCTTATGTTGTCCCCAACCTGTGTTTGCTAGGTTCGCTTTGTTCTCACAGCATGGGTCTGCCAGGCTCACAATATCCCTAGCCTGGCTCTGCCAGGTCCACATTGTCTCCATTTTGGGTCTACTAGGTTCACAGTCTCCAGCCTGGTTCTGTCAAGTTCACATTGGCTCTGCCAAGTTCATATGGTAAACAATTTGTCAAACTCTCTATCTATTTACCTGACCCCCTCCACCATGGACAGGATGTGACACATGTCAATTTTTAAGTGAAGTACAGCTGGTTTAAATTCAGAGCTTTCTTTTCCTCGTCTAGTTTCCAAACCAAGATAAAGAACCCATTTTGTCCATAACCAGTGAGAAAAAGATTGATTCATGCCTTTCACAAGGGGGCATTAATATATAGTAAAATGCAAACAGCCTCATTCAGGTTTCAAACTCATTTTGTAAATTGCATTTTCTTTTATGATAACTGTTATGCTAAGCATGCCTCCAAACATGATGCAAAATGAAATTCAAATTAAACATGTAGGTGAAAGGATTATATAAAATAATTATATAAAAATCCATGGCTCCACCCTCCAAAAAACCAAGGAAACCCAAACAAAAATAATTTTACTTCAAGAACCAAAACTTTTAATAAAAACGTTTTAAAAGTTTTGGGTGTGAAAGTTTTACGAAGTAATTCATGGGTAGGCATCTCATGCTTTTGGGTTTTAAGGCAAGAGAAGAAAATAGATAAAAATGGAGTGATCTTCATGAAAATAGAAAGAAACAGCAATGAAAGAAAAAAAAAATCAAGAAATAATACAAAAAAGATTTCAAATTAATAGATTTCTCCAGAATCTATTTGGAAAAAATTACACTGCTCAAATGGAGAGTGCTGACAAATTATATCTTATCAGCCAGTCAAATATTAAGTACAGCTGAGATATAAAAAAAAATTCTGAATTAGCAAGAAACTTACCAGAGCAGTGCCAATGAAATTATATATATATATATCGGTAGATATGAACGTTGTGGTACAGATTTGAATAGACTGAGATATATATATATATATATAAGGACAGTGGGACTGATATGAATATATATATATATATATATAATTATATATATATATATATGTTTGTGTGTGTGTGTTTTTATGAACATAGATATGAATAGACCTACATAAACAAACACACAAATCTATGGATGAATAGGCAGACATAAATACATGAAGGCTCTTTTTTTAATAGCTACTACACTGAGATACTGCTCCACTTACACTTCATTTGTACCTTATAATGTTGAGCTTCAAGTAAGGTGGCATCAAGTACCATATTTTGAGTGTTTGGTATGATTCAACTTGGAATTGAACCCTAGTCTCCCAGACCATTGGCAAACACTTTAATCATTAGGCCAATTGGCTGGTTATATAGATATATATATATATTGTCATCCACAGACAGACTGTTTCATTCTATCAGAATTCTTCAGTGTGGCTAGACACGTAGGACACTTGAAGCCGGGATCAAAACCCATCCAACTTTACGTTAGACTAAGTCTCAGACCGCTCGGCCAACAAGAGTACCACGTTGGCTAAGGGAATTTTTAAGGTATTTATGCAGCAGTAGCAGCATTCGTTTGTTTACATTTTTATACCCTGTCAGCTACCAGAGTGCTCAATTCTTTTGAAGAGCTTTGCATTATGCGAGCGGCGGCCGAAAATTCCTTCGCCAGAGTGCTCAAATATATATATATGAATAGACTGAGATAAATACATACACATGAAGACATGAATTGGCTTATATATATATATATATATATATATGTATGTATACATGAAATGGAGGCATACATAGAGCAGTGGTTATTTTTAGGAGTAATGAACTTGATCCACTGAGTTCAAACCCTTGTTGAGGCTTTTTACATTACTCAGAAAAAGAATGAATCCATCCCTTTGAGTAAGTTGAAATCTTTCAACATAATTCCCACCCAGAAGATCACCTGAAATTTTTGTAATTTCATATCTTAGATTATTTCATTCATATGGGTCAAAATGAATCGGTGGACCTTAACTCATTTATTAACAAATTTTCTCATCCATTTATATGTATTTTTCTTTGCATTTTCTTCTTTTTACTATATATATATATATATATATATATTCATTGGAATCACCATAACTAGAAAATCCAGCAAACACTTACGTGCCACATACGGAACACTGAACAGCTGTTTCGACTTTATTAGGTCTCATCAGCAGTGCATACCGTAATCTCCACCACTGGAGATTGAACCAACAACCACAGGATGCAGAGGCCGAAACTCTACACCTGGGCCACCGGTCCAAGCCACACACAAGCGATGCCAAATTAACTAGTCATGGTGGAAATGCCCGACCACTTAACCTGATGTGTCTTGAAGGTATGTCTTTTAAGTATGATGTTACCCTACAGAGGATATATATATATATATATATATATAAAGACAAGCAGAAATAGATATTTCAACTTCAGTCTTCTGGCATGAAATATTTCCAATTAAAAAAAATGCACCCTTCTCAAGAAGAATGAATGATACTTGCATTATATATATATATATATATATATACTCAGATTTTATATATACTACATAAATTATTAATGGGTTGACAATTTTCCATTTTGATCCTAAAACTACAAGTTGCAAATTAATGAAATTTTGACCGAATGATGATAACAGTTATATATATGCATGTGCTGCATAAAAATTATTATGTTCTGGAAAAATACACAGAAGCTAGAGTCATTTACCAAGATGGCAATTACACAAGAATGCTGCGAGCAATCTTGAACAAGCCCTGGAGGGAACACCCCAGACAACAGCAGCTATACAGCCACCAACTACCCATCATGAAAACTATCCAAGTTAGATGAACCCGACATGCAGGACACTGCTGCAGAAGTAAGGACAAGCTCATAAACGACATACTCCTGTGGACCCCTTCACAGGGATGACCAAAGGCAGGACAACCAGCTAGAATCTATATACAAAAAGACCTTCTGGGAGCAATGGACAATAGAGATGGGTAGTGAGAGAGGGTCAGGAAGATCTGTGCTGGCAACGGGACATGATGATGTCTTAAATTAAATCATCATTATTATTCACAGCTTCATATTTAATTTGTGACACAGATTGTTCAGTGAAACTTACAGACCTTCTTACATACCTTTCTAAGATCAAGTAATTTTTTGTCCAGCTAACATGGGTCGACTCAGCTTTCATACTCTTTTTTTTCTCCTGACAACTGCTTTAAACACATAGTTGTGATGAATAAACTTTTGTGTTAGTGAACTAAGATGGAGTTTCATGTGTTTGTCAACTTTCCCCATGACAAGGTTACAACAGGGTCCAACTACTACTACTACTTATGACATAGGGAAACACACATTCTCTCATTTGAGCATGTGGTGGTACAACTGTATATTTGGTGTATAACAGTACAACTTCCTATTTAGTGCCATAACATTACAAATTTCTATTTGGTACCCTCATGTTACAGTTATTCACAGCTTCATATTTAATTTGTGACACAGAATGTTAAGTGAACCTTATAGACCTTCTTACATACCTTTCTAAGATCTGCAACTAATTTTTTTACAGTTTGGTGATATTTCTAATTATTTTGCATATTTTTAATGTTGATTTACCATCTGCAAGTTCAGATAAATTAAGACTTCTCAGAAATGGTCGAGTTCCATTTGCAGTTCATGACAGAATGATTATCAAGTCAATTGTTAATTATCTGGAACACTGAACTATCATGTTACACATGCAAATGTCGGCAGTTTGTTTACACTTGTATAGAACTTGACAGTTTTTATGCAACTGTAACAATAATTCTTTGAAAATTTCATTCAATTACAACTTGTAGTTTTTGTAAAAAATGGAAAAATTGTTACCCTTTTAATAAGTTGTTATGTAGTGTATATATATATATATATATATACACACACACTTGCATTTTATAAATATGAATATATATAAAATCAGATTTTATATACGAAAATATAACCTTGCAATTAATACATATAAGTAAGTAAAGTTGGCACCCTTAGTCAACAGAAAACCACAAGGCTCCCTTTTCAATAGCTACTTCACCGAGGTGTAGGGGAGGGTGCTACTTCTTTCCCTGAATTGCTCCACTTTACCCTTGATACATACCTTATACTGCAAGGAGGTATCAAGTACAATTTTTAAAGTCTTTGGCATAACACAACCTGGGATTGAACCCAGGTCTCCCAGACCATTGGCGAACACTCTACTTACTAAGATAATGAGCCGATTTTAATATATATATATATATATATATATATATACACACACACACACACACACATATGCATTTTATAAATACGTATATATTCAGATTTTATATAAATATATGTATACATACATTTGCACTTAGATTTTATGTACATATAAGTAAAAGTTGTTGGCAAGCAGAAGGCTCCCTTTTCAATAGCTACTACACTGAGTTGTAGGGGAGGGAGCTACTCCTTTCCCTTGATTGTTCCACTTTACACTTGATACGTACCTTATATTGCTGAGTTAAGCAAGGAGGTATCAAGTACCATTTTTAAAGTCTTTGGTATGACATGACTTGGGATTGAACCTAGGTCTCCCAGACCATTGGCAAACACTTTACCCACTAGGCCAATGAGCCGGTCATTATATACAAATAAACACCCATATATATATATATATATATATATATGTGTAAAATGACACTTGATATATTTTTTCCATATGTAAAAAAGTAAGTAAAGTTGGTGACTGTAATCAAGGGCTACTTGAAAGCTTCCTTTTCAATAGCTACTACACCAAGGTGTGTGTGTGGGCGCTACTCCTTTCCCTGGATTGCTCCACTTTACCCTTGATACGTACCTTATATTGCTGAGTGTTAAGCAAGGAGGTATCAAGTACCATTTTTAAAGTCTTTGGTATGACATGACCGGGGATTGAAACCAGATCTCCTGAACCATTGGTGAACACACTATCCACTAGGCCAATGAGCCAGTTCCATATATAAAGATAACCAAAAATAACCAGATGAAGTGGAATAAGCTATGTATAATTAGCTTTTTTTTTTTTTATCTCTGCCTTCTTTTGACTTCATTAGTAGAATGTAATAATTTTCTCCAAATTTAAAAAAATAATCAATAAATCCCAAAAATTCAACAAAGAAACCAACAATGTGGCATATCCATGAGTTGCATGAAAATTACTTAGCACTGCAAAGTAAGTATTGCCTGATGGAGACGGACCCCTGAGACCAGGTGCTCACCAGGCCAGAAAGTTTGGTGCCAAGTGAATTCATGTTTAAAAATGCTTGTCAATGATTCATGAGACCAAAAGACTAAGTGTAATGTGAAACTTTGCTTATCATTGATACCCACCCAGTACGAATGCCAGATAGCTGATCCAAAAGCAAAAAAAAAAAAAAAAGAAGACCTTCCAAGAGAAAAACTGTCTTGGCTTTTATCTCTCTCCAATGGCTGAACCTATCAAATTAACATGGATGACAGATCTATAAAAAAAATCATTACTCAAAACCTGGTGGTTGGGAGTTCAATCCCTGTGCTGGGTAGTACATTTTATTCCATTTTCTTTTTCAGCTACACATAATTAATTATGTCTGTCTTTCTTTAATAAACATTTATTTTAGGGATCTATCATTTTAATTCTGATGACTGGTGAATCTATAATTATTACACAGAGAGATTTCAAGTTGAATCTGAATGATGCTCTTCTGGATAAAAAATTGATGTTGTTATGGATTTAAAATTTAATCAGAGACAGCATCATTATGAAATAAGCACGAAAAACACTGTGTATAAATTACAAATTCACCAGTAAACAGTGAAGCAATGCACAATGTGTCAGCACACCAAATACCATAGTACTACCAACCACAGTGGGTATCTTCCATTATTTGAATAATTTTGCTCATAAAATGTATGCATCACAAACTAGTACATACATAAATACTACAGAGTAATAAGAAGCCTAAGCCATAATTAGTTTTTAGAAATTGTTATACAATAAATTTCATAAATGAAAAAGGGCTTCACAGTGAATAAAAGCTGCTCAAATCTTTATTTAAATAATTTAGAATAAAGATAGAAATGTTAACATTTCTTTTCAAAGTTATAAGCACTTAAGGTTATTTTAAGGATTATATTCTCTTTCAGAAACCATTTTTTAGTGAATTGTAAATGAAGTCTTTCATGCTACACACACAAACTCTTCTGATCCTATAATAAAGATGTATTCATGGAGCAGTAAATAGACACAGAGATATGAGTTCAAATCCTGGATATGGCTGTTGGCATTTCACATAATGCTAATACCATTAAGAAACATATGCATTTCCTCTACATTTATGGGTAAATAGTAGGGCAGTCTGAGCTCTTTAACGTTGGTATGGCAACTTATCTAGGAGAAGGAAAACTCTGAATTCAAACGTGTTAAACTTCATTTTAAAAATTGATCTTATATCACATCCTGCTTGTGCAGAGGGGTTGGGTAAATACATACTTAAAATCAAAATTCGGAAAAAATTTATTGAACGTGTTGAATTTGTAAGATCTTTGAGTCTTTAATTGAATGAGAATCCAAGTTTGAAATGTTTCAGTGAACTAAGAAAGTGGCAAGAACGTGTAGTTTATGTTTCAAAATAAGATTTCTACTTCCTTTCCAAATTCTTATTTGCATTTACAACGTTATATTTGCATCTCTTTTGTAATATGGAATAACAGTGTGGGGGTCAACATTTTTCATCTATTTTCAGGTTGCAGGAAAGATTGATTAAGGTCATTCAATATCAACCCAACTTCTCTAACCCTCCTTCCACTTTTCAAAATTCTAATCTTTTCTGACTTCCTGAAATATAGGATGTCTTAATAATACACATGGGGCCCATGTGACTGCTAATAACCTTACTAATAATAACGCTGTGTTCTTCTTGGTTTCAGATTTGAAAATAATATACTATAACAACTATTAATCCTCGATTACAATGTCCTGGACAAGAGAGAAAAAATATTTTGCATCACTACTTATTTGGAGAGAAAAATCATTCAAATTGTCTCAAAATAGATGCAACTCATTAATATGATAATGATTTATTACTGAGACAAGAAACTCAAAAAAGACTGCATGCCATAGAAACTGATATAATAACATTTAAAAAAATATTAATCTGATGTCTAACTCAAAAGATGCATTTTTTACAGGATGTGTTCCAAATGACCACCATTGTGCTTATCTCAGTAATAAATAAATATCATATTAATGGGTTGCATCTCTTTTGAGACACCATGTATTTAAACTTAAACAGCTAACTTTTGTTAAAGAATCCGTTGATAAAAAATACCACTTTCTTATTTTCATAATTTCTTCTTTCACTTCATCCGTTCATCCATATCTGACTTGGCAATCTTCTCATGAAAACTTGTTTTTAATTCAGAGAAACAATTAACAATATGGATTAAATTTAGTTTGCTATCTTGGTGCCAAATTGTGAAATATACAGCTTATTTCCATAAAAAATTCTCCATCTAAAATTCATTCATAAAGAATTTAATAAGGTTTTGTTTGGTTTTATGGAATATCAACTATTGTAGGTTATTTTTATCCATTTTTATATACATAAATACTTCTATTTCAAACAATTCAGTTTAGTCTACAAAAACAGTTCCATTTTAAACAATTCTGTCCAGCACAAGCATGCAGTCCAAATTTTAAAACATTTCTATTTCAAACAATTCAGTTTAGTATACAAGAACAGTTCCATTTTAAACAATTCTGTCCAGCACAAGTACGCAGTCCAAATTTCAAAACATTTCTATTTCAAGCAATTCAGTTTAATATACAAAAACAGTTCCATTTTAAATAATTCTGTCCAGCACAAGTACGCAGTCCAAATTTCAAATTAGTTCTATTTTAAACAATTCAGCTTAGCATAAGTATGCAGTTTAAATTTCAAAACAGTTCTATTTCAAACAATTTCCTTTAGCTTAAGTACACAGTTTAATTCTATTTGACCCATAGATAAAATCCAATCAGGTGCTACCACTTTGAGCCAGAATGAACCAAGGAGCAATGTCGATGAAGGAGTACTCTGCATTCCCCAAAGCCCCAGCACTACTGGAACTTCACCATCAGATTGTTTAGTGTCATAATCAGGACACTCCCTGGGAAGAGTCTTACCCTATCCACAGAAAAGCAGTCAGTGTATTCTACAGCCCCAGCTGACTGGGCAAGAGAATTTAATGAAATGTTTGCAGTATTGTCGAGCCTGATTGTAAATATTTGATATTTTAAATGACAAAATAAATTCAACAAACATTATTTCTTAACACCACTAAAAGAAAAACAAAAAATATTGAACTTTAATTCACAAAGCACTTAAAAACGCTTAAAAGAAATTTTCATCTTTAAAAATCTTACCTCAATTTGTATATTATCAACAAGTCCTTTCATACTGCGTTTGAGCATGTCTCTTCCTCCAGCCTGAAAAGAAAAACAAAATTATATGTAGATATTTAAAAAAAAATAAATAAAGAGAAAATGGTTGAAGATAAGGGAAAAGACAAAATAATTTAAAAAAAGATAAAAAACAGAGATGATATCGGCAATTTGATATTTATTCACATCTCATGCAGACGAAGAGAAAAAGATTAAAAACGTGATGATTTACCCATCATTAACTGTGTACTTGGGACAGCCTCAAAGAACCTTACAAAAATACAGGAATAATAGAAACCATCCTGATAACATGAAAAATAACATAACAGCTAGAGTACTGAGTAAAGTGCCAATATATAGAGAAGACTTGCTATCTCCACTGAAAGCCATCAGTTACTCCTGGTATGAAGAAGTAAGGTTGACGACTGTAGTCGAGGGTGCTACTCCGTTCCCTGGATTGCTCCACTTTACCCTTGATACGTACCTTATATTGCTGAGTGTTAAGCAAGGAGGTATCAAATACCATTTTAAAGTCTTTGGTAGGATACGACCTGGGATTAAACCCAGGTCTCCTGGACCATTGGCGAACACTCTACCCACTAGACCAATGAGACGAATTAAGAAGAATTACTTTAAGCTATATTTGTTTTATAGGTTTCTCTTGTGGAATGTTTTTCATTAAGCCCATTAACTTTTAGAGTATCAACTGCTCATTCCAGGAAGCTGCAAAATGCACGTTTACCCACAAGGCCAATGGTGGAATGTGAAGGTGACAGTGATACCATTTATAGTTAGTGCACTTGGAATGATTCCCAAGGAGACTAGGGAAAATAAAGATTAGGGAAGAACCAAAACTATCCAAACCACAGCTATTTTAAGATCAGCTAGTATACTTAGAAGAGTCCTGGAAACCCGAGGTAACTTTTTGTCACTCAGACTTTAGCAAAAAACAACTCATTAAAATTGGTGGGAAAATCTTACATCAAATGAAAATAATAATAATGAAATCATGCGGAAAAGCAATAATACAAAATATGAATGCATAGAATCAATCAAAAATAAATTGAGAGGTGTTATATATGTAAAATAATTAGAGACTCAAATTGATTGTTGGTTGGTTTTTACAGCACATCAACCATTGTAGGCTATTCAACACCTAATCCATGCTCCCGTAAATAATCAGTTCTATCTAAATCAATTCAGTTCAGCATGAGTACACAGTTTAATTGTCAAAAACATTTCTATTTCAAACTATTCAGTTTATTCAAACAGTTATATATAACAATTCAGTTTAGTGTAAGTAGAGCTTAATTGTCAAAAACAGTTCAATTTCAAACAATTCAGTTTAGCATAAGCACACAGTTTAAATACAAGTACAGTTTAATTGCGAAAAACTTTCCTATTTCTAGCTATTCAGTTTATTCAAACAGTTCTAATTCAGCTAATTCAGTTGAGTCCAAGCACAGATTTTGCTTACACACAGTTAAATGTGAAAACAGTTCTATGTTAAACAATTCAGTTTAGTGTAAATACAGTTTCAATGTCAAAAAACAGTTCCATTTCAAATAATTCAGTTTAGCAAAAGCACGCAGTTTAAATGTAAGTATGGTTTAATTGTCAAAAACATTTCTATTTCAAACAATTCAGTTTAGTATAAGTATGCCGTTAGTTCTATTCAACCCATAGGTCAGGTGCTACCACTCCGGGCCAGAGTGGACCTGGGAGCAATGGCATTTAAAGGGTACTCCGCATTCCACAAAGCTCCAGCATTACTGAAACCTCACCATCAGATTGTTTAGTGTCATCTCCAGGACACTCATTGTGGGGGAGGGGTCTTACCCCTCTGCAGAGGTGCACTCAATATATTCTACAGCCCCAGCCTACTGGGCTCAAGTTGATTGCGAAATGTTTCCTAACAAGATTTAATGGTCAACCACAGGACGGTGGAAGGGAAAGGAACGTATGTGAGAAAGATAATCGAAATAAGTCAGGAGACAGAGAGGAAGAACGGCTATAAGGAAGAAATGAATGGGAAAGTCTTGGTTGGAATCGCAGCAGATGCCTAGTTCAATGATAGAAATGTATCAGCAGCAAATTAGTGGTGTGTTCTGATTGGCTGGAAGAAACTCAAATGGAAAAGCTGTTAGGAGGGATGTGGGATAGAAAACAGGAAAAACAGTCAGTTAGATTCAAGACGTGATGATATGAAGATGGCTGAAAATAATGGCACCCATTTTGAGTGAAGTCCATGAAGGGGGTCTCACACTTGCTACAAAGCTGTGAAGATGGAATCAGCGAACAGACACGTGAGAACTACAACAGAAAATGAGAAAGATGATATTAAGGTCTGTGCTTTCTGACTTCTCATGACATCTTATTTCTGTCTAGCTAAAATTTTTCATACTCTGTTTCTCTCTTCTCTACAACTACTAAGAGCTGTCATAGTGAATAAACTGTTTTGCATGTTTGTCACTTTTTCTGATTGTGAGGTTACAAAAGGAGCCTGACTGAAACATAAAATGTCAAGCTACAAAGGCTTACAGAGATCCATGGTGGTACAAGTGTCTATATGGTGCAGTAGTATTATAAATGTCTTTCTGAGACCTGTATAGTTACATATATATGATTTGTTTTGGAAATGACAACAGAATCTAGTAGTTTTGGGGATTTTTTGCCATGTATGGGTTTCATTAGGATGGCTTGAGAAAAATTGAATGTGTGTTTGAGCTCTAACATATAGGAGAAAAGGGCGCTTCAATCGTCATTTGTTTTGAGTGATTGTTTACGCCCTTTTCTCCCACATGTTAGAGTTCAAACACACATTCAATTTTTCCCAAGCCACTTTTATTAAACCCATACACTGCAAAAAATCCTGAAGACTACTAGAATCTGCTGTCATTTCCAAAACAAATCATATAAAACTACGTCCAGGTTTTCACCTAATTTCGCCATACTTGGCGAACATCATACTAAGTGAAAACAAAATCAAAATAGAAAACGTATAGAAAAAACAATTTCTTCACTCTGTGCCACCAAATTTTTGAGAATTCTTTCCTCATCACTTTACCTCTAGCTCTTTCTCACCACAATTACCACCTAGACACCACAATATTGAAAAATTTCTGCAACATCACATTATAATCAACATCTTTCCACAAAAGAAGATATGCCGAAACCCCTTCACCCAACCTTTCCCTACTTTTTTCTTATCAGCTCCCTATAATCTTTCTTCACTTTCAAAACAAAAAATCTTTAATGAAACCTGATACATTTGACTTTAAATCCCTCCCTTCATTCCTGCTACAACTATACCCTCTCCACCATCTTATCATTTCTCCTGACATGCTTTTAAAGAGAAAAACTCAGAAAATGGTCTCTGTCTGAAGAAGTTTGATGAAATAAAACTAAACAAAATATCACACATCTAAATTTGAGTTAAGTGTTTGAATTATCCAAATTTTCACATATATGATAATTATGTATTGATTAGATTTGATATAAGCTTTAAAAAATTACCTATATTTGATATAGATTGAAAAAGATTTTAAAATAAGTAAGTCAAAATATATTGTAAATTCTCTCATTTCACAAGCCATCCAAATAAGATGAACAAGACATGCTAGGCACTGCTAGAGAAGCAGAAACAAAGTCAGCAGTCAGGTCTTTCTATAAGCTCCCACACATGGATTTGGATACAGTAAACCTGGCAAATCCAGGCTGGGGACAATAGGAATCTGGTAGGCTCAGGCTGGAGACAGTGTGAACTTGTCAGAACCTGGCAGACTCAGGCTGAGGACAATATGAACCTAGCAGACTCAGGCTGGGGATAATAGGAACCTTGCAGACTCAGGCTGGGGTGATTGGAATCTGGCAGATCCAGGCTGGGGACAATGTGAACTTGGCCGACCCAGATTAGGGACAATGTAATTCTCCAAGACCAAGTTTGGATCAATCTGTTTTTTAGAGGTTATGCTGGAAGCATTATGAAAATCAAATAAATAAAAATATTAGTTTTCTTGTAACAAAATTATCATTAAATTCCAATATTTTGCGTGGTTGTTTTATATGAAAATACTAATGTATATAAAAAAGTTAATTCACAATTCCACAGTGGATTGTGTGTTGAAAATATTAAATTCTTTGTTTTTAAGTAACACTTTATAATATTAATGAAGGGAATTGAAGTGAATATTTCAATACCAAAGTTTGAATGAAGTCTAATTGATGTCGATTGATTATTATTTGCTAATTAATTCACTAGAGACCAGTATTGCAAGAATGAGGCTTGCTTTGCTCTGTATCATAAGAAAAACGCAGTTTATGAATAAAGAAATAATTTTATTTGATTAGAAAAATTCATTAATAGAAGCTTTTATAGCTTAATATTTTCCCCCCAAAATTATTTAAGTATGATGAATGATTTCTGGATGCAGTTAATGATGAGAAGATTGAAAAAAAAGGCAAGAAACAGAGCAACACAATCAGAAATAAAACAGGATAATACAACTCTGTATGAAAAAGAGAAATACAACTAGAGAGGAAATAAGACAACACCACAATGAATAAAACAGGGAAACACAACTATAAAGAAACAGGGCAACACAACTATCGATAAAACAGGGCAACACAACTATATATGTAATAGGGCAACACAGCTATATAGAAACAAGGCAACACAACGATAAATAAAACAGTGCAACACAACTATATATGTAAGAGGATAGCACAACTACAAAGAATCAGGGCAACACAACTATATAGGAAACAAGACAACACAACTATAAATAAAACAGGGCAACACAACTATAAATAAAACAGGGCAACAAAACTATATATCTAAGAGGACAACACAACTACAAATAAAACAGGACAACACAACTACAAATAAAACAGGGCAACACAACTATAAATAAACAGAGCAACACAACTATATATGTAACAGAGCAACGCAACTATATATGTAACAGGGCAACACAACTATAAAGAAACAGGGCAACACAATTATATAGGAAACAAGACAACGCAACTATAAATAAAACAGAGCAATACAACTATATCGGAAACATTAATTGTTAATTAAATATCAAGCTAAAGATTTGTTGACCCATTCCAATCTGTACATTTATATATGAGGATTGTGGATTCTTGTTGAAGAAGGCCAAATCTCCATTTAAGAATTTTCTGTTATTTTATCATATAGACACAGATGATTCGACAGGCCAGTCTTAATGAGATATAAATTCAAAAGATGACTTTGATCTAGTTTGGTTTGACTTATTTAATGACATATCAACCCCTTATGGGTTATTTAATGCCAAAATTTGATACATTTGGACAAGCTTGATTATGGTAATAACTATATTTTTAACATTGCAATCATTTGTTTTCACACAGTTATATGGTATCAAGTATTCTTATCTAATAGAAATAACTTGCCAAGCTATCTGATTTCGAGTATTACAATCTCATACGAATAATCTATATACAATTATATGATTTCAAATAACTATATATAAATATATCTAATTCTTACATATCAAGGAGACTAAAATATACCTCATTTGGTCACATTCCTTGAGAGTGTCTGGGTCAGCTTATGAACTTTTGAGCCAGCCCTCATATATATATATACAAACAGGTTGTTTTAGAAAAATTGATATTATTTTATAATCTAATTACTTGACCAAATCTTATTCAAATAATCTCAAATTTTAACAGTATTTATAAAAATAACACATCATTATAGGTGTGATGTTTTTTTTTTCTTTTCTGGTTTAAAAATGATATTCACTGCAAAAGAAAAGGCATTTAAACAATGAGATAGAATTTTCTTTTGTTTCTATACAGGCTGTTAAAATTTGCGGTAATTTGAACATGAATTGGTCAAGTTATTAGATTACAAATGATAGTAATTTTTCTGAAATGATAACCAATTTTTTGAACACCCTGTATATGAAACATCAAAGTTATTGATTCAGACTTTATTCTTATAGTTTCCATGTGGGCTGGACAATGTGTTTAAACAAGAAATCAAAATTGAATGCTGAGAAGCACTTAGTCTCTTTAACAGCATTGCTGTAGAAAGATGTATAGAAAATTACTGAATACCAACCAAACATTAAACAACAGTGTATGTTTAGAGAACTAAATACGTTTTTGGTTTTTATTTTCTCTGAATAAGAAAAAAAAAAAAAGAATTAAGGTTAATAGTAATTCTTGAATATATGAAATGGATTGGCTGCAAAAAAATAAAAAAACAAAAGAATAATGTGTATGCCTGGGTGTGTGTATGGTTGGCTCTGGAGATAAATAAAAAAAGGACTGATGGATGTTTTGGTAACCCTAGAGTGTTGTATGTTTAATAATCAAGGAGAGGAGAAGAAGTAGGGAAAAAAGAAAAAAGGATAAGGAAGAAGATAATGTTCAAAAAAGAAAACAATGTGAAGAAATAATTAAAAAAAAAAAAAAAAAAAAAAAAAAAAAAAGAAACAGCTGAAAATGAAAAAGAAAAAAAAAAGAAAGATAAAAAAGAAAGGAAAAAAACCAAAGAAAAACAGAAAAATGAGAAAAAAAAGTAAAAGACAGCAAAAAACTTTAGAGAAAACTTTTGAAGAAAAAAATATTTTTTAAAAGTATAATTTGATTTATATTTCCAGCTAAAAATTACCATAATTGACAGTTTTATTAATATTAACTTCCACCATCCTAATTCTCGTTGCTTTTTATCACAGCTTACTCATTTCTATGATAGCAAGGAGCTGTGCATATTGGAAACAAGTAGAAAGAATAGGCTCCCTATGATCCCCTCCTGCCTTGAAGAAGGTCCAACACATCAACCACTTTACCAATACAACTACAAAGACTTCGATGATATTACCAAAGTCCAAAAAACTGCTACAAAACTTTTATAGAAATAATGATTGAAGGGAGTAATGATAAAAAGCAACTAGGAGTAGGATGAAAGACGATAGAAGACAAAATCATTATTAATGAATAAAAAGTAATCTAAGAAAATTTCCGATGTGCTCCACATACTCCAAAATTTGGCACAAGGGCATTTGTGTGTGGAAAGCAGGCGCAGGGCTGTAAGCTTACACATGCCTGTCAGCATTCCTCTAAAAAGGGGCACCTCAAGTGGCAGGTGATAAACCAAGCCAGACAAGAGCCTTCGGAAAGGACAGTCCTCTGAGGTCCAAGGAATCTAACCTTAGCATATGTAAAAGACCAAGTGAACAAGACCACACAAGCTAACGTGCATACCATGTATCATGTTTGTGACCCGCTGGAGAAGCCTCATTCATTACTTGTGGTCTGGTCACTACACCATATTAAATTATCTATTTTATTTATATATATATATATATATATATATATATATATATATATATATATATAAAAATAAAGGTGCCCGTGGTGTAATGGTTATCGTTGTAGGAAATGGACACAGCAACACGAGTTCAAATCCTGGACAAGACTGATTGCATTTCACATAGCACTAATACCCTTGGGAAAGGTATGAATCCAATTATTCTCCCTCCAACTATAGGTAAATAGTAGGGCAGATGGGGTTCTTAAGCCTTGGTGAGGCAACTAGTCTAGGAAAAGGACAACTCTGAATTCAAACCTATTAAACTCTGCTTAAAAACTGACCCAGTGTTATATCCTACCCAAGCGGAGGGGTTGGTAAATATGTATATATATATATATATATATATATATATACATATTTAATATTCTGAAGAAGTCCTGTTAAATTTTTTTCGTGTTTTTGAAATTTTCAAAAACGCTTAACAGGATGGAAATAAATATATAATCCTAATGTGACCGGTTTGTTGTTTTTCTTAAAGAAGTATATATATATATATATATATAAAGAATTAGTCATGCCCTCTGGTGCCACAAAAGAGCATTGAGAAATCCTCTCGTTTTGGTAACACGACCCATGACATCACATTCACTTTGGATATAACTTCAGAATTGACTAAATTTTGATCAAAGATTGATACTGGAAATTTTCTGTTTAGGTTTTAGTTTCAACAAATTAAATCCTACACCATTTCTGGATTTAAAAAAAATGGTCCCAGGATCATAAATTAACCTAGGTTTTCTATCTTCCTCACAGTTAAATAGTAAGGCAGACTGGGTTTTTTTTGTTTTGGTTAGGCAACCAGTCTAGGAGAAGGAAAACTGAATTCAAACCAGCTTTACTTTGATTAAAAAAAATTGACCTTGAGTCACATCCTGCCCATGGGAGAGTGGTTGAGTAAACAGATTCATCCATGATTCCCTTGCTTAGGTGACTCAGCTAGGATTGATTGCAACTATCCTCTTTATCCAAAGTCACCAAGTAGCCTATTCTGCAGATTCTGTACTGGTTTGAGTTAAGTAAGTTGAATTAATTATATATATATATATATATATATATATATATATATATATATATATATATGAAGAAAACAGAAAAACAAACATTAAAATATTTTGGTTTTAATAAACCTTCATCAAGACTTTAAGATGGTGAAAAATATTGTTTGAACAGTGATGGATGGTCAAGCAACATTTTTCACCTTCTTAAAATCCTGATGAAGATTTATTAAAACCAAAACGTTTTCACGGTGACTTTCTATTATAGTAAATTCATCACTTTTGGATTCATTTGTTTTTCTATTTTCTTCATAAAGTTGGATTTCTTTCCATTATATATATATATACCAAACCCAGCAGAGTTTAACATGTTTGAATACAGAGTTTTCCTTCTCCTAGACCTGTTGCATTACCAAGGTTAAAGAGCCCAGTCTGCTCTAACATTTACCCATAACAGAGGGAGAATACTGGGATTCATATTTTTCCCAAAGATATTCACACGATATGAAATATAAACAGCCTCATCCAGGGTTTGAACTCAGGTCGCTGCGTCCATTTCCTTCAACAATAAGCATTACATGATGAGCACCTTCTTTATATATATATATGTTTGTGTGTGTGAACTTCTCTATACGTGTCTTTATAAACATATATATATATTTACCCGACCCCTCTGCATAAGCAGGAAGTGACATAAGATCAATTTTTAAAGTGGAATTTAACAGGTTTTCCTTCTCCTAGAACAGTTGCCATTCCAAGCTTAAAGAGTTTACTCTGCCCTACTAATTATCTATAGAAAACCTTTGTAAGAGTATTAGTACTATGTATAATGTAAACAGCATTTAATTATATATCTCATAGGAGGGGGTAACATAGTAAACAAATGTTACTGGGGTGTAAATAGAAAAGCCAGCAGCTAGAATGAAAGATGGGTTGACTAAGTTCAACATCTCTTCCAGTGGTCTAGGTTTAACAAGATATCCTAGATCTAGCATCCAAGACCAGATCTTACTGAAGTCACCAGCAATTGGTAAATGATGATGAGAGCTGGCCAGACAATGTCATCAACCGGAGTTGGAAGTACAAGTTGGATGTCCTGGGAATCCCCAATATAAGATGACGATTTAGTGATTTGGCCTCTCTTTTTATTTTTTTATTTTTTTTGGTGGCTGAGGTTTGAAGAAACAAATGGGAATGAATTAAAGATATGAAAAGGGTTGGTTCCAGCAAGACCAAAGAAGCCTACTCTATGCTTTGTATCCCACATCCATTTCTTCCTGTTTCCACAGCCGCAAAGACTGAACAGGGAAAATAAAGCCACAAAGTCCTAATGTTTAAGACATGATTTTGTGCTTTTCGCTTCCAGCTCAATGATTAGTTATAATCAACAGTACAGTCATTTTGCTCAGGTGACTGGGGCTACAGAATATGATGACTGCATATCTGCAGAGTGGTAAGACCCCACCCCCGACCCCACAAGTGTTTTGGGTATGACACAAAACAATCTGATGGTGAGGTTCCAGTAATGCTGGAGGCTTAGGGAATGTAGAGTATTCTTTCACTGCCATCGCTTCCAGGTTTCCTTCCGACCCAGAGTGGTAGCACCTGATATGGTTCTATCTATGGGTCAAATAGAACTAAACTGTACTTATGCTAAACTGAATTGTTTGAAAGAGAACTGTTTATTTATATAAAAATGGATTTGGCATTAAATAACCTACAAAGGTTGATATGCCATAAAACCCAAACAAACGAACATAGCAGTCATTGGTGACTATACTACAGGATTTGGTTGGTTGGTTGATTGTTTAGTTTTATAACATATCAACCCTTTTCAGGTCCTTTGACACCGAATTAAGTCATTTTGATAAAAGTTTCAAACGGTTCAGTTTAGTATAATTTTTTGTTTACACAGTTAAATGTCAAAAAAGTTCTATTTCAAGCAATTCTGTTTAGCATAAGTTCACAGTTTAGTTCTATTTGACCCATAGATAGGACCCTATCAGGTGCTACCACTCCGGGCCAGTGTGAACCTGGGAGCAATGTCAATGAAGGGGTACTCTACATTCCCCAAAGCTCCAGCATTACTGAAACATCACCATCAGATTATTTAGTCATAATTAAGGACACTCATTGCCCCTCCACAGAGAAGCAGTCGGTGTATTCTACATCCTCAGCTGACTGGGCAAAATGCTACAGGAGGAGGTGGAACAGGTACTACATTTCAATCTTAGTCTGGCCTAAATTTCTGGTGGTTGAAGAGAAAACATTGACTTACCCCAGCATAAAACATTTTGTTCCTGAATCTGCTGTTAAACTTTTCAGGGTTAGCTTCTGTAAGAGAATAGAAACAAAAAAGAAAATTTTCTGTTTAATATTTTCTAAAATAATTAGGAATGAATCATTTACAAGAAAATTTAAATAATAGTAAGCATTTGAAATATCATACAAATCATTAGAAAACATGTAAATTCAAAATAAGGAGTTGAGATTATAAAAAGAACTCTTCAATGATTGTTAATATTAGAAATGTTGTCATTCATTAGTAGCAGTTGGTGCTAAGGAAGATATTTAATCGCATCCAAACTCATTAAATTCCAATATTATTGTGTGTATATCCATTGATACTGTTGCGTTCTGGTTAGTGAATGCTTGTAATATTAAATAAAGGACAAACCACGATATGAGAGGAAATAGAGATATATTCTCCGGGAAAAGTATATACAATAGAGAGACTATTAGTAGACAAGAACATAGGATTAGTGAACGCTTGTAATATTAAATTAAGGACAAACCACGATATGAGAGGAAATAGAGATATATTCTCAGGAAAAAGTATATACAATAGAGAGACTATGAGTAGACAAGAACATAGGATTAGTGAATACAGAATAAAGATATAGTCCAACAATAGTATTGGCTTCCATTATTACAGTAGCAAGTAAGGTGATCTAATGCGATCTCCAGTCTCCAACGCTCTAATACTATTCCTTCACCTATTCTTCACCTTCTAGTCTGCCCTGGTATTAGTAGCTACTGCTATATATGGCAGACGGACTAGTTCATTGTATGGAAAAAGGTGGGTGATACCCAACAGATACACTAAGACAGAATAAACTGAAGGAAAGACAAGAAAAGCTGATATAAATATATCAGATGCTTAATACATACATATAAAAACATGTCCCAATAGATGGGATGTGCACATTTTTCCATTAACAAGCAATGTATAAAAAGAAGTACAAAATGGAGAAAAGTCTTATTTGTCTTCTTGAGGTGTTCATAGTCTTGTAGGGCTTAGATTTTATTGCTGAGGAAAGACAAAAGTTCATTGTCAGGTTTAGAGACAACGAACAAAAGTTTTAAAGAATTTTAATAAAAAAAGAACAACAAGGATTCTAAATTTATACATGATCAAAGACACACCCATAAATCCAAAGGAAGACATTTATTTTCTCCCTATAATAGTATGAGACTCAAAAAAATACTTCAGGATTATTATTATCATATATAATTGTATAACAAATAACTTTTTGAGACCAATTTTTCAAGAACAAAGAGTCATTCATGATTACAAGACATATTTTTCATACATTGAGCCTGTACAAAACTGATCCAAATATTTGCTTTCCCAACAGTTTTCCTATACCCAATATCATGTATAAAACTGATCCAAGTATTTGCTTTCCTAACAGTTTTCCTATACTCAATATCATGTATAAAACTGATCAAAATATTTGCTTTTCACAAAAAAAATGTCAACTTGTTTCTCTTGTATGTGGTGCTTTATGCTTAGCCAGTATTTTCATTTTGAAGAATTTGCATACGCCACTCTCACCGATTCTACTTGCTCGAGGCCACATTTTATTTTAAACTGAGGTCTGAGAGATGTCATATTTCTTTTTTCTTTCCAGCACCCCCCCACCTGTTCATTTAGCATGCCAGGCATATACGTACCCACTTTACCACATAGGGTAAGTCTTCTCTTCTACAAAGGTTTACTTTCTTTCTTGGCTCAATTTTGCCCTAACTTCAATCCAAAATGTCTCCACATAGCCTCAACCTAAACAAGGGTTATTAGTTAAGATAATAAAGTTTTTACTTAACATTGTTTACTATATATAACACTTGCGCATATATATATATATATTTTTTTTTTATGTATGAACTGTAATAATAGTTTAGTCTGCAGTAAAATTGATAGTAAATAAAAACACAAAATGCTTTACAGAATATTGACCGTTTTCTTTAATTGCTGATAGATGGCATGGGCACAGTGTCAGTGATCAGCCAAGCTTTGTTTAGAACTTTCAAGATGATTTTGTGTGATTTTGTTTAAAAAAAAAAGTAAATAATGCCTCCTAAGGGCACTTAATTACAGACGTAATTATTATGTAATCATTGTTATTTTGTATCAGTGGTTAGGTTTTAGTATTCTTGGAATATCCAAATAAACATGATAGGCTACATCAAGGTCTAGACTACATTGTTTATTTACATTATTGCATTGATTCTGATTGTATTACAGTAGTTTTGAAAGTATAAATAAGTGGTTGACAATTTTTTCTTTATGTCACTGGAGGTCGAAAAAATATTTTTGTTGTCAAAAGGATTTTTCATTACGTGACGTATATAATAAAAACACCTTTTTGTGGCTAAAAAGTAGGGGTTGATCCTTAAATGCAATATATGATAAATATCACCTTTCAGTGGCTAAAAATTAATGGTCTGATTTGGTTTCTTTGTTTAATGTCATAGCAATTTTCATGGGTTATTTAAAGCCAAAATCATCCTTGTAGAAGATAGTGGTTTGGTTTCCTTTTCATGGGTTAACAATAGTGGTATTATCTAACCCGCCCATAGCTGAGGGGTAAGGGAGTTCAAACCTTGCCCAAGGGCATTTATTTGAAAGTGAACATAATAGTATGACATGAATTTGAACAAATGAGGGGCTGTTCATGCCATGCAATATATGATGAAACACCTTTTTGTAGTTATAAATTAGGGGTCGTTCATTACATTAGTATATATGTTACATACTAATAACACATATGAAATCCTTATTTTTCTTGCTTGTAAAAAACCAGGACATTAACTGCAACAATTATGACAAGTGTTAACAATTATGACCTGTTTTTTTTTTTACCTTTTGAATACAATTTAAGTCATCTTCAAGGAGAAAAGATTTAGAAGAGGAAATTAGAAAAGGAAAGAAAAAATAAGGTTATGAAAATCATTCATCATCAACACAGAGAACTATTTAGCTTACTCATGAGAGTAATTCCCCTTTGAGCGTATGTATCCAATTTCTCTGTACAAGCAGGATCTGACACAAAGTCAATTTTTTAGGTCGATCTTTACCGAATTCAATTCAAGAGTTTTCCTATTCCTAGACGAGTCACAATACCAAGGTCAAAGAACCTAGTTTGCCCTACTAATTACCCATAGATGGATGGAGAATAGTTGGATTCATGCCTTTCCCAAGGGCTATTAGCCCTATGTGAAATGCAAAAAGCTTCATCAAGGATTTGAACACGGGTTGCTGAAACCATTTTCTATGCCAATAATGATTACACCTCAAGCACCCCTGCTGGCATTATCTTTATTGTCAAATACGAGAATCTTGCATTCATCTCATTCTTTCTGGTTTTGGAAAACTTGCATTATAAGACTTTCGTACTGTGTCAAGCAGCCTTCGGCACAAAAAATGGTTAGGTATCAGGATTATTCTTTGAGCTCAAGCTGTTTTGAAACTAAATGCAACTTGAAAACACAAAGCATCCTCCATTTTGTTACAATAACCTACATCTATCATCACCTGGGTTTGATAGCATAAATATAATATTGCATTATCAGATTATTGGATGAGCTGGATCAGTTGTTATTGTGTGTCAGATCTGTTATCACTTTCTCTGGTACAGTGAATATTTAGGAGTCCACTTTAAACAGCAGAAATACAGCCGAGGAAAAAGGTGCAGCATTTTGGGGTTTCAAAAAAAGTTGGTAGAAACCAAAATGAGATGAGGAGATGCTGGCAAGCTCATATAAAAAAAAAAGTAAGAAAAAGACAGACACATGGTTACAAAAAAATACCACTCATTTTATCCTGCCTTCTACACTTATAAAGAGTCTATAACCTCTCCCCTCTGATTACAATTTGGGCAGTCTTTAGAATATATACAATGTTGTGTTGCCTGATTGGCTGTTATTGGGCATCAGGTCTGTTATAACTTTCTGAGGTATTTTTGCATCTTTAGAAGGATACTTTTAACAGAAGAGATGCAGCCAAGAAAAAGAACTCAGAGTGAAAAGTAATATATAACATAAAATGATAGATGTGGCACTATAGTAGAGGGCTTCACCCTTCCACCATTTTTTTGTCTGGAACAGACAAATAAACAGAAAACTAAATTTGTCTCATCATGTCTCAGTCTCAATTTATGAAAATGTATTGAACTTAGCCGTATCATTCGTCGAAAATCATTCTTGCTATTTGCATTCTTCCTCACTACTAACTTTCAATATCATATCAAATTTATTTCCTCGAGTTTTTCCTAAAATATCAACTTCTAAAATCTTTACAGATTATGGGTTAGATTAGATTATTTAGTTTAATAGCATATCAACCCTTGATCAATGTTGCACCTTGCTTTTTCAAGTTGTCTTTAATTTCAAAACAGCATTCCATCAGCTGGAGTTTGAAGAAGAATCCAGATATCTTACTAGTTTTTTGCGCAGGAAGTCGCATAGTACAAATCCTGTTGATATATATAGATATATCACTTGTAAGTAAATAGTTTGTAGATAACATTATTTTTAAACAAGTCAGAGCTCATTTGTTTGTACACACTTAAATGGTTTCAAGTATTTCGATCTATTGTTTGCACACTAATAATTGGTTTCAAGATGGTTAGAGTGTCCGCCAATGGCTCAGGAGACCTGGGTTCAATCCCAGGTTGACTCATACCAAAGACTCAAAAAATGGTACTTGATGCTGCTTTGCTTAATGCTCAGCATTATAAGGTACGGATCAAGGGTAAAGTGGAGCAATCCAGGGAAGGGAGTAGCACCCTCCCCTACACCTTGGTGTAGTAGCTATCGAAAAGGGATCCTTCGGGTCACCCTTGACTAAGGTCACCCACTTTACTTTTTATTGTTATCTGACACTGATAATCTTATTCAATATTGGTTAGTTTGTACCCAGATTAATCATTTGTTTGTGCACATATAATTGGTTTCAAGTATTGTAATCTAACTAATGATTCTATTCAGTATTATTATTTGCAGACAGATGAATGGTTTCAAGTATAGCCATGTACCACTAATAATTCTATTTAACATCAGTCATTTGTTAGCACACAGTCAAATTGTTAAAAAGTTCTATTTAACCCATAGATAGGACCCTAACAGCTCCTATTACTCCATTAAATAACCCATAAGCTATTATTAAATAAACAAACCAGACCTTTGTCTTTCTATTGTTGTCTCTTTTTTCTCTCTATTGTCCTCTCTCTCTCTCTCTCTCTCTCTCTCTCTCTCTCAGTCCTCTCTTCATTGTCTTCTCTTCTTTCTCACTCACTCCTGTTCCTCTCTCTAGTGTCTTCTCTTCTCTCTCCTATTCCTCTCTATAGTATCTTCTCTCTCTCTCTCACTCCTATTTGTCTCTCTGTTGTCTTCTCTTCTTGTTCTCTCTCTCTCTCTCAGTCCTCTCTTCATTGTCTTCTCTTCTTTCTCACTCACTCCTGTTCCTCCCTCTAGTGTCTTCTCTTCTTGTTTTCTCTCTCTCTCTCAGTCCTCTCTTCATTGTCTTCTCTTCTTTCTCACTCACTCCTGTTCCTCTCTCTAGTGTCTTCTCTTCTCTCTCCTATTCCTCTCTATAGTATCTTCTTTCTCTCTCTCTCTCCTATTTGTCTCTCTGTTGTCTTCTCTTCTCTCTCCTATTCCTCTCTCTATTGTATTTTCTTTCTCTCTCTTTCTCTCCAATTCCTCTCTTTATTGTCTTCTTTCTTTCTCTCTCCTATTCCTCTCTTTATTGTTTTCTTTCTTTCTCTCTCTCCTCTTCCTCTCTCTATGGTCTTCTCTCTCTTTCCTATTCTTCTCTTTCTTGTTTTTTCTCCAATTTATCTCTTCTTCTCCTCTATTAGAATCAAACATTTATAAATGAATCTAATTTTAGCATTAAATAACCCCTAAGGAGTTTATATGCCATTAAACAAATAAACAAAATCAAACCTTTCTTTTTTCTCTCTCTTCTCTTATTTTCCTTTATCAAAATCAAACATTTCCTTTCTTTGGCATTAAATAACCCATAATGAATTGATATGCAGTTAAATAAATAAACCCAACCAAACTTTACTTTATAATTAGACTTTTGTCATATGAAAATCAGTGTCTAATAAAACTTAAACTCATAACTTTTCTGCCGACCCAGTCAATTCCTTGTGTCTTTGATCTTAGTAAGTAAGTTAGCGACCATAGTCGAGGGTGACCCGAAGGCTCCCTTTTCGATAGCTACTACACCAAGGTGTAGGGGAGGGCGCTACTCCATTCCCAGGATTGCTCCACTTTACCCTTGAACCGTACCTTATAATGCTGAGTGTTAAGCAAGGTGGTATCAAGTACCATTTTTAAAGTCTTTTGGTATGACTCGACCTGGGATTGAACCCAGGTCTCCCGGGCCATTGGCGAACACTCTAACCGCTGGGCCAATGTCCCGGTTTGATCTTAGTAAACAACATATATTCTTGTCAGATGATAAAAGATCTAAGATCTGTGCGTTTTGAGAATAATCCACAAAGATAATATTTATTTTCATTAAATATTAATGAAAATAACATGTTGACATTTTGTCTCTGACTCAAAGATTAAATACGGTTGCTAAAATGCCGACAAGGATAGATGCTTCTTAAAATAAAACTTTTCAAGCAAAAGTCTGAGAGTTGACTTTCAGCAAGCATAGATGCCAGCCAAACAAAACTATCTTGTATGTATAGGCTGACATGTTGATTTTTTAGTGAGGTTTTGGCTCTTAAAAAATCAATTTCTATGAACCCCACCCCAAAAAAAACGTGAAAACGCAGTTATAAACAAAGAATGAAACATTAATGGTCTTGAAAATAGTCCATTTTGACATTCAACAAACCAGAGACTCAACAATACATTTCATTAAATCTCCTTAATATTCTTAGTATGAATTTTCAGTTCATGACAAATTTTAAAGGTATGTCAACTCTTCTAGGGTTATTTATACCTCAAGGGGAGGTAATCACTTTCATTGTACATTTATATTTACATTTTTTGTGTAGTTGAATTCTTAAGAGGATTTTTTTCTACAGCCATATTGAATACGAATAATTTTTAAACTGATCTACTTGACCCAGAGATGAGACACTAACAGGTTATACCACTTAGAGTTAGAGTGGGCCTAGGAGTAATGGCAAAGAAAGAGTACTCCAAACTCCCCATATCTCCAAGACTGGAGCCTCACAATAAGATTCAGTTTAGAGTCATACCTATGACACCTCTTCTTGGAGGTGGGTGGTCTTATACATTCTGCAGAGGATACAGCCAGCGTACTTAAAGATGGCAAGTCAAACAATGCTAGGTCGTGTGAGTAAAGTCTCCTTGGCATTCAACACACTTCTTCCAGTGAGTTTGCTATTGGTAGAAGCACCTCTGAGACTCTTCTTTTTAATCTCCTAGATGTCCTTGATATGGATTTTCAGTTAAGGAAGCAAGTTACACAATGCTAAATCTGATGAGTATAGTCTCCTAGGGATTCAATACACTTATTCTAGTGAGTTTTCTATTGGTAAAAGCATCTTGTAAACTCTTCCTTTGATGTAAAGTAAAGCTGCAGTGTTGCATTTCTTTTTAATCTGCCAGATGTTCTTGATATGAATTTCCATTATGGAAGCAAGTCACACACTACTAGGGGATCTGGTGAGTATGGAAGGTGCGACATGTGCAAAATTCCATTTCTCAACAAAAATGATTAATTCTGAAATTATTGAAACTAGCTTCATTTTTTTTCAATTTGATTGACTGGTTAATTTTATGGCATTTCAACCCTTATGGGGTTATTTAATGTTCTTGATAGGAATTTAAAGTTTAGAATGCAAGTTCCACAATGCTAAGGAATCTGGTAACTATGGAAGGCGTTGCACTTGTACAATTCAGTGTTGTGCCAAAAACATTATGTTCAAATGTATCAAGACTGGCTTCATATTTTTTCAAACTGACCTAACTTAAGTAAGTTGTTACAAAATAAAGAAAACAAAGCAACTCAGAATTTTAAAAAGATTAAAGAAAATTAATGTCTAAATTGATATTGATAAACAATGCTTCATTTAAAAATAAATAAAAGGTGTTATTAGTACTACAAGTATAAAAACATCACTGAGAGAGACAAGAAAAAAGAATAAGGGATGAGTTCATAGGTTTGATCTTTATCAACTGATGTAGTTCAGTCGATAGTGCAGCTGACACCTTTAACTAGGCTTTTCTAAAAGCTAAAAATAGAGATGTGGGTTCAAGTCTGACCGAGAGCTTTTCTTATTATTTCCCGTCTGCACTGTTTCTCATGGTTGTGTATCGGGTGAACTGTAATAAATTTTTTAAGAAATAACTAAAAATTACAAAGATGGAAGAAAATATTAGTCAAAATTAATAATAGTAATGATTGACTTTTTACTTTCATAAATTTTGAAAGCATTCCAATTCAACATTGATGATCAATGATTGAATTAAACTAAAAATCAATAACTGAACGACTTTTCTGCTGCTTTTTCTGCTTGAGGACATTTAAAGAATTTCTAAATGCTAGTCTTGCAGAACAGAACATTTATTTGTGCACAAAACTGGAATCTATTAAACCAACAAATCAATTCTATATGGATTAACGACAGCATTACAATATGTTTGGAGATGTCTATTGTCAAATTACTTTCAAAAGTGTCAATAATAATATGCAACTATTCCCACTGCATATATCTTAACTCTTCTAATCCTGAGTAGCCCCAACACCCTTGGGCTACCCACCCAAGATTTCTGGTTGAAAAATACTAGAAAATGTAAAATGTTGTAATCTATTATTTAATAGTTTTACAGGCTTTTAAATAAGCAACAGAAAAATATATTTGTAGATAAAAAGTGTGAAGAAAACTTCCTACATAATACATGCTTGTTTGAATCAATTAGCAAACTTGGTATACAGTTGAAATTGTTGGTTTTATAGAATATCAAACTTTGTTTGGTTGTTTAATACCAAAGTCGGTCAGAAGGCTTATGTCAAGATCTTGGCTAGCAGAAATCTATTAATGAGTTTAATTCTTATTGGGTGCTCCCATATTTGTGTCCTTGTGCTAAACTAACCCAAGTAAATGATAACAAAGATAGTTACTAGTCAAATGTTTGTTTTCATCACACCACAAACATGAAGCAATTTGCTATTTTTATTACAAATGACTTGGAATTTTCAAATTGTTGTTGAGTTCATTTAGAGCAAGGGTTTTAGTATGTTAGTTATTGGCGACTGTTGTCAAGGGTGACCCGAAGGCTTCCTTTTCAATAGCTACAACATTGAGGTGTAGGGGAGGGTGCTACTCTATTCCCTGGATTGTTTCACTTCACCCTTGATCCTTACCTTATAATGCTGAGCATTAAGCAAGGCAGTATCAAGTACCATTTTTTGAGTATTGGGTATGACTTGACCTGAAATTGAACCCTGGTCTCCCAGACCATTGGTAAACACTGTAACCATTTATTTTCCTGTATTTCTAGAACTAATGTGGTATTTGATAATTTTTAAAATCTTCTCTGTTATTATGAATTTAGCATCTCTATAAAAGTTTTGGTCTATTATGCATAAATAATCAACTGAAAGAAGTTTATTATGATTCAGATATTTATCGACGTACATAGACATAGGCAGCACTTAATATAATGATTGTCATTATAGAAAATGAAATGGGCAACCCAAGTTCAAATCCTGGATGAGCTTGTTTGTGTTTAACTTTGTGCCAATGCCCTTCGAAAAGGCATGAATATAGATGAAAGAAAACTTTGAATTTAAACCAGCTGTTCTCCATTTAAAAAGAGTTGCGTTTAAAGTAATGACAGTTGTCATAGGGAACGGAATCGGTGAGTTAAAATCCTGGATGAGTGTTTTTGTATTTCCTATCACGTTAAGGCACCTGGAAAAGGTATGAATCCATTGTCCTCTTGCAATCTATGGGCAAATTGGCAACCATTCTAGGACAAAGAAAACTCTGAATAGAAACCAGCTTTATTCTACCTAAAAACATTAACTTTGTACCACATCTTACCTGTGGCAAAGGGGTTAGGTAAATACTAACATCAGACCCTCTTATGCAGGTGATCTAACTGATCCCGTTGGGATGGATCACATCCAAGAAGCAACTATCTCCTTTATCCAAGCCATCTCATGTTTTTTTTCTGTACACTCCATGATTGTTCTTGTCAAGTATCTCAAAAGAATTTAATTTTGCAAAATTATTATTTTTTAAATTTTATATTGTGTTACATCCTGCTAGTGGGGAAGGGGTTAGATAAACAGATACATATAGGGAGCTGAAAAACAGAGCAAAGGAAAGACAAATGAGACAGAATGAAGCATTGGTATCAGGTAGAAGTCATCGAATACATAAGTTTATTCAGGAGATTTAGGGAGAGATATGAAAAGAAAGAATGCCTGAAAATTTGTTCACATGGAAGAAGTTTATTATGATTCATATATATATATATAGTATGTCTAGTAGCTGTCTAGAAGATCTGAAGAAGTCCTGTTAAATTTTTTTCATGTTTTTATAATCCTATGTGACCGGTTTTGTTGTTTTTCTTAAAGAAGTATATATATATATATATATATATATATATATATATATATATATCTATGAAATTCAAATCCTGGGTGAGGCTGTTTGCATTTCACTCTGTACTAATGCCCTTAAAAAATGCATGCATCCATCTGTTTTCTTCCCAATATCTATGAGTAAATAGTAGGGTAGGCTGGTTTTTTAAGCCTTGATGAGACAACCAGTGAAGGAGAAGGAAAACTGGCTTCAAACAAACTTTACTCAGCTTAAAATTTGACCATGTGTCAAATCCTACTTATAGTGGAGAGATTAGGAAATATATATATATATATCGATTTCCCTAATATATATACAGTGTATCACAAAAGTGAGTACACCCCTCACATTTTTGCAGATATTTAAGTATATCTCTTCATGGAGACAACACTGACAAAATGACACTTTGACACAATGAAAAGTAGTCTGTGAGCAGCTTATATAACAGAGTTCAGGGTAGACCAGAGAATAGGGGAAAGATACCAAAAGAATGTCAAAAATTACAAGTTAAAATTTGATCACGTTACATCTCTCAAACAGAAAATACTATCATTTCTTATCATCATAAGTGACTAGTGACTTTCAAATACCACCCTCCCTGATGCTACATAACAAAAGTGATGGCTTAAATAAAAGGTTTCCTTTTTTCAACACATCTGACCACACTTGACTGGACAGAATGACCAGAGCAGGAGTCTTACATTTCCTGCCAAAAGGCCATGTAATCATAATCTGTACTTGTAACAATTAGATGTTTCTAAGATGGAAACTGCATTTGACGTTCTGAAATTGATGCGTTCTTTGATTGTGTGCATACATCTTAATTATAAGACTTTATCTTATTTGTTTACTTGTGCCTTTAAGAAACCTTATAGAGAGCACACAAAGACGAAACAAATGAAATTATACATAGAGACAACAAATACACACACACACACACACACACACATATATATATATATATATATATATAAACAAGAGAGAAAGAGTTGATGATGAAAGTGAATACACATCAAAATAAAAATATACTTAAAAAAAAAACACACAGGAAAAAAATAGAAGTAGTAAATATGGAAATTGAACCCAACAGTATGAAGAAAGTAGAAAAAATAAAATAATCCAAATTTGATGAATATTATTATGAAAGTCAACGCTAAACATTTCAGTCTGAATAACCTTCATCAGGATTTTAAAATCATGAAAAATGTTGTTTAAACAACGATGGATATTTGTTGAAATAACAAGAGAAAAAGTGTATATAAAGAAATTCTCATGACCTTACATTTAGCATTCTTGTTTTTGAAAATATTCTTATGTAACAGGCACATGGAATGATGTTTAAAATTTGCAGGATTTCTAAGAGATACAATGGAAGATGATAAAAAGAATAATAGTTCGAATATTTTTGAAAAAAGTGGAAGGAAAGGAAGAGAAAATGAGTATGAATCTAACGTTCATGAGGATATGTAAGGGGATAGAATTTGAAATAGATTTAAATATAATTCATGGGGCTCAAGGAAGTATAAATTTGTGAGATTTAATAATTAATTAGAATTTGATATGTTATAGCTATTCAGAACTAATTTACCTAAGGGGATAAATTGAAAAACCCGGGACGTGTGTTAACTGAGAGTAAAAATACAAAGACGGATTTGATTATAAATAGTAAATAAGTAGTAAAGTTGGCGACCCTAGTCGAGGGTAACCAGAAGGCTCCCTTTTCAATAGCTAGTACATTGAGGTGTAGGGGAGGGCACTACTCTTTCCCTGGATTGCTCCACTTTATCCTTGATACGTACCTTATATTGCTGAGTGTTAAGCAAGGAGGTATCAAATACCATTTTTAAAGTCTTTGGTATGACGCAACCTGGGATTGAACTCAGGTCTCCCGGACCATTGGCAAACACTCTACCCACTAGGGCAATGAGAATGACTAAATATTAGTAATTACTTAATAGAAAACTCATAAAAAGGAATACAAGAGATGATTAAGAAAAGTTTATATCAACCATTAGTTACAATAGGCGGACCAGCTTTTCAGACTGATCAAAAAATATCAATGTCTAAGATTAGAAAATTCAGATAAGAGTTATTTACAGATGACATGTTAGTCATGTTGAAAAATACAACTTTTACTACAGTTTATCCAAATGGCTAAATTTTTAATAAGCTTATATATATTTACCCAACCCCTCCACTCAGGCAGGATATGACACAAGGTCAATTTTTAAGCGAAGTTTAACAGGTTTGAATTCAGAGTTTTCCTTCTCCTAGATTAGTTGCCTCACCAAAGCTGAAGAACCTAGTCTGTCCTACCATTTACCCATAGCTGGAGGGAGAATAATTGGATTCATACCTTTCCCAAGGGTATTAGTGCTATGTGAAATGCAATCAGTTTCATCCAGGATTTGAACTTGTGTCGCTGTGTCCATGAATTGATTTTAATAAGCTTATATATACTTGGAAATTCATTGCATGGCCTTACACTCATATTTGTCGGAAACTTGTTTGTTTTATGACAGGATTGCTACACTCATACCCTTTGCAAAGGGCTCACTGTGCTAGCAACCTAACTAAACAACATTTTAAATACTGTCGTATAATCTCACAGACATTGTCTTCTCATAAAATGTGGAAAGGCATGCCTGGTATTATTTTTAGCCTCAAATAATTAAGTTTCTTTTTTTTATTTTCTATATTCAAGACTCAATTCAGAAAAAATACAACAGGCTTGACTTACCAGGACCTGTGTGTTTGGTTTGCATTGGCCAGATTTTACCAATAACCCATAATTCGTCTTTTACCTTAAAGTACTAAGATCTTACATCTTGGATATTACTTTCTGTTCAATACATATTAACTATTACATTATTAGAAATTTGCATCATATACTGCATACATTGACATAATGGTCAGAGTGTTTGCCAATGGCCTGGGAGACCTGGGTTCAATCCCAGGTTGAGTCATACCAAAGACTAAAAAAAAATGGTACTTGATGCCTCCTTGTTTAATATTCAGTATTATAAGGTATGGATCAAGGATAAGCGGAGCAATTTAGGGACAAGTATAGCACCCTCCCCAACACCTTGGTGTAGTAGCTATGGAAAAGGGAGCTTTTGGGTTGCCTTTGACTATGGTCAGCCAACTTACATATTATAACCTTTACTTAATGTTTTCTTTTTACCTGTTTCTAATCCATTTTACCTGAAATCTGATTCTTTTTAGTAGATATCTAATAAATTTTATCTGGTATCTGGTCCCTTTTACAAGATATCAATTCCTTTTTAAGAGATATCTAATACATTTTACTAGGTGTCTGGTCGCTTTTACCAGATATCTAATAAATTTTATCTGGTATCTGGTCCCTTTTACAAGATATCAATTCCTTTTTAAGAGATATCTAATACATTTTACTAGGTGTCTGGTCCCTTTTACCAGATATCTAATAAATTTTATCTGGTATCTGGTCCTTTTTACCAGATATCTAATCCCTTTTACCAAGTATCAGGTCTCTTTTAGCAAGTACCAAATACATTTTACCAGGCATCTGGCCTCTTTTACCAGATATCTAATAACTTTTACCTATGATCTGGTTTCTAGTATCTTTTATACATTTCCTTTTACCTTTTGACTTATTAGTTTTTTCATTTATCCATTTAATGTAGATGACCAAGTTATTAAGAGAAAAAGTTACAAAATTTCCCCTGACATAATATGTCGTTTTATATACAGATAATACATCATGAATGGAGAGAGGGGTTAAACATAAAAAAATGAACTGCTGACTCCAAAATCTTGAAAGGAAAATAAACTTCATCTTTTACTAATTGAGTGTCAAGAATTTAATTAAAATCTGATAATTAGCTAATATTTTGTAAATTTTAAAAATTGTTTTTTCCAGTGTCAAAAAATATGCTTTTTGTTCAGTGAAGTGCAAAATAATCAAGTAGTACGGATCAAAGTGAAGTATCAGAACACATTTACAAATGTTTGGTTCCTCTGTTTAATGGCATAACAACTTTTTAGGGTTGTTTAATGCCAAAGCCATCCTTGTAGAAGAATAGTAGTCGTACTATTTAACTCATAGCAGTAGGGATAAGGGGGTTCATGCCTTTTTGAAGGGTATTAGTCCGAAAGTAAACATAAAATGGCAACTAGAGGGAAGTGCCCGTGGTGTAATGGTTATTGTCGTAGGAAATGGACACGGTGACACGAGTTCAAATCCTGGCTGAGACTGATTGCATTTCACATAGCACTAATACCCTTGGGAAAGGTATAAACCCAATTATTCTCCCTCCAGCTATGGGTAAATAATAGGACAGACTAGGTTCTTCAGCCTTGGTGAGGCAACTAATCTAGGAGAAGGAAAACTCCGATTCAAACCTGTTAAACTCTGCTTAAAAATTGACCTTGTGTCATATCTTGCCTGAGCGGAGGGGTTGGGTAAATATGATAAAATGGCAACTGGATTTTTAACTCCCAATAATATTGCAATCCAGTACATTATGCTATAGGGATTCCTTCTTTCTTTAATGGGTTAAATAATTATAGGTCCTTTAATGAAGACTGTGTAGGAGGAGATATTGTGTTCAGATATTTAATTTCAATTTTGTAGTGGTATATTTAATTTGTTTTTATATGTGGTTGCGTATTCTCACAAGTCGGAAGGTCACCATTTATAGTGATGGGGATATTACTATTATTAGGTTTAAGTTGCTTTTTTGCATTGGTTACATTGGTATTACGTTGGTTGCATTGGTATTTCATTGGTAGTGTTGGTTGTTATCCTCTTGCTAAATGTTGATGGAAAATAAAGGTAGTGGAGAAGAACGAAGATGTCGTTAGGTTTTGTATCAAGGTTTTAATGGCAGCATGAAGTAAGGGGTTTACGCTGGTATGCTATGAGTCTCGTTGTAAGGAAAGAAGGTAGGAAGTTGTTAGAGTGTATCTTCTAATTTGTTTTTAACTAGGATCCCTTGGTCTAGAAGAATAGACCCAAGGGGTCCATAAACTAGATGGCTCTTCTCATAGTGTATGATGCTGTTACTGCTATTCAGGAGCAGATGATAAGACGTCCGTTCCCATTGAGGATTTCTGAGCGAGAGGGAGTTTCATGGGCTTTCTTCAATTTTTGGTGCTGCTAGGAAATAGGGTTCGGGCTGAATAGGACAGGGCATCCTGATTGGGTGAAAATGTTCAGCGACTCTAACGGTAAAATTAAATTACGTGCCAAACAAAAATTAAAGTTTCTTTCTGCTCCAACTGTCACAACATGAACTTCTTTATTCATCACTGCACCCAAAACTTTTTCTTTACTGGAGAGTTTGTGTGTTGCCACACCATCAACTGTTTTTTCAACTCAGGCTCATAGTCTAAAAACCATGTTTAGCCCACGTGTAAACATTTTATTTGTCTAAAACTTGCTTCTCCATACAAATCACACATTCTTTGGTAAATTTAACATAGTTTGCACTGCTCAGCTACCATCTAGTCCATTTTGTAACATTGGTTTATCAACCATTTTCTAACATTGGTTTACTGACCATTTTTTTAACATTGGTTTATCAACCATTTTGTAACATTGGTTTATTAACCAGCTCTGCTATTTTTGGCAAAAAGCAAACCTTTTTTTAAATAGTTTGTTGTTCTCAGCAAATTGTTGGGAAGAAAGGCTTGTTTACAGTTCATCATGTTATATATATATATATATATATTTTATATATAGCTTCTTCCAAAGCAGAAGTTGAGCACTTTTGAAAAGTATTCATACTCTGTCCAAATAGGCATTTTTGACCCCTAACTTTTATGCAGCTATGAGTTCTATCTACCCGCCTGATGAATGCCAAACACAAGACTTACAGTCACCAGAATGTAGCTTGGGGTTCATTTTGTAACATGGGTTTATTAACCAGCTCTGCCATTTTTGGCAAAGAACAAAACATCTTTTTAAATAACTTGTTCTTCTCAGAACATAGCTGGGAAGAATGGCCTGTATGCAGTTTTATAAGAGTTTTTGTCTGAATATTCTTAGACATGATTAATTATAATTAATTTTGTATTCACCAGCTATTTTCTTCATTTATCTTAATCTTTGTTCATAATATTTCAGCCACATACTCTTCCATCTTATTCCAATACATTTATGATGGAATCATTTTGAGAATTTTTTTATTCGTTAGTCATGTCACTTCCAGTTTTTGGTTTTGATTTTATTATCATTATTATTTATTCATACTTGCAATAAATTTATCAGTGCAGAGGTTTTTAGAGGCAGGTTTCAGCTTCTTTGTTTAATGGTATATCAACCTTGGTAGGTTATTTAATGCCAAAGCCTAGAAGAACAGAAGTGGTACTATTTAACCCATAGCTAAGGTGGGGATAAGAGGGTTCATGCCTTTCCCAAGAGTATTAGTCTGAAAGTGAATGTAATAGCATGACTGGAGTTTGAACTCGCTTATTATGATTCTGTTGTCCAGTGCTTTAAGCACTACACCACGAGGACACCCCCTTTGCGGGTGGGGGCATCTCGTGGGATACAATGCTTAGTGAACGTGGCTAGTAGACTATTACTTTTTAGTGAGTTCAATTCCTACTAGGGGTCACCGTACTTCTGGCATTGTGGCATTCTGGCATAGCTAATTTACAAGGTTAAGTTAGATTATTTGGTTTAATGGCATGTCAATTCTTGCTGGTTATTTAAAGCCAAATCTCCTAAGTTTAGTAAATCAAATGATGTGCATATACAGGTGCATTGATTTATTGTGAGACAGAAGTGATTTGTTTTTTTAATTCATTTTTTTTTTAGGGGTTCTCTGATCCTGCATAATTTCATACTAGGACACTCTGCGGGTGTTGCTAAGAATATGCTAACGGCATCTCCTGCCATGGGATAAGACTTTCACACCCAAGAAAAAAGATGCCCAGAGTATACACTAAACTGCCTCTGGTAGTGAGGCCGTGGGGAGTGTGGAATTACTCCTTTGTTGCCATTACTGCCAGGTCCACTCTGATCTGGAATGGTGTAATACCTGTTAAGGTTCTATTTATGTATCAAACATTACACCATGGGCACCTTTCTTAAGGGTATTAGTGCTAAGTGAAATGCAAACAGCCTTGTCCAGGGTTTGAACTTAAATCACCATGTCTATTTCCTACGATAATAACCATTATACCACAAACAATTAATCTCATACAAATTTACAATGCCATTTATTGTATATAGAATGAAAATGAAAATGATAAACAAGAAAAGCAAAGAAGATAATTTTCTGAGGGGTAACAGGGTTTATATCTTTTCCAAGGGTATTAGTCCAAAAGTGAATGCAATGGAGTGACTGGAGTTTGAACTCACTTCCTTTGAGGCTGCAGTCCAACACTTTAATAATTACACCACGGGACTCCCCATGCAAAAAAGACTAAAATTATAACAACTTTTTTGGAGGGGTGGAGGCAGTTAATGGATTTCTTTTAAGATCTATGGATGAGATCTTTGGTCATATTTATTGAAAAAAAACCAAAAAATTAGAAATCAATAATGGCAAGCAACCATTTATTAAAATCAAATTTTTAAGATCAATATCTAAATTAGCCTTTCCATTCATACAATAAATCGTTATTTGGTTATGTATATATAAATATATTTGCATGTTATTAGTATATAGATAAGGCCAGCAGTATGAAGAATATAAAATCATTTTATTAATAATTAAGATCTGAATAAAAACAGAATCCTAGAGAATGTGACATACATAACAAAGGTACTTGCGATGTAGGTGGTGATGTAGTTTTGGTTACCGACAGACAAACACAATCTCCATTACAAGAAGATTAGATGGAGATACTTGAAACTACATAATTGTGTACGCATTATTTGTGATAAGAATAGTGAATTCAAGCTCTAATTATTTACCAAGAATTATAATGTTGTATAGTGGCTTGTACCACATGACTTCTGGTATTGTAGAAATATAAAAGATACCATGTCTCTTAAGGACGGGGGAAGCAGAAGCAGAAAGAGAAGCAGAGAGACAGCTCTGAAAGGACATCGGTCAGGAGTAAGACCTACTTCGAGCGTAACACCAACAGCGCGAGATTTATAATACTAGTCGGACTGTACCACTTGAGTTAATAAATAATTAACTCTATTTCACTGTGGATCATTTCCTTACCTCGATACCACATATAATTACTTGAAATGATATAATTGTCTATAAATTATTAATGTTAGACAGGAATACTTGAAATTATATACTAAGTAAAGTTGGCGACCGTAGTCGAGGGTGACCAGAAGGCTTCCTTTTTAGTAGCTACAACACTGAGGTATAGGGGAGGGCACTACTCCTTTCCCTGGACTGCTCCACTTTACCCTTGATACATACCTTATATTGCTGAGTGTTAAGAAAGGCGGTATCAAGTACTATTTTTCAAGTCTTTGGTATGATGCAACCTGGAATTGAACCCAGGTCTCCCGGACCATTGGCGAACACTCTACCCACTTGATCAATGAGCCGGTTTACAACTGAAATCATACACTTTAGTACCAATCATTAAAATTAGGAAAATTTGAAATCGTATAATTGAATACCGATTATTAGCATTAGAGATATCTGAAACCATAAAATTGTGTACGAACTATGTGAATTAAGAATATAAAGCTATATATATATATATATTAATTATATAAAGCTATAATCATTTACAAAGGATCATTATTTTTTAGTTAAATGAGACCATATGTAGATAAAAAGTTCTGAGTTCCCTCTCTCCTAGACTGGTTGCCAAACCAAGACAAAAGAAACAAAACAAGTGTGACCCACTATTTACTCATTGCAGGGGAGAGAACAGTGAATTCATGCCTTTTCATTTAGATTGGTTTCCATCCTAAGTTTAACATCCAGCATGGCAGGAGAAGAGATGAGTTCATGCCTTTTCGAAGGGCATTGGTACAAAGTTAAACACAAACAAGCTCATCCAGGATTTGAACTTGGGTTGCCCATTTCATTTTCTATAATGACAACCATTATATTAAGTGCTGCCTATGTCTGTGTACGTCGATAAATATCTGAATCATAATAAACTTCTTCCAGTTGATTATTTATGCATAATAGACCAAAACTTTTATGGAGACACTAAATTCATAATAACAGAGAAGATTCTAAAAATTATCAAATACCACATTAGTTCTAGAAATACAGGAAAATAAATGGGTAAAGTGTTTACTAATGGTCCGGGAAACTGGGGTTCAATCCCAAGTTGAGCCATACCAAAGACTCAAAAAATGGTACTTGATGCTGCCTTGCTTAATATTCAGTATAAGGTAAGGACCAAGGGTAAAGTGGAGCAATCCAGGGAATAGAGTAGTGCCCTCCCCTACACCTCAGTGTAGTAGCTATTGGAAAGGAAGCCTTCAGGTTACGTTCGATTAAGGTCACCAATAACTAACATATTAAAACCTTTGCACTCAACAACAATTTGAGAATTGCAAGTCATTTGTAATAAAAATAGCAAATTGCTTTGTGTTTGTGGTGTGATGAAAACAAACATTTGACTAGTAACTATCTTTGTTATCATTTACTTGGGTTAGTTTAGCACAAGGACACAAGTATGGGAGCACCCAATAAGAATCAAACTCATTAATAGATTTCTGCTAGCCAAGATCTTGACATAAGCCTTCTGACCGACTTTGGTATTAAACAACCAAACAAAGTTTGATATTCTATAAAACCAACAATTTCAACTGTATACCAAGTTTGCTAATTGATTCAAACAAGCATGAATTATATAGGAAGTTTTCTTCACACTTTTTATCTACAAATATATTTTTCTGTTGCTTATTTAAAAGCCTGTAAAACTATTAAATAATAGATTACAACATTTTACATTTTCTAGTATTTTTCAACCAGAAATCTTGGGTGGGTAGCCCAAGGGTGTTGGGGCTACTCAGGATTAGAAGAGTTAAGATATATGCAGTGGGAATAGTTGCATATTATTATTGACACTTTTGAAAGTAATTTGACAATAGACATCTCCAAACATATTGTAATGCTGTCGTTAATCCATATAGAATTGATTTGTTGGTTTAATAGATTCCAGTTTTGTGCACAAATAAATGTTCTGTTCTGCAAGACTAGCATTTAGAAATTCTTTAAATGTCCCCAAGCAGAAAAAGCAGCAGAAAAGTCGTTCAGTTATTGATTTTTAGTTTAATTCAATCATTGATCATCAATGTTGAATTGGAATGCTTTCAAAATTTATGAAAGTAAAAAGTCAATCATTACTATTATTAATTTTAACTAATATTTTCTTCCATCTTTGTAATTTTTAGTTATTTCTTAAAAAATTTATTACAGTTCACCCGATACACAACCATGAGAAACAGTGCAGACGGGAAATAATAAGAAAAGCTCTCGGTCAGACTTGAACCCACATCTTTATTTTTAGCTTTTAGAAAAGCCTAGTTAAAGGTGTCAGCTGCACTATCGACTGAACTACAAAGAGTCATCAGCTGATGAAGATCAAACCTATGAACTCATCCCTTATTCTTTTTTCTTGTCTCTCTCAGTGATGTTTTTATACTTGTAGTACTAATAACATCTTTTATTTATTTTTAAATGAAGCATTGTTTATCAATATTAATTTAGACATTAATTTTCTTTAATCTTTTTAAAATTCTGAGTTGCTTTGTTTTCTTTATTTTGTAACAACTTACTTAAGTTAGTGTCAGTTTGAAAAAATATGAAACCAGTCTTGATACATTTGAACATAATGTTTTTGGCACAACACTGAATTGTACAAGTGGAACGCCTTCCATAGTTACCAGATTCCCTAGCATTGTGTGACTTGCATTCTAAACTTTAAATTCCTATCAAGTACATTAAATAACCCCATAAGGGTTAAATGCCATTTGTCAATCAAATTGAAAAAAAAAAAAAAATGAAGCTCATCTTAATATTTTCAGAATGTACGGTGCCTGGTGAAAAACAGGATTTTGCAAATGCAACTTCCATACCAGACCCCCTTGCAGATTCTCACTTGCTTCCTAAATTGAAAATTCATATCAAGGCCATCTAGGAGTTAGAGGTACTTCTACTAATAGAAAACTCACTGGAATATTTGTTGAATGCCAAGGTGACTATATTCATCAACCCTAGCATTGTAAGACTTGCTTCCTAAACTAAAATATCATATCAAGGAGATTAAAAAGAAATTTGTCACAAGTGCTTCTACCAATAGAAAATTCAGTGGAATAAGGGCATTGAATACCAAGGAGACTATACTGACTAGACCTAACATTGCATGATTTGCTACCTGAACTGAAAATCTGCCCCCTCTTATGCTGTCTGTATCCCTCTCACCTGCAAAATGACACGTTGTTATCAATATTAATTTTGATTTGTATTCTCTTTCATCATTTCTAATCTTTAGTTTATTATTTATATTGCAACTCATTTAGCATCATCATTCTAGGTGAGCAAGGAATAGAGCAGATTGGTAGCAATAATAAAAGATAAGCACTTGGTGAGAATCAAACTCACATGTTTTTAATTTTTAGTTATGTTTTTATTGTGATTCATTTGTGTCAATTACTCTGGGAGAGTATCCTAAGCTCTTAGAACCGAACCAGAAGAGTCCCCCTTGATAGCTCATACATCAAAGTATCCTGAATCTCGACTGACTCCACACATTCACTTCTGGAACAAATTCAAGAAAAAATATAAGAGTAATGAAATTTTTTCCAACCAACCAGCAACTGTTGTGACTTTCAAGTAAGTTGATTTCTGAGCTGAACCAAGCTATACTATCTTTATAAAAGAAGGCTAATTTGATCAAGTATTCCTATCAAATACCAACAATTTTCAAGCTGACCTATTTGAGTCATAGATGAGAACCTAACAGATACTCCCACGCTGAGTCAGAATGGACCTGGAAGTAATGGAAATAAAGGGGTAAGTTACATTCCCCAGAACTAGAGCCTCACCATCAGATGATGATGAGCATCATAGCCAGGACGCCCCTTTTGTTGGGGTTATTTCTCAGCATGGGAGACGGCCAGCATATTCTAAGCCTCCTTCCCTCAGGGTGCAGGAGTTTCTCAGTCTCAGAGGTTGGCATTACATATGTATTTACCGACCCCTCTGCACGCACAGGATATGACACAAGGTCAATTTTTCTAAGCAGATTTTAAGAGATTTCAATTCAGAGTTCTCCTTTTTCTAGAGTAGCTACCTAACCAAGGCTAAAGAACCCAATCGGCCCTACTATTTACCATAGATGGAGGGAGAATAATTGGATTCATACCTTTCCCAAAGGTATTAGTGCTCTGTGAAATGCTATCAGCTTAGTGCAGGATTTGAACTTGGGCTGTCGTGTCCATTACCTATGATAATAATGTCACAGGCATCTCCAAGGTTGGCATTATATATTTCTACACATCATATTTAAAAAAAAATTCTATGAAGAACAAAGAAAACAAATACGTCTTAGCCATCTTCTCAGATTACACAAGGGCAGTTGAGGAGAATATAGGAAGCTTCATTGGCCTAGTGTGTAGAGTGTTTGCCAATGGTCCATCTTCTCAGATTACACAAGGGCAGTTGAGGAGAATATAGGAAGCTTCATTCCTAGTGGGTAGAGTGAACAATGGTCCAGGAGACCTGGGTTCAATTCCAGGTCACGTCATACCAAAGACTTTAAAAATGGCACTTGATACCTCCTTGCTTAACACTCAGCAATATAAGGTACGTATCGAGGGTAAAGGGGAGCAATCCAGGGAAAGGAGTAGTGCCCTCCCTTACACCTCGGTGTTGTAGCTATTGAAAAGAGAGCCTTCAAGTCACCCTTGACTATGGTTGCCAACTTTACTATAGATGATGATGGTATCAAAGTGGTGTGAGGTAGTGAATAAATTCATATTCAAAGAAGGAAGCAGTCTGTGTTGTACAAATCATTTCTATTTCAAGCTGTAAAAACAATTTCTGGCATTTATCAAACAAATAAATTGACACAGATCGATTAGTTTCACACCTGGGGTGAAACTAAAATCCATCGGATTATAATTCTTCAACTGTCATCATTCTATTTGCTAGAGGGTGAATATGAAGGTCCATTTACCACAGAGTTCTACCCGCTATCAAAATATCACCAGTAGTTTGAAATTCAAGATACTATATGAAGTATTCTCTTTTATTTCATTTCTTTAAATAAAGTAAGGCCAAATTGACCCTAAATTAGCAAAAGGTTACAATATTAAAAACCAATCAGTTCCCACATTTATGATTCTAAGAGGTGTTTACAGCTCAACCCAAAACTTAAGAATGTTAAGCTCCCACTTCCATACACACATATATATATATATATATATATATATATATATATATATATATATATAGAGAGAGAGAGAGAGAGAGAGAGAAGAAGAGAAAGAGAGAACACCTGCAGAAACGAAAATCTATCACAGAACTGAAAAGAACTGGCACTCCTATCAAAGTGGTTGCCACTATATAAACCAAAAACGACACAGCCAAGATCATTAAAGGCTCTCTGATAACAGCAAGAAGCTAGAAACACATATCAGAGCAGAATAAATAATTAAAATACAAATCTCTTTGTCAACCTATTCATTTTTAAATATTAACTTTCTTCTCTCTTTGGACCAACAAAAAAAGAAAAATTTTATTTATGTGTTTATGAAAATATGAAAAAATATTCAAAGAATGTGTATACATATATATATGAATAATATGCCTATGTTAAATGTTTAGTTTCCTTTTGTTTGCCATCTTTAGGGTGATGTTATGTTGTCTAACCCAAAAAATTATTTTGAAATAAAAAAAGAGAAAATTGTGATGTAATTAATGTCCAAAATTTTCTATCTTTTTGTTCTATAATTTATTTTATTTTCACAAAAAGGTTAATTACGAGGTGCATATGATAAGTTTCCAGACTTTTTCATATGGGCATTTAAAATTATCGTAGACTCTTGAAAATTCACTATGTTATTGCTATACATCTTTTGAGATGACTGACCAATTTTTATGATTTCAGCTTCAAATGAACAGCTACAGCAGCAATTGGAATACACTCTACTAAAGCCTGATTGTCACAGCTGGTGAATTTCGAAAATACAATCTGGACACTTTAGAAGAACAATAAGCCATAAAATTCTGTTTTAAACTTGGAAAAAATACTACAGAAATGTATGGAATGCTTCAGACTGCTTTTCGACCATTTTGCATGAATCGAGCATCAGTTTTTGAGTGGCATAAGAGATTCAAGGAAGGCAGGGAGTCTGTGAGGGATGATGAGAGGTGTGGGAGGAGTAAGGAAGTCAATACACCACAGTTGATTGGCCAAACAGTTAGGGTTAGGGTTACTATGCTGAGGTTTTAAGGGAGTTCAAGAAGAGATTCTGTCGGAAGAGGCCATCACTCTTCAAATCAAGTCAGTGGCATTTCCACCAAGACAATGCACCAGTCCACAATTCCATCCTTGTCACGGACTATTTGACCTTGATGGGCATCAAGACAGTTGGTTACCCTCCCTATAGTCCACACCTTGCTCCCTGTGACTTTTGGCTATTCCCTAAGCTGTCGTTATGAGACATTCCAGAAGTTGTTGGAACAGTACAATAAGTGCATTGCAGCTGGAGGAGATTACTTTGAAGGGGACTAGAGTTTCATGTGTGTACTATCAATAAAAGTGCCTATACAAAAGTGACTGGAAACTTATCATATGCACCTCGTATTTGCCAAAGTATTTAGCAAGATAAAAATCAACAAGAAATATAATACTGCATTTGACACTATTATTCCAGTGAGTTTTCTATTAGTCAAGGCACCTCTCAAATGTCTATTCTGTTATGGTGTAAAGTTTCATTGTTTTATTTCTTTTAAAGTCCTCAAATCTTACAAAGAACCAGGTCTGGTGAATATGTGCTGTGCAACACTTCGACAATGTTGTATTTTTACAAAACACTGCTGGCTAAAAAGTATCAAGAATTGCCACTGACACCTCAAGAAGGCAATCTGGATTTCCAGGTATCATCACTATATTACCCAAGTTGCACAATAATGCACACATATTTTAAAATTTTATAATTTGAGCATTCTTTGTTGATACTTTTTTTTTATCATACCACACACACACACATATATATATATATATATATATATATATAAAAAATCCTTAGTCTTGGTCTTTTCTGATCACACTTCATATATATATATATATATATAAATTGAATAATAGATTTGCCTTCTCTTTATAGAGAAGCTGGCTACTTCCACATACTCTGAAGAATTGCTAAATCAAAAGTCTGAGATATTTAAGGCAATAAAAGAAATGGCTACTTAATTTTTAACCCTCTATGTGTAGCAAATTTTACTGTATTCCTGTATATATTTATTCTTTTGTTGAAATAACTTTCTGGCAGAGTTGTTTCTCCTGAAGGTCCTGATATTAAGCTTCTGTTAGTTATTTTAGTTTCCTCAACAGCTTTCTGTATGTATTGAGCACTTTTTCCATATTTATTGTATTGTAAAAATCATGGAAATATTTCAAACCAAGAAGTATTTTTTTTAAATTCTATTTTAAGTGTTCACTAAATAAAGAATATGAAAAAATTTTACATTTCTAATTCTTGGCTTCTTTTTATTGTTTCATTTTTACTCTGTAAAAATGAAAAAAAAAAAAAAAAAAAAATTAAACATTGTTTGATAATTCAAAAACTGATTTTTGAGACAAATACTTACCATATTTTTTAGAAAAATATATTAGTTTTTAATCAGTCTAACTCCTAAACTTAAAAAAAAAAAAAAAAAAAAAAGAAAATTTTTTCAAAAAAACAAATACTTTTCCTCTAAATTAATATGCAAAATTTTTCACCTAAAAATGACGTTTGAAATGTTTAGCTTTTTTTAATTGTCTCATTTTTATAGGGTAAAAAAGAAAACAAATTAAGAGAACGCGTTTTTTATCAATTTAACTTTACAGGAAATTAAGAAATGAATTATAATGTCTTTAGAAAAATAAAATCATAATATTTCAAAACCACTCATGAGTTTAGAGTTACATTTTTAAAATTATATTTCAAATGTAAAAAGTTCACAAGTAAAAGAATATTATAATACATAAATTTTTAGATTTGCTTTTCATTAAATTTTTATAGGATAAATAAAATGTTGAATTGAAATTGTTTTTTTTTTAAGAATAAATAAAATATTGTTTTGGAAAGCGTTCTTTTTTGAGGATAATTAAACTTTGAATTAAAACTGCTTTTTATTTTAGAGGATAAATAAAACGTTGAATTAAAACTGGTTTTTATTTTAGAGGATAAATAAAACGTTGAATTAAAACTGCTTTTTTTTTAGAGGATAAATAAAACGGTGAATTAAAACTGGTTTTTATTTTAGAGGATAAATAAAACGTTGAATTAAAACTGGTTTTTATTTTAGAGGATAAATAAAACGTTGAATTAAAACTGGTTTTTATTTTAGAGGATAAATAAAACGGTGAATTAAAACTGGTTTTTATTTCAGAGGATAAATAAAACTTTGAATTAAAACTGCTTTTATTTCAGAGGATAAATAAAACTTTGAATTAAAACTGGTTTTTATTTTAGAGGATAAATAAAACGTTGAATTGAAATTGCTTATTTTTTTGGAGGATAAATAAAACGTTGAATTAAAACTGCTTTTTTTTTAGAGGATAAATAAAACGGTGAATTAAAACTGGTTTTTATTTTAGAGGATAAATAAAACGTTGAATTAAAACTGGTTTTTATTTTAGAGGATAAATAAAACGTTGAATTAAAACTGGTTTTTATTTTAGAGGATAAATAAAACGTTGAATTAAAACTGCTTTTTTTTTAGAGGATAAATAAAACGGTGAATTAAAACTGGTTTTTATTTCAGAGGATAAATAAAACTTTGAATTAAAACTGGTTTTTATTTTAGAGGATAAATAAAACGTTGAATTGAAATTGTTTATTTTTTTTGAGGATAAATAAAACTTCAAATTTAAACTGATTTTTTCAAAATTGGTCTCTAACTAAGCACTAATTGTAAAAAAATTCAAAATTTAATGGAAACCAAAAAAAGAAAAAAAATCATAAAAAGATTTAAACCTTTCCCCAGTATAGAGTTACATATTTTTATATATTACTTTAAATGTAAACTAAAAAAGAATTTTAAAAAATAGATTGTCATAGACTGGTACTTCTGCTAGTATGTGTGTGTACATATATATATATATATATATATATACACACACACATATTAAAAAGAATAAAGATCTAAATTTCTTACCATTGTTTCATAACAATGACTTATTTTATCTACCTTTTATAGAATAGAAGGCACAATCAACAGATGATATTGTATTTTCTGCTGCCCAGCATTTGAGCACTTTTTGATTTATCAAACATTTTTTAAATTGTTTATTCTCATCTCTTTACTATATATATATATATATATATATATACACACACACACAGACACAAACTTATTTTGATGATCAGATAGGAGAGAAACCAAGTCACCAAGTGCCAGAAAATCTGTGTTTACACAATTCTGAGGTCTACATATGCTTTATCATCAGTATTGAGCACTTTTTATATCAACCCTGTTTTGTGAATAAAGTCTACTTGTTAAATAATTGGTTGGCTAAATTTTATTTAGCATGGAATATATTATTTTCAAAAGATTTAAAGAGTTGCACTTAGAAACTGTTGCTAACTGAGGTCAACTAAGTATAATTGACAATAACCTCAAAGAGTAGTTGGAAAGCTTGGCTGTCATTGGAAGATTGTAAAGTCATGTGACAAAAATCCTTACACTTAATAGTTAAATTTTCAATCCTAAATCAGCAAGGAGCCATTGAAAAGAGCTGTTATCATTTCTCTCATTGGTCCAGACAGTTCCCGGTAATTTACAGTCAGTAATGTATGGAAAAACATCTATGATCAATAAAGAATACGTTCACAAAAAAAGATATGTTATTATTCATCTCAGCAGTAATGATAATAAAGAAAGCCTATAGTGATGAAAAGAATGACCATTGACCGAGGAGACAAGATACCAACTGTTCACCAAGAACTTTAAGAGTGGAGAGTTAAATGGGAATACAAGTTTTTCTTTTTATTTACTAAAATCTTTTACTAATCATAGTGATTATATTTCTGACATATGAATTTAATATTTGTTACATTTGAATTGGGTTTTTCCCCACCTCTCCAAAAGTACAACAGATTCTTGATGTGTGAATATTTCATGGCAAAACATATATCTAGATGTGTAACAAAGTTAACTAATTGTAATATAACAGGGTTGACTTGATTTTGAGAAGATCGTAGTTGTAATATTCTTCCTTGGTGTCTGGATTGGGTTAATGAGAAAAAATCAGATTTCTGTAATTTTCCAAGTGAACAGGTGTGATCCTGTAAGGTGAGAGGTCAAAAGTATGTTATAGATTTTGAAGCTGTGGACTGACAATGTTGGGATACTGTTATGGGTTAGTAAGTGTTGAGGAAATGACCTTTAAATGTGATTTGAACATGAGCTGATTTTGGATGAATTTTCTGTGAGGAAATAGATTTGGATCATGAAGAAATATAATGACAGAGTGGTTGTCGTGAGTTCAGTCTGCATCAGGGCTATGGAGAGGACAAATTGACTCATATCAAGAAACACAAAGCACATACACAATTATAGCAGTCTACTGAAAGAACAGCACAAACTCAGATATTCAGCATGACTACAACATTTCACTAAGTTGCAAAAGTTAACTTAAGGCTGATACACATATAGTCAATCCAGATGTTGTTTGTATAACTATTGTTGCTATATGATAGTTGAATGTATGTCTCTTGATATACTCATCACCAGAAGATATTACCATAGCTTATCTGAAGAACACCCATTTCTTTAGCCTATAAAAAATGGCAATGCTTTTTGAAAATCAAGCAAGATGATTAATGAATGAAAGTGAGCCTTGAGACAGTTTGAATTGTAAATGCTCCACCATTCTGACAGCTAGGTCGTGAGTGAAGTTTCACATTGAATTGAGCCATGCATTAATCAGAAACACAATGTGTTTAGAGTGGAGAGGGTCGAGTTTATAGATGCTTGTCAAATTGTCTTGGTCTGATTATCACATTGCTAAGAAACTGACAATCACTCGGCACCACTAATTCTGTTGGCCCAGTCGGCTGGGGCAGTAGAATACACTGACTGCTTCTCTGCAGAGGGGTAAGACCTCCCCCCAATGAGTGTCCTGGATATGACACTAAACAATCTGATAGTGGTGCTTCAGTAATGCTGGAGCTTTGGGGAAAGCAGAGTTCCCCTTCATTGCCATCACTCCCAGGTCCACTCTGGCCTGGAGTGGTAGCACCTGATAGGGCCCTATTGATGGGTTAAATAGAATTAATGGCACACTTGAGCTAAACTGAATTGTTTGACAAAACTGAGTAGCTTGAAATAGAACTTTTTTTGACAATTAAACTGTACTTACATTTAAACTGCATGCTTATACTAAACTGAATTATTTCAAATGGAACTGTCTTTAGACATTGAAACTGAATTTACACTAAACTGAATTGTTTAATATAGAACTGTTTTGACATTAAACTGTGTGTAAACAAAATCTGTACTGAATTAACTGAATTAGAACTGCTTGGCTAAACTGAAGAGAACTAAAATATGTACTTATGCTAAAATGAATTGTTTAAATTAGAACTGTTTATTTCTATAAAAATGGATTTAGCATTCCATAACCTACGAAACTTGATATGCCATAAAAACCAAACAAACAAATTCTGTGTCTACACAGTTGTGAACTAGAATTACATATGACCTATCGTTGGTATTTGGTGCTCTTTATTTATAACTATAAGAAACCTATATACATATAGTTATAGATTTATATATATATATATTCCAGCTCATGGATGTTATAACAGTTCTTGTTGATATTAGTTCTCCCCTTACAACTTGGGAGGTTCCTATTAGCAGCAGTAGCATATTTTTCTCACCTACAAATACAAAAAAAATCAATATAATAGATATACTGACAAGGGTCCTCCAGGCCAGTGAAATAACACACTTCTGATCTTTTGACATTACCATACAATGCGCTCTGATGATTCTGCTTCAGTGTAAACTGTTCTTGCTACATGCAATGCATGAAGGTCTTTCATAACTGTATCACTCAATGGATAAAGTCAACCAATTACTTACCAAGACCCTATAACGGTGGGGCTTTACATGTGATTTCCATTTTTTCATCTCATATGCCAAATTCTTTTCCTAATAATTTCTATGTTTATTATATGTGGATTGTTTTTCGTTTTTTTCCATCTCAAAAAATACCAGATTACTTTTTGAAGAATGTAACATCTATTTTTCTTTTCTTACAGTGTGGCATTTTTTTTTTTAAAGAATGAAAAAATCGGAGATAACTCACCTCTTGACTCATGGAATTCTAAGGCAATATGTGCATCAGCTCCAAGACTGAAATAATTATTGAAAACATCCAATGGGAGTCGATCAGCTGCCCCTTCTTCAAGGGAGTCTGGATCAGCATCTTCGTTAGGAATCACCTCAATTTTCCATCTAAAAAACAAAATTAAAAAATATATATATTCAATGAATAAGGTGAATTTTGCCTAAGGAGTTTGCAATAAGCAGTATCCTTTACAGTTGCACCTCTTTCAGTGATGGGTGCTTTCATGTCCCAGAAGATTGTTTGTATGACCTTCTTTACTGACCCCTGTAGCCAAACCTTTTTCTTTTCTTGAGTCAGAGTGTTTTTCACTCCAGGGACTGGCTTTTTGACCCAGGCAAACCCATGTTACCCAATTTGTAAAATCTTTTGGACAAAACATACTTCTTAATATACATCACACATTCTTCTAGAAATTTCCTATGGTTTCAACTTCTCAACAACCAAAAAATTGATAAAAGAGCTTTGTTTGAGCCTGGAGCACTCCGATTTGTGGCCATTTTGAATAGCCTTAAACCAAATATTTTTGTGAGATTAAAATAATTTTTCCTATAAACAATGCAGCGTTTACATATATAGAAAAAAATTTGATTTTGTTTTTTTAAAAACAAAATTCCCCCTATCTTTTGAATGTTCCTTTAATATAATTCTTTAGTAGTGATTCCACATATGTGCCTCATAAAGATTATAGTATATATATATATATATATATATATATATAACACATATTTTCATGCTATATATAACTAAACGGCTGGAGAAGAAGCTAGACGGCAACTACACAAGAATGTTGCGAGCAATATTGAACAGGTCCTGGCAGCAACACCCCACAAGGCACCAACTATACAGCCACCTGCCTCCCATCATGAAAACTATCCAAGCTAGATGAACCAGTCATGCAAGACACTGCTGGAGAAGCAAGGACGAGCTCATAAGTGATGTACTCCTATGGACCCCTGCATATGGCCAAGCAAAAGCAGGACGACCAGCTCGAACAACCATACAGCGGCTATGTGAGGATATGTATAAAGACTATAGTATAGAAAAAATGAGGAAATCTGGATTTTAGAAGCATGAAAATGTATCTATTATAGCCACATTGGCATTTTTTAAGAATTTACTCTGAGAGAACATTTCTTTAAAATGGAATTCTGCTGATGTTTCAATATAATTTGTCTTTTCTTTTTATATTTATATATATATATATATATATATATATATATATATATATATATGAATATTTGTAAAAAAAAAATCCGAAGGAAAAAAAAAGATTTTCTGTTCGACCCTGTAACTTTAATTAACTGAAGATATACGTACAAATACATATATATTTGGAGCATGAAAATCAATGTTATATATCCATCATAGCCACTTTGGCATTTTTTATGCATATACTCTGAGAGAAGATTACTTAAAAATGGGTTTCTGCTGACGTTTCTGTACAACCTATGTCTCCTCTTTATATACTTATATATATATATATATACACACAGACACAGACACACACACAAATATTTAAAAAAAAAATCAGTAATGGCATTATAAAAATTGAAATTTTTATGAAAAAAATAGATTTTCTATTCAACTCCATAACTTTAATTTGCTGAAAGCCAATTAAATATTTTCTTGAATCATATTTACAAATGAAAATCTGCAATTATTTAAAGAAAAATGATGATATCAAATGCTTTTTAGTTGGGCCTGATGATAGAAAAAGACAAAAAAAAAAAGAAGAAATGATTGTTTGATAAAGAGCGTGCAATTCCTGTCATGTCGTATTTGGCGTTAGCTATTCACAGTTGGATGTGCATGAAAATCATTTAACAGTTTGGCAGCACAAAATAGTTCAAATGATCTGCCAACTGCATTATCATTTTGTCCTGATGCCATGATAACACCTCCAATTTTGGCAGCCATTGAAAGTGATGACTTTCAATATTTCTCATTGGCTAAAATACATCATGTGATTGCAGAAAACTTTTTAAACCCTTTCACTGCTGTGTGCAACGACAGTAAATTCTATAGACGTGATATCACCAAACTCTTAGCATATTCTGTTTTTTGGTCTGTTGGAAAATTTTGCAGGAAAGTTTCTTGTTATTTTGCCACTCTATTTTTGTGATATTGTTGCCAAAGAAGTTTGGAATTATTATATCTTAATAATATAATTAAAGATACACATGAGGTAATAGGTATTTATTCTTGGAATAAATGTACAAGTGTTGTATATTGACCTCCGACCCAGCCAAGCTGTCAAAAGAAGAAATGCACCGGTGTAAATAACAGGTGCATCCGGTTGAAGATATCAGGAGATCAGGAGCGACCTTGACTGTCGAGGGGTGGAATTGAGTGTGAAATTGTGACGCTCACAGGAAGAAGAGTGGGTGTCAAATTATTATATGACCCTGGCGACTGGAAGTTCAAGTTAGTTGGAGAGAAGATGCTGGAATGAGGACCATGTCCCAAAGAGGCTGAGCCCCCAGGCCCTGGGTTGAGCAGCCCAGGAAAACAAGAAAGAAATGCTGTTATGGCCATAAGAGTGGGGCCAATATGTTGCAGTTCTGTTCAGTCTCCAACTCACCTCTCATTTCAAACCCTTTTAAATAAAGTGAGAGGTATATTTTTCTAAAGAAGTGTCTTCACTCGTCCTTATTGTGTTGAATATGTTTCTGCATGTATATGTGTGTGTATAGTGTTCATGGCTATACAACACAAGTAAGGAAATATAGTATATAGCAAATATCCAATTACTATGTCCCTAACTTGCTTCGGCTTAGTTCTTTATGGGTTAGTTCCCCACACTACAACAAAAATAAAGCAAGAAATTTACTGATTTTCGAGCTATTGGCATTATGAATAGAGTGTTTGCCAATGGTCCGGTAGACTGGGGTTCAATCCCAGGTCGAGTCATACCAAAGACTTAAAAAATGGTACTTGATGCCACCTTGCTTAACACGAAGCATTATAAGCTAAGGATCAAGGGTAAAGAGGAGCAATCCAGGGAATGGAGTAGTACCCTCTCCTATACCTCAGTGTAGTAGCTATTGAAAAGGGAGCCTTCAAGGTCAGCCTCAACTAGGGTCACCAACTTTACTACTTATTGTTCTGATAACAATTCATAAAGCCTTGCAATGCTTTATTTGCAAAAGTCATTTTATGGAGGAAAATGTGACACTGGGTGTAATGAGAAATGCTGACTCATTTCATCTCTAATCATAAATCTTGTCTTTCTAACTTATCTAAACAACATTTCTGTTATGTCCCTTTTAGGGGCCAGAAAGAAAGACACACGAGAGGAATTGAGTTAAACAAATATATTAACAAAGAACAGTAATTCAACATATACAAGTGAAATGGTTACCAGCAAGACTCTTTGGTCCGACTGTCAGGGTTGTCTGCTAGAATATTGACTTCAGCCTAAGAGCAGTACCTGCTGCTATTTATAGCTTGGAAAGTTCATGCATGCATGAGTAAATTACGATAACACTTACTGAAGACCCTTTGTGTGTGTATATATATATTGAATGATCCTTGTATGATATAATTGGTCCCTCCTCAAAGGAAACCCCCTTACTTATTGTTGTGGCCTTTTTAGGGGCTAGAAAGAAAGACACAAGAGAGGAATTGAGTTAAACAAATATATTAACAAAGAACAGTAATTCAACATATACAAATGAGAGGGTTACCAGCGAGACTGTTTCAGTCCAACTGTCAGGGCTGTCTGCTGGAATACTGACTTCTACTTCTACCTAAGAGCAGTACCTGCGGCTATTTATAGCAGGGAGAGTTCATGCATGCATGGATAAATTACCATAACAATTTTTTTCTTTTTCTCTGAAATTAGCTATGAAAAATAGTTTTGTCTGACTTTGTTGTCAGAAGGAACTATTTTTAATGCTAATTTGTCTATTTTGTGACGATTCTGTGGCAATTTTGTGCCACTTTTACAATTGTCCCGAGAATGGTCAGATTTTAAATTGTTGTAAACAGATAAATTGATGATTGTCAAAAAGTCAATTTGTTTGCTTCATTTGTCTGATTCTCGGCTAATTTGCTTATTTTAAGACACTTTGTTATTGTGTGACAAATCAGTGTCAATTTAATACTGTGACTATTTGTTGAAATACTGTGACTATTCGATGCTAATATCTCAAAAACGTTGCCACCTATGCCTGTTTTGTGACAAATTGTCGAAATCTTTGCCAACAGGGCCAATTTGTGACAATTCTGTTCCAAATTGACAAATATGTCTCTTTGGACCAACTTTCACTTTTTGTATATTTTTGAAAATTAGATTATTTCGTATTATTTTGATTGCTTTATTCAATGCACTAAAATTCTGGGCCAATTCTACCAATTTGTCAATTCTGTGCCCAGTTGCCTCTTCTGTCACAAATTGCAACAATTTGACAATTCAATGCCAATTTACCTGTTTATCAGTAAAGCACAAAATTTGTGAATTCTGCTTCAAATTGATCAATTTGCCTAACTGGACCAACTTTCATGTCTTTGAATAACTGTCAATTTGTCTTATCTCATCAATCTCATTTAATTTGCCAAAATTCTGTGATTTCAAATTATTACAATTTGTTTCAAATTGCCAAAAATTGCTAAAATAACACAAATTACTAATTTGCCAAATTGTTTCAAGGACAAATTGCCAATATTTTTAAAGATTGTTAAACTGCTAAAAATTTTCTAATTTGTCATAAATATGACAATTTGGCAATTCTCATACTACTTGAAATTGCCACAAATTTCCAAATTGTCTCAAATCAAATTCTTAAATTGCCAAAACGTTTCAAATGGACAGAAATTGCCACAATTTTCCAAATTATCACCTTTTGCCTTAGGTTGCAAAATCATGAAAAATTTTCTAATTGCCACGAATTGCAAAGAAATTGTCACAAATTGCCTTAAACTGTTAAATTGTCTTAATTTGCCATAAATTTTCTAAATTGTCAGAAATTGTAACAAATTTCCAACAGTCAAAAATTATGCCATTTTATGGCACGTAATTTGACACAAATTTTCAAATTGTCACAAATTATTTCAAATAGCGCCTATTTGCCCAATTGCCAGAAACTGTCTCAAATTGCCATTAAATTGCTAAATCTGGAGAAATTGCAAGAAATTGTCTTAAACTGTTGATAAATTTCCAACTTCTCACAAATTTTCCAAATTGTGTCAAATTGCCACAAATTATTAAAAATTGCCAAAAATTTGTCTCAGAAGTCAAAAATATTGGTTTAAATTACAAAATTCTGAAAATTGTCAAATTCCGATATTGTAAAATTGCTAAATTGTTTCTGCTGGGCATAAATTGCTAAATTAGAACAAATTACTTAAACTACTTAAATTGCTAAATTAAAAATTTAGCCATTTTCTAATTGTCTACAAATTTTCCAATTGTTTGTCAAATTTTTTTAAAAATTGACAATTTAATAATTTGACAATTATCTCAAATTTCCACATTATAATTGCCAAATGGTTTTTTTGATAATTTGTCAAATTATTTTGTCAATTGTCAAAAAATTGTGATAAATTGACAAATTTAGCCATTTTTTTTGACAATTAAACAATTTTTTCCCGATTAGGCCACAATTGTCAAAAATTTTAACAATTTGACAATTTAACAATTTGATAAATTTTTTAACAATTGTCAAAAAAATTGTGATAAATTGACAAATTTAGCCATTTTTTTGACAATTAAACAATTTTTTCCCGATTAGGCCACAATTGTCAAAAATTTGACAATTTAACAATTTGACAATTTAACAATTTGATAAATTTTTTAACAATTGTCAAAAAAATTGACAAATTGTTGAATTGTCAAATTGTTAGAATTTTTGACAATTTTTTTTTTTGTAGCCTAATTGTCAAAATTTTTTAAATTTGTCAAAATTTGTCAATTTTACAATATACAACAAATTTTAAAAAATTTACAACCAATTTTTTTTACAACCAATTTTTTTTGATAATTGTCAACAAATTGTCCAAAAAATTTTAACGACTGACAAGAAATCTTAATTTGTCGTAAATTGTCAAATTTTGACAAATTGTCAAAAAAAAATTTTTACAAATTGCCAAAAAAATCTTTTTACAAATTGCCAAAAATTTTTGTCAAAAACTTTTTAACAATTTTGAAAATTGACAAATTGTCAAAAAATTTTTTACAATTGTCAAAAAATTTTTTACAATTGTCAAAAATTACGGCAAATTGTTAAAATTTTTTGAAATTATCAACAAATTCTCCAAAAAATTGTCAAACAATCTTAATTTGTTGTAAATTGTCAAATTTAGACAAATTGTCAAATTTTCCAAAAAATTTGAACAATTTGTTGTAAATTGTCAAATTGCCAAAAATCTTTACAAATTATAAAATTTTGTCAATATTAATTTTAATTTGACAATTTTGACAGGTTGCCAAATTGTCAATTTTGACAAGTTAAACAAAATTGACAAATTGTCAAATAGCCAAATTTTTTGACAATTGTCAAAATTTAAAAAAATTTTTTTTTTAAATATTAACAATTTTGACAATTGTCAAAAAATTTTTTAACAATTGTTAAATTTTTAACAACTTATTTTAAAAATTGTCAAATTGTCAAACTTATTTGACAATTGTCAAAAAATTTTTGAAAATGTTAACAATTGTTTAAAAAAATTTTAACAAAATTTATAATTTTTTTTGACAATTGTCAAAATTTTGACAATTTTTTTTAAAACCTTCAAAAAAATTTTTTTTAAAACTTTCAAAAAAATGTGACAAAATTCTCAAATTGTCAAAATTTGACAATTTTACAATTTACCACAAATTATAAAAAATTACAATTTTTTTGACAATTTTTTTGACAATTGTCAAAGTTTTTTTTTGACAAAAATTTTTTTTTGACAATTGTCAAATTTGTCAAATTTTCAAAACTTGTCAAAAATTTTAACAATTGTCAAAATTGACAATCGTTAAATTTGTTAAATTTTGACAATTGTTAAAATTTGTCCAATTGTCAAAAATTGTCCAAATTTGACAATTGTCAAAAAAATTTTGAAAATTTTAACAATTGTGAAAATTTGTTAAATTTTGACAATTTTTGACAATCGTCAAAAATTTAACAATTTTGTCAAATTGTCAAAAATTGGCAAAATTTGACAATTGTCAAAAAAATTTTAAAAATTTTAACAATTGTGAAAATTTTAACAATTGTTAAATTTGTTAAATTTTTGACAATTGTCAAAAAAAATTGTCAAAATTGTCCAAATTTGACAATTGTCAAATTTTGAAAATTTGTCAAATTGTCAAAAATTGTCAAATTGTCAAAAATTTGTCAATTTGTCAAATTGTCAAAAATTTGTCAATTTGTCAATTTGTCAAAAATTTGTCAATTTGTCAAATTGTCAAAATTGTCAAAAATTTGTCAAATTTTGAAAATTTTAACAATTGTTAAAATTTTTGTTAAATTTTAACAATTGTTAAAATTTTCAAAATTTTTTTGACAATTGTCAAATTTTGTCCAATTGTCAAAAATTGTCCAAATTCGACAATTGTCAAAAAAATTTTGAAAATTTTAACAATTATAAATTTGTTAAATTTTGACAATTTTTGACAATTGTCAAAAATTTAACAAATTTTGACAATTGTTAAAATTGTCAATTTTGTCAAATTGTCAAAATTGTCCAAATTTGACAATTGTCAAAAATTGGCAAAATTTGACAACTGTCAAAAATTGGCAAAATTTGACAATTGTCAAAAAAATTTGTCAAAAAAAAATTTGTCAAAAAAAACTTTTGACAATTGTCAAAAAATTTTTGAAAATTTTAACAATTGTCAAAATTTTAACAATTGTCAAAAAAAATTTTCAAAAAAAAAAAATTTTCAATTTCTTTTATTTTTGACAATTCGTCAATTTCTCACAAATAGGCAAAACGTCAACCAATCTGTCATATTTGACACTTAGCCAATTTGTCAAATTCAGATGTTGAATGAAGACTGATCTTAAAGGCAGGTCAACCAATTTAGACTTATTTCATACGTAACGGAATCACATTAATACATTCGTATTAGCAAATTTTTGCAGTTGTCTCCTGAGAGACACACTGTTCTAATCAATACACACTGTTCTAATCAATACACACTGTTCTAATCAATACACACTGTTCTAATCAATATGGAAGATCTTTTAAAAAGATCTATTTGATCCTATAGATGGAATACCAACAGATACTGCCACTTACTTTTGAGCTGTGAGTAATGACAATGAAAGGGTTACTCTGCTACATTTTTAAATTGCATCGTTCATGCAAATTAAATCATTATTCAAATTGTTTAGTTTGTTTCTTCAAGTGTTTTCAATTATAAAAAGTATCTTAGTCCTTATACTGGGTCATCATCATAGGAAATGAATACACCAATCCCACATCAAATCCTACATGAGGCAGTTTGCATTTCAGATAGCACTAATACCCTTGGGGAAAGGCATGAATCCAATTATCTTGAAGAGCATAGTCTGCCCTACTACTTACCCAAAATAGTAGGGCAGGCTAGGCTCTTTAATCTAGGTATGGCAACTGATCTAGGAGAAGGAAAACACTGAATTCAAACCTGTTAAACTCTGCTTAAAAATCAATCTTGTGTCACATCCTGCTCAAGGGGGAAGGTTAAGGTAAATACACTGACTTAAAATAGTTCTGATCAATTTAAATGGCATGTCAATAGGTTAAGGGTTATTCTATTACTTAAATATATATATATATATATATATATATATATATAATGTACCAGATATTCCAGCTGATGAGTTGGATACAGATATTTATTTGGCTAAGCAAAATCTGGATATATTTCTTTCTTTTTTTTTTTAAATGTGCCTGCCATGAAATTCAGTGTGAAATAAAGAACAGGCTTCTGCTGGCAGCAGAGTAGAATGCGTAATTGATGGATGTGTAGCTGCTTTTGTATGGCTCCTGTCCACTTGTATTAGCGCCAGGGTAGATGGTGTTGGGGGACAAGTGATCTACCTAAAACTTCTGATGGGGTTCCAGGAAGATATGCCAAAGCAGCAGAAAGCAAGTCATATTGGCAAAAGAAAAATTCAAGTTGGAATTTGAAGGAAAAAGAAAACTTTAAAAAATTGGAAACGTTAAGCTGGTTGAAGTCCCACCAAGATATTTTTAAAAACTTTCGCCAAAAATGAAACAATAAATAAAAAGCCAACCCCACTGAATAATTATTTTCCACAAATGAAATTTCAAGGCACGCTGGATACAACTGGAAAAGGAAATTTTACAAATGCTTAAATAAAATACAGGGTGCTTAAAAAAAATGTTACCATTTCTTTAAAAGTTCTTTTATGTTAAAATGTTAAAGCTTCCACCTGTTCACCATCCCAGTCAACACAATGGAATCTTCTGCAGGTGGTCTCCATATGGGCGACCAGAAGGCTCCCTTTTCAATAGCTACTACACTACAATGTAGGGAAGGGCGCTACTCCATTCCCTAGAATGCTCCACTTTACCCTTGATATGTACCTTATATTGCAGAGGGTTAAGCAACGTCGCCAATGGTCCAGGAGACTGGAGTTCAATCCCAGGTTGAGTCATACCAAAAACTTTAAAAAATGGTACTTGATACCTCCTTGTTTAACACTCAGCATTATAAGGTAAGGATGAAGGGTAAAGTGGAGCAATCCAAAGAAAAGAGTAGCACCCTCTCTACACCTCAGTGTAGTAGCTATTGAAAAGGGAGCCCTTGGGTCACCCTCGACTAAGGTAATAAAAATACTCCCATTGAAATATTAACAAATTTTATAATCACCTCTTTTAGATTCTAAAAATGTGCTGACTGGTGTGGGGGGAGTATGTAATTTGGTTATTTCAGTAGATTGCTCTCTAAATTATTCCCACCACAAATACAACACAAAACATTACAATCGTGCAAAAGAAATGGAATAGAACACAACGAACATTAAACAACAAACAATTTAATATGCATATAACAGAATATGAAAACAAACAAAATATATGATGTGTAAATGGCCTTTTGGAAAAGAAAGTTTGAAGAAGAGAATAAATTTGCTGAAAGATGTGTGTATGTTCATGTTATCAGAGTCTGTAAATAAGTCGTTCTTACTTACATTAAGTTTATAGCAGGTTTTATGATTTTGGCGACAGCGTGTCTCGTTGATGAAAGAAAGTTTGTCGGGTTTTCCTTTTGAATATAATTCTCGGCCATTTGAAAAGAGGTCATGAACTTTAGTTGAGGAAGGAAAGGAATTGGTTGGACATAGTATCGGCTACTGGCTTAGTGGCTTGTGTTCGTCTGTGTCTTCGTTTGTGTGTAAGCTTGTGTCTTGTGTGTCTGGCTTCCTAACTCTGTGTTATTTATATCCTACAGGTGGATCAAAGAATCGTCCTAAAATTTTTGCGCGTAGACATTTATTGACCAATCAGATTTGTATTTTACTATCTTATTTTCGAGCCTAAATATTTTCTGTTAGGTCACTTCCGATCCAAATTTTCTAGAATGTTCTATTCTATGTTTTTAGCAGATTGGTTGAAAAATATAAAAATGTAATTTAAATGCTAATGCGGTTTTGATCCTAAATTTCTAGAATGTTCTTAAGTATGTTTTTATTGCTTATTTTAAAGCTAGAAAAATTTGTATCCTATACCGGGAGGGTGAACATGTGGAGACTGTTTAAAATTATATCACAACGGTGCTCCCATAAGGGTGTTAATTTTTTTTTTTCCTCTTAAATCAGCCTGTATTTATGATTTGGTTCCAAGCAAGGTTAACAAAGGAAGTAACGGACTTCAGCTACCTACTACCTTGTGTATGAACTGGTTGGAAATTGATTTCTAAAAATTCACTCTAGCCGTCTTTGACAAACAAAAGCACCGTTGTCATTGAAATGTCATCTCATGCCTCCCCTGAGTGGCGTTTTTTTTATGCTTGCTTTGGACAAAAATTGCATAAAGCACTCCTGCAAGTTCTCGTCGCTCGAGACCATTTAATTGAGGTGTTAGGGTGGCCATGTTTTCTCTCTTGGACATACCATTCATTCTACGTGCTCGCTTTGCCATACTGCAACGGAAATTACGGTAACCTACCTGATACCAAGCGCCAGTATTGTCTCGCTTGCCGAGTAGCCATGTTTAAAGGCTGCAGTGCGCATGCGCAGGATATCACCCGATATATACAATAAGTTCATTTTGCATGGGAAGGTGGATGAACGATATAAAAAAAATAGGATTCTTTTTGCTGACGCTTCCGTGTGAGTAGGTGCTGTTACAAGACGAGATCTTGCCTTGATTTGAAAATACAAAAAGAAAGAAAAGAAGAAAAGAAAAAAAAAACGGAAGTTACCACTTCGAGTTCTCAACTCAAAATGAAAAGTTAGTCGCTCACGCATGGGCTCCGCGCAGAACTTCTGTTTGCGATAAATTAACAAAAAAAAATACATTAATAAATATCCAATCGGAACGCTTCCCGCGGGGCACAAAAATTGCCGTTTCTGAGCCTACAGAAAATACATAAATAGACGGACCAAATAATTATCAGCCAGACTTGTTCTTTCACACGACTCGTGTTAAAGATCCTTCGCCACCATCCGGCGCCTGTCATCCGATACATCAAACGATCGCCGCCGCTACGAACGCTGCCCTAATTCCAAGAAAACCACCCCTTCACCATGAGACAAGGGCAGTACATGAACTTTCTAACTACTATCACTGAATTCATTCTTTAACTGTGAACATATTTCTCCATTCTATTCTCTGTACTTAATCTATTTATAAAAATTTTCTATAACATCATTACTGTGTTATTGTGAGTATCTATACGTTCTTTGTTTTGCAACCATACGCATTTCTCACCCACAACATTCATATCACAGATATCAACAACTCAGAATATAACACTGGTGTCAAGCGTGCAGCAAAACAAGTATGGAATACTCCGGCCTTTCTCGATCAGAAATCTTGGAACTTATAAAACAGCAAAAAGCAGCGATTCTCCAAACGAAAATTGACATGGAGCCGGCAGATAACCCGCAAGCACAATTAATCATTAGTGAACTGAAAACAGACCTCCACGAACTTTTAACTGCTCTGCAAACTATCGCGCACGATCGATCGCACACATTGCAACAACACACCGGACCTTTGAACCGGGCAGCGATGTAAACCGCTTCATTACCGACCTTAATAAGGCTTACACCATACATGTTAAGCCAGAATTAAGGGAATATCCTGCAATGGAGAAGGAGTTTGTCAAGCTGGCAAAGCAACTACTGAACGAAGGCATCTTCCAGCAGATGGAGGACTCAAGACAGCCCACATCCACGTTCGAGGAACTAAAGGCTTACCTTATATCCACCCACGGGAGCTAAATGACAAACTTTCAGTACCTAAGCCGAGCATGGGACCTTCAGCGACATGAGGGAGAGAAACTCACTGATTTTGCAGGCCGACTTGAAAACACAATCCGAGAGGCCACAGTCCACATCACGGCTAAATTCAAGTCGGACAGACAAAATGCTGAGATGACGGCCGAAACTGCGTTTTCCCTAATGGGGGCAATGCTCATGAGTGAAAAGATCAAGGCATGGGCACCTAACATCTATCCACACCTCGTCAAAACCATGGACAGACACTACTCAGTGGGTGGTATTGCCAGCGATGCGCAACGCTATCTTGATCATGGTATCAAAATGGACATCACCACCGCCGCTGAAACCACTGTGCTAATGGCGAGCCAACCTACATACTCTGACAAATCTCATAGCCTTGAAAGTGACAAGATACTAGCTGACGTACAGCTACAGTTGCTGGATCTGAACAAGCAACTGCGGCAAACCCACAGGCGGAACTCATCCATTGTTGATTGGAAAAATCGAACCGCCCCCGCCTCCAACATGAAGCACAACCGGTCACAAAGAAGCGCTTGCCAACTCAGCCAACAAGCAATATGCAAAAACCTTTTACGAGGCCGCGCATGCTTTAAGGGCAACAGGTGCCAATATTTTCACCCCCCTCATGCTCAAGCACACATAGCGACCACTGACACCGGTTTACCTGGAACAGATAGCGATCAGCACAACCATGAACACGCGACGCGCTTCGACGAACTGGATTTTCGGTGGGGACCGAACGAGATGTGATGACTCGTTCCCAGGTCCATGTATCCACTCAGCATCATCACACATTTAACATTCAAATCCGACCTGATCTCCGATCGCCCCTTGTTCAGATCAACCTCCGTAACAACGGCATCACATTCTCCGGTGTAGGCATGTTGGATTCCGGATGCACGACTTGCATCATTCCCATTTCTCGCTTACCCGAAGATGCAAGAAGACACATGTCCAAATCCAACATCCGAGTCAAGGGAATCGGAGGGAACATCTCTATTCTGGGCAAGCTCACCTGCGACATTACCTTGGGTGACGATACTTCCCCCGCTTTCTGCAACGTCAACACACTGATCACGACATCAGACATTCCCATCTTGATCGGTCAGAACATACTCGGCCACCACACACTGTTATCCTATACTATCGATAACCAGAAGGCGACTGTAGAACTTGCGCGCACACTCCCATCGGGCAAGCTAAAACATACTGTCCCGCTCTCTACAACTGTCCATCCAAGGATAAAACCGACCCACAACCTTTCACACGGCGCCCTAACCATTTCCAACGAGGAACCACGAGCCACAGCCAGATCATCGCCTAACGGGTTGACTATCAACCAAAAACTCCATTGGCTTAAGCAAACCGTAGGCCGATCGCTTCCAGACCATCATAGCCGTAGTGAATTAGAAGCTACCGCCGATTTACTCATCAGCTATGCGGACATTCTCGGCACCGACGACAATAGAAGGGGCACTTTCATCAAGCCCATACGCATACCAACCAACGGCCAGTCCAGGAGCCAAAAACAGCACCCTATAGCCCAAGCACTGGAGGGTGACGTTGACGCGGAAATTGCCCGCATGACAAGTGAGGGTGTTATCGAACCTTGCAACGACCCTAAAGGATTTAACAGTCCCGTTTTTGCCGTCCGCAAGAAAAACGGAAAGATTTGAGTGGTCGCAAATTTCAAAAGAACCCTCAACAAGGTTTTAGTCGATCTCGACCCATACCCAATACCTACCATTGACTCGACATTCAACAAGATTGGCGAAGCTAACAAGTACTCTCAACACTCGACCTCCGCAATGGCTATTGGCAAATCGTAATTGACGAACGTGACCGCCATAAAACGGCCTTTACTTGGAAAGGACGCTGTTTCAAATACACCCGTCTGGCCTTCGGTCTAACATCCGCTGGACAAATCTTCTCTCGATGCATAGCTGAGGCTCTCGACACAGCGGCCTCACACGCGAACATATCGTCATATATCGACGATAATCTTGTCCACGCCAAAACCTTCGAGGAATATGTGACAGCACTGGAGCAATTATTTATTGCTCTACGCAAGTTCGGATTAAAACTAAACCCGGAAAAATGCATTTTTCTTGCGTCCGAAGCTAAATTTCTCGGTCGCATCGTGAATAGCGATGGGTTCAAGGCCGACCCCGAATATGTCCGCGCCATTATCGACATGAAACCCCCGACAACGAGAAAAGAATTACAAAGTCTCATCGGACGTCTCGTATGGATTCGGCAATTCATCGAGACACGCCTAAACGAGAGCATCAGAACCGACATGTTCTCCAATCTAATGGCCCCCATAAACGAACTAAACAAGCCCGGACGGACATTCGTCTGGACCGAAGGAGCCAACAAGGCTTTCAATAAAATTAAGAAGCGCCTCGCTTCACCGCCAATCATCTCATTCCCCGACTTCACCGGACTCTTTACCCTCACCACCGACGCCAGCGATATCGCATGTGGGGCCATTCTCATGCAAGAGAATAAACACGGCCAAAAGAAAATAATAGCAGTGGCCTCACACACCTTTAACGCGACGGAGCGCAACTGGTCAACAACTGAACGCGAGGCATATGCGATAAAATGGGCCATCACCAAATTGGATTACTTCTTGCGTAGTCGTCCTTTCGTCGTCCTCACAGATCATCGATCTCTCACGTACTTGGATCAACGTGAATTCAACAATGTGAAGATACGACGATGGCAGGAGGAAATATCATGCTACAAATTCGTCTTGGAATATGTAGAAGGCGAATCAAATGTCTGGGCAGACATGCTCAGTCGGAGATATGGCCACAGCAAGGACAAGCTTACGGCAGACCCGACACCTGCAGGGAAGCGCTTCAAACTCCAAGGCTCCAGTCTAAACATCTACGTTCCATCCTGGTGCATGGACGAAATCAAGAGCTCCCAGCTGCTCCCTGGGACTCACACAATACGGAACATTCAGCATCATCTGCAGGCCATCGATGCATTCCTCGCGTTTCATGCCATATCGACCATCCCGGTTGAAGAGATAGCTGACCACATGGGTATTGCAGCGGAACAAGCCTCTGATGACACACTTTCAAAAATCATCAGAACTCTTCAGTTGGCAACCCCAAGACCGGACGCTACCCTACTCGACCCTAAAGATCATCGTACCGGGCTATATAACAAGCACATGCACCAATTCTACTTGGAACCTGGTACATCTGTATTGATGATCAGGGATACTACAAACACACCAAAACTGGTAGTACCCTACAAGCTCCGGACAAAATATCTCCACCAAGCCCATGACTGTGTCAACCACTCAGGGATCTCCCGCATGCAGGAACACCTATCCAGCTACTGGTGGGAGTTCAAAAATCGCGATATCAGGGCATATGTTCAGTCATGCCAAACCTGCGCTAAACGCAAGGGAAATTATGGCATGCGCCGAAACTGGTCCACGGGCCATTGCAAGAGAGGTGGAAAACCATTCGAGGTTGTCTACATAGATTTTGTCTCAATGCCCCTCTCAAAGGGCAAGCGGTACATCCTTACTATTCTAGACAGCTTCAGCCGCCACCTCATGGCCATACCATGTGCCAGAGACCGCGCAATCGACGCAGCCCGCGGACTCTACCAGTTCTTTCTTCGTCACCGCGAGATTCCCCGCATTGTCTCCTCCGACCGAGGAACCCACTTCACTGGTGGGGTCTAGAAGGAATTTTGTGACCTAACCTCGATCACCCGGGAACTTCACTGCCCGTGGCGACCACAAAGCTCGGGGAACATTGAGAGGCAACACCGGACCTTAAAAAACGCCCTTTCCATGATCTGCGAAGACAGAAACTGTGAATGGACGGACGTTCTCGAATCGGCAGTTTCCTCAATGAATGCCACAGCCAACACCGCCACTGGTGCATCCCCGCATTACATTATCACCAGCCGCCAACCAAACATTGGTCTACCGAAGATCCCCTACCAAGACATCGTTAACAACAACCCAGGTGCTTACGGTATGCAGATAAACGCTTTGCTCCGACAGGTGCATCAAAGAGTCGCCTTGACGAACAACGAGGCTGACCACAAAATGGAAGCCAAACTGAACCGCAGCATCTTCAAAGACCCGATACAAGTCGGTGACAAGGTGCTACTCCACCGACCGCAGTCCGCAAGAGCCAACTTGTCTCACCTGCCTTGGATAGGTGACTTTGAGGTCACCAAAACGAACGGTTTGGTGGTCCAAGTGAAAAACGAAAACTGTGAAACGCATTGGGTTCACCGCGGACACGTCCGTCGACTCGTACCGCGACCAAATGACCTGCAACACATGCATCGACCACCCCCACCTCCAGTTCTATCCCCACCTCACCAAATTCCCAATCACCTGTCGACACGACCACTCCTACCTCCTTGTCCACCCCGGCAACCCACCCATCACCCGTTGTCACGACTCCCTACACTTTCGTCAGGGGAGCATCTTGTCGCAAATGACTGCAGTTCCGGAGACAATACCCAAAACCCAACGAAACGAACAACACTCAGGCAACTTCCAGCACGCTTTAAAGACTTCGTTATGTGCCAAAAAACAAAATAAATAATACACACACCAACAAACAAAACAAAAACACGCACGCAAGCAAGCACTAACAACGTAGCCACCTCAAATCATGGTAAGATCTAGGGGAGCTGTTACAAGACGAGATCTTGCCTTGATTTGAAAATACAAAAAGAAAGAAAAGAAGAAAAGAAAAAAAAAACGGAAGTTACCACTTCGAGTTCTCAACTCCAAATGAAAAGTTAGTTGCTCACGCATGGGCTCCGCGCAGAACTTCCGTTTGCGATAAATTAACAAAAAAAATACATGCCGGACACTGCTGGAGAAGCAGGGACGAACTCATAAGTGATGTACTCTTATGGACCCCCACACATGGCCGTGCAAAAGCAGGACGACCAGCACGAACATACATTCAGCAACTATGTGAGGATACGGGATGTTGTCCAGAAGACCTGCCTGAGGCGATGAACGATAGGGGAAAGTGGCGAGAGAGGGTCAGGGATATCCGTGCTACCAGCACGACATGATGATGATGACTCACTACGAAACTTGCAGCACAAACAGCAACCTAAATATTCCATGCTGCAAATAAAAAGTATTCCTAAAAACATATTTCGACTATCGGCATCTTACTTCTTCAGCCTTCCTTTATTACCTTACAAACTTAGCGAGGAAACAACTCAACGTAAAGACACACTCGCGTTACAACCATTCCTCGCTAACAACAAATTTATCGCCCTAATAATAACAATTCACAAGTGCTAAATACCAGTACACGGCCTCCATAATAGAACAGTTCTTCTGCGTAATGATTCATTTGATCGTCCGATGACACCTCTCAACAACACCATTTCCAGATGGTTTGTACGCACAGTTTGGATGGAAAGGTAGAGAGCAAACAACAGGTAAGAACCAAGCTCCGGTATAAGTAGCCGCGACGCTCCATCTGAGAGTGATGAAGAAGTAGGATTAGTAAATATTGAGTCGCCTCCTCGCACGGACCATAATTCAAACTCCAGCGTGTCTGACAATTTAGCGGAAGAGGAGAATGTGCCTGTCCCACTGCGAAGGTGTGCGAGGGCGTCGGTATTCTTCTGTAAAACTCGGTAGCTCTGAGTCAGCACTCAGTTGAGTAAAGCGATGAGTTAGGAGTTGAATTAAGATTATATAGACATCGGGGTATTCCATTATTCGCAAGTGGCTAAGCCTGGACAGTAATTGGTTGCTGTCCCAGTGAATGGATATATTAGTGTTGCGGTCTTCAGATAAGACCGGTGGAAGAACAACTCAAACAACGGGTGATAGGTAAACGTTATTGTATTAGCAGAAAAAGGAAGTCATACAAAGGAAGTACTAGCCGTGCTCGGCTTGCAGTCTGTCTGTCAAATGTCTCGTAAGGAACAAGAAGTTGTCTCCCCTCGAGCGAGCTAAGCTCGGAGAGTATGTTTAGGTTGGACGAGTCCATCTTTGGGGTATGGTAGGATATGTCTCCATAACAATTTGTATATATATATATATATATACTGGCTTGCTTCAGTCATGTAAAGGGCTCGGTACCGCCTGTTTTATTTTTTGTCTACCAGCTGGATGCTAGCTGGGGCTACTGAGCCGGTAAATGTTGTGGTTATTGTTGATCATTCTGCACGTTAGAGCAGTGACTTCTACATCTCCCAACTCCCTCTCCAAGAGTCGGCCGGGTTGTATGAGGGCTGTACCCTTCTTTTAGGCCTGGCCTGTTATGTGGTAATAACCTGAACAGAGCTTAAGAAATTCTCGACGATCGAAGCCGTGGTGATATATATGTGGCTTATTTGGGGGGTTCGATTGCAGTGCGTGTGCCATTACCGGAAGATGTTGGCGGACAGGGCTACAAGAGTGAAGCATTGCTTGTGGGAGTTATTAGTTCTGGTATTGCATTTGGTATTTGGGGTTGGTGTGGGCTTGAGTTCACACTTTCTGCGGAAACGGGGGTTCCTAAGCGTGATCCTTCCTGATCCATCAACCCTGATTCGGTATTGATGATCTGCTAGGAGGTGCCCGTGGTGTAATGGTTATAGTCGTAGGAAATGGACACGGCGACTCGAGTTCAAATCCTGGACGAGAATGATTGCATTTCACATAGCACTAATACCCTTGGGAAAGATATGAATCCAATTATTCTCCCTCCAGCTATGGGTAAAATAGTAGGACAGACTAGGTTCTTTAGCCTTGGTGAGGCAACTAGTCTAGGAGAAGGAAAACTCCGAATTCAAACCTGTTAAACTCCGCTTAAAAATTGACCCTGTGTCATATCCTGCCCGAGCGGAGGGGTTGGTAAATAGGATTTACGATCTGCTAGGACAATGAGTATTTTTCCCGTTGTGTTCCATCTGTGATTGAGTGGGCTTTGGATAGCTACGGTCTCATCAACTTGTAACGGGGAAAGGTTGTGGGTATAATTGTTATACTTTTCTACTATTTTTGCATTGCGGTGGTGGAGGATTTTCTCGCGGCGTTGCGTCGCCGCTACCTATTCGGTGTGTAGCTTGTTAAGGATAGACAGAGCTTCTCCCATTGCCGTGATTCCCAACTCTTTTAGCATGGCCCGATCCATCATTTGAAGGTTCTCTTTTGTTAGCTTTTTCCTTCCAAAACTTGCAGTATAGCTTTTGGTTGAATCGGCAGAGATACCCCCTTTGATGAAGTAGCTTTCCCACTCTTCCGTTTCGTATCCTGTTCGTAGCGCCATGTTGGTATTCTTTTGTAAAGCTCGGTAGCTATGAGTCTGCACCCATTTACGTACAAGTGATAAGTTACGAGTTGAATTGAGATTATATGGACATTGGGGCATTCCATTATTCGCAAGTGGCTAAGTCCATTCTCTGGACAATGATTGGTTGCTGGCCAAGTGCATGGGTATATTAGTGTGTGTATATATATATATATATATATATATATACCGGCTTGCTTCAGTCATGTAAGTCATATTAAGTTACCGCCCTTTTTATTCTTTGTCTGCCAGCTGGACGCTAACTAGGGCCGCTGAGCCGGTAAATGTGGTTATTATTGTTTCTGTTTATGCTGCAGGTTAGAGCGAGGGTAAAACAATCGACTGTCTTGCTTGCCGAGTTGCCATGTTTAAAGGCCGCAGCGCATGTGCGCGGGATATTACCCGATATATGCAATAAGTTCATTTGTATGGAAGGGCGGATGAACGATATAAAAAAAAACAGGATTCATGTGAAGTAGTGCTTTTTGCCAGTTAGGTGAGAAGTTTTCTCGTTGAAATCCGACATTATCAGCGCACATCGCAGCGATTGAGCGAAGAACATTTTGCTAAGCGACACCCAGTTTTACGACTGAGACTGATTACTGGGAATCTGTTTTCGAACACATACAGAGTAAGCTGTCTTCTCTTTTCCGTTCCACATGCTCCTCTGATCTCCCAGATCATTCACATCAAATAGTCGTGTGACTAAGCAGGCAAGAATAGCTTTCTTTGTGATCTTCGTACCGGCTGAGATTGGGTTTCATACAGCTGCCGCTCTGTGTCCCCATCATTCTCTGAAGGGACCAGAATTAACCTAAAGTCCAAAATATGTCTAGGCATGCCATCCACCTTCAAATTGTTATGTGACTGCATTCCAGTAATTCTTCCTCTTCCTCATTTCGACGTGCAGAGGGCGCCAGGTGGCTATACCCAAACCTTTTCTCCAACTCATATGAATTCAAGTGCGACCAGTCATAATTAAAGTTTTTTCAAGTTGCCCGGACTTGGGAGACATATTGTACCAAAACATCACTTTGGCAGGCTATATACCTCTTTTCTGGGCAATAACTTATAAGGTTCGGAGGTGCCTGTGGTGTAATGGTTATAGTCGTATGAAATAGACACGGCGACACGAGTTCAAATCCTGGGCGAGACTGATAGCATTTCACATAGCACTAATACCCTTGGGAAAGGCATGAATCCAATTATTCTCCCTCCAGCTATGGGTAAACAGTAGGGCAGAATAGGTTCTTCAGCCTTGTTGAGGCAACTAGTCTAGGAGAAGGAAAACTCTGAATTCAAATCTGTTAAACTCCGCTTAAAAAATTGACCTTGTGTCATATCCTGCCTGAGCGGAGGGGTTGGTAAATATGTATATGGTTCGGTGGTTTTGTTCCACGATCCCATTTCCACTGGATCTGTAAGCTGCCTTGTAGCATCACCTGTAGTATCGCCTGACGTTCCAACTACCCAACGTCTCCCGAAGGATCACCGAGCGAAACGCTGCACCATTGTCCATCAACACCTCTTCAACTGGTCCTTGTTCTAAAAAAAATTCTCATTCGGCACTCTTGCAATGGTATCTGCTGTTTCTGCTCGGACCTCACTCTAAATGGCAAATCGTCCAGGGCCACAGTCGTTCGACAAACACAGGAAGAAGGTCGGAGGACATATCATCCGAAATGTTGAGAATATAACAATAAAGAAGAAGACAATAGTCCAAAAATCCTGAATGATAAAAATCATTAGAAATTCAGACAACTGAGGTACAATTCACCTCTATAATGCATCACATCGATGGCCAGTCTTGTCCAATCGGTGTCCATTTGAGCTTCTCCCGGTTTATGAACGTTTGGTGAGCAGTCGATCGACTGACAACAGTCACAGCTTCTATCCACCCTCTGAACTATCTCTCTTGGTACATTTGGGTTGACTTTTCAATCTGGCAGTCGCGATCAATTCACTGATCTCTATTCATTCGGAATACTCGCTTTGCCATATGAGGTAAACCTATTTTCCATTCCACATACCTGGGCATGTTAGATGCTATGGAAGAGAGGTTTGGTATAATTATTCACTTGTCCACTCTCTTCTGTCAAACATTGTGGCATGCTAGTGATGAAAAATTTTCTTAAAACACAACACAGAGAGGGGGTACATGCCTTTATCAAGACTAAATGTATTTTACATGTCAGTAACCATTTGGCCACTTCATCATTTCACTCATACAAACACCTATGTTGCAAATTTATCATAGCTAGCTAGACCAAGGCTTGATAGATACCAAAGCAGTGTCGACGATTTTGGAGGGTTAACAAATGAAAGAAAATTGTGTTACAAAACTAACTTGAAAGCATTCAACTGTCTTCACAGATTACCTTGTTGGCAACAATATGGAGGCTTGCAGAATAGAGCTGCGAAAGAAAAGGGTCTGTTCTCCTTTTCGTAGGGAAAAAGTTGAACTCTTGGTAGTATGGGATACACATTTTTTCTCATCTTGAAATAAACAATAAAAACATACTTAAGAACATTCTAGAAATTTAGGATCAAAACCGCATTAGCATTTAAGTTACATTTTTATATTTTTCAACCAATCAGCTAAAAACATAGAATAAGAACATTATAGAAAAATAGGATCGGAAGTCAACTAACAGAAAATATTTAGGCTTTAAAATAAAATAGTAAAATACAAATCTGATTGGTCATTAAATGTCTACGCGCCAAATTTTTATGATGAATTTTTGATCCACTAGTAGGGTATAAGTAACACACAGTCAGTCATTAAGTCAGTAAAGCAGTAGCTGATACTCTATCTGGCAAATTCCTTTTCTTCCACAGTCAAAGTTCATGACCTAGCTACAGATGGCTGTGAATCATGTTCAAAAGAAAAAACCGACAAACTTTCATCAATGCGACCCACTGTCGTCACAATCAGAAAACACGATATGAACTTAATTTTCACTTTCTGTTTTATGTATATTAAATTGTTTGTTGTTTAATATTCGTTGTGTCCTATTCCATTTTTTTTACGCGATTGTAAAGTTTTGTGGAGGAAATAATATTGAGAGCAATACCCGTAAAATACGGACGCAAATCTACTGAAATAACTAAATACATACCACCCCTACAGTGGAACATCCTGATTGATGATGTCCGCCATGAGTGGCATCTTTATCAAATTGTAAAAGAGCAAAACCTTCTCAATCTCTTCCCGCGTTATATAGTGACAGGAAGAAAAAGTTCTTGATGTCATGATGGCTTTGCACACATATGACTATGCCTTCGCCTTGATAAAGATGGACGGATGTGGAATGGAGTGTTTAGAATAGGTAAATATGAACAAAATAAGACAAATAAACGGATATATGAATTTTTTGTGAGGTTTTTAAAATAAATTTTCAAACCGTGATTACACCCCATAAATTTAAAACAGAAGACCACCAATGGAAATATAAGGTTTAAAACTTTCTCATCTTTTTATTTCATTTAGAAATTTATAGGCCTTGAGGAAGGTTTATAAACTGAAGCTCTTAATGTTGGCAAATAATCCAAACTATAAATAAAATCGTCCACTGAAGACTTCGTGTTTTTTGATATTTGTGTGTATATATATACACACAAGAAAAAGAAGGCAACACCGAATATTAACTTGCTTTCATTCTCTCATTTTAAATCTTACTTATATATTAACCCAACCCCTTCATCATGAACAAGACATGCCACAAGATCAATTTTTTAAGTGAATTGGTTTGAATTCAGTGTTTTCCTTCTTCTACTCTGGTTTTTCATTCTGATTTTATTCTAAATCTTTCTTGTATTGGTTACTTATACAATACCATGGTAAAATAAGTTGTAAAATAGGTTTGTTGGGTTTTATGGAACATCAACTCTTGTAGGCTATTTAATGACAAGTCCTGTTTATCATCATCATCATCATCATCATGTCGCGCCGCCAGCGCGGATATCCCTGACCCTCTCTCGCCACTTCTCCCTATCATTCATCGCCTCCGGCAGGTCTTCAGGGTTACATTCTGCGTCCTCACATAGTTGCTGTATGTAAGTTCGTGCTGGTCGTCCTACTTTTGCACATCCATATGTGGGGGTCCACAGGAGTACATCGCTTATGAGCCCGTCCTTGCTTCTCCAGCAGTGTCCCGCGTGTCTGGTTCGTCTGACTTGTATAGTTTTCGTGATGGGGGGCAAGTTTCCGTATAGTTGGAGTCTCGTGGGGTGTTGTCGCCAGGACTTGTTTAATACTGCTCTCAACATTCTTGTGTAATTTCCGTCTAGTTTCCTCTCCAGCCGCTTCGTTAGCGTCCATGTGGTGCATCCATATAGCAGTATCGACACAACCGCTGCCTGGAAGAAACTGCGTTTCATTTTATCAGTTAGGTCCGACTTCCATATGATCGAGAGCCTATCGATAGCTGTCCATGCCTTCGTCAGTCGTGTGTCGATGTCTTTTTCGGTTGATGAGACGCTACTTCCTAGGTAGGTGAATTTGTCTACTAGTTTCAGAGAGGCTCTGTCTAGTGTGGCAATGTTGCCCGTTTGGTTGTAACACATATATTCAGTTTTGTTTGCATTGACATGGAGGCCAATGCCAGCTGCGGCTCGTTCCAGACTATGCAGTAGTGTCTCTGCTTGATTAGGCGTATTTGCTAGTAACGCCAAGTCATCAGCGTAGTCGGCGTCCGTGATTGTTTTTGCGGGGTACCTTTTGCTTCTTCTCTTAGTCAGCTCGAAGCCATTTTCTCTGATTTTGTCGATCGAAGTCCTAAGCACATAGTCTAGACAGATGATAAAGAGGTACGGGGCTAGTGTGTCTCCTTGTAGTACTCCTGCAACAATGTCGAAGTATTCCGTGTCTCCATCTGGTGAACGTACTTTCACTTTGGTGTTTCTGTAGAGAATCATTATCGCTGCTACTGTTTCTTTTGGTAGGCCGTATGCTAGTAGGATTTGCTCCATCTTCCCTCTGTGTATGGAATCGAAGGCCTTGGTAAAGTCGACAAATAGTAATGTCGCCTGTAAGTTTTTTGCCCGAACGCCTTCAAGGATTCTACGGATGGTCAGTATTTGTGAGGTTGTGGATCTATTTCTCCGGAAGCCGTTTTGGTTTTTCCTAAGGATGTTGTCTATTTTGGGTTCTATGCGGTTTCGTAGGAGGGCATTGTAGATTTTGGCTGCTATGGATGTAAGTGTTATCCCTCGGTAGTTCTTGGCTAGTCCGAGGTCGCCTTTTTTAGGGAATGGAAGGATGCATCCCTTCGTCCATCTTTCTATCCTATTTTGACTATAGACTGCGTTGCATTGCCGGAGCAGTATATCGTCGAATTGTCTAGTCTTCCACACTTCTGGGGGGATCTCGTCTAGCCCTGCTGCTTTCCTATTTTTAATTCTTCTGAGAACTGAGTCGAGTTCTTCTTTGGTGAAAGGACCTAGTTTAACGTCTAATTGCTTACTAATAATTCTGGTGATCGGTTCATCCGTTATTTCCGGTGGGTTTCCTAGTAGATTTTTGAAATGCTGTTCCCACAGTTTTACTCTTTCTTGTTGGCTTGCAGCTTTCAATTTTGCTTTGGCTGTGCTCTTCCTTCCCCTTACTTCGTTTATTGTTTGCCAGGCTATCCTGGATTGTCTGTCTTCCACCGAGTCTCTAATCTTATCTATCTGATTTTGTATGTATTCTGCCTGTTCTTTTAGATATATTCCTGTTAATTGATGTTGAGCCTTTTCTAGTTTTCGTGCATTTGTGTTTGTTGGGTTCTTTTGATAGCTTTTGGAGGCAGTTTTCACAAGGGCACGTTTTTCTCTAACCGCTGGCGTTTCCCAAGGGGCTCTATATTTAGTTTTAGGTTTTGTTGGAATACACTTTGCTGCCGCCTCAAGGTGTGCTTCTACAAAATTTTCATATTCGTCATTTGGCGTACCTTTTTCTGCCTTCTCTTGTAGTGCTTCGAATCTGTTTCTTAATTCTAATGCATATTTATCTCTAATATCTCTGTTGTTGGGTAGGGCCCAGTCATAGTGCTTGGTTGTTGCTTTACGTGTGGCGTTTTTTCGTAGGCTTAGACGTACTTTGGCCGTAACTATTCGATGATCGGAGGACACGCCCTCGAAAGAGGAGTATGCCTCGCAATTCATTGCACTGTTTTTCCATTTCTCGTTTATAAGGACGTAGTCTATCGGTGCTTTACTCTTATTCGCATATGTGTAGGTCCATAATTTCCCCTCCCTTTTTTGAAAGTTTGTATTGAGGCATGTTAATCTATTTTCTATCATGAAATCTATTAGATGTTGTCCATTCCTGTTTGATGCGTTGTGTAGGCTGTATTTGTTGTGTCTGTTTTTCCCGATTTGTGCATTCATATCTCCGCCAATGACTAGCAGGTTGTGTTTCGGAATGCTACGTACTAGGGAGGATAGATCTTCGAAGAAGGTGACTATTTCGTTTTCTTCGCTAACATTGGTAGGGCTGTAGCAAAAGATAATTGTTGCTTTGGGGTTGCCATTAAACGTTGTGGCCATCATCCTCGGTTGTATTCTCTCAATGCTGTTCAGTGTTTTTAACGCTCTTGGTCCTAGAAGCATTCCCACCCCTCCTACTGATGCATTGATAGAGTTTTTCCATGCGGATACAGTCACCAGCATCCATCCATTACCAGTTTCGTGATACTTGATATCTTCGGTGTGCGTGTATCGGTGCTCTTGTCTGCAAATTATGTCTATCTTATGTTCTACGGCTGATGCAGTTAGCTCTGATAGTTGACCTATTCTATTTAGGGTTCCCACGTTAAATGTCGCTATCTGTATTGTTTGTTTGCATCTTAGTAGTTTTTGTTTGAGTTTGAGCTCTGTAGCTGATTTTTCGAACACTGAGGCCAGGGCTCCAACCTCAGCAGGACGCACCCCTTTTTTACCCGCGCGAAGAGCGATGCGGTTTATGTATCTGGTTTGAGTACGAGTCATGGTTATCTTTCGATGGCTGTTTTTATTCTCATCTATAGAAGACACTCTTATAGATGAACAGCAGTAGTTCCCCGATCGAACTGACAATCCTGAGCGTTAAGCCGCAGGACTCACACGTACATCACGCTGCTTCCCATGTGTATGTGTTAGAAAAAAACAAAAAAACAAAAAAAAAAAAACAACACAAAACAAAAAAAAACAAAACAAAAAAACAAAAAAAAAAAACAAACAAAAGAAAAAATTTTTTTTTTTTTTTACCTTAAGTTTTAACTTAGTTAAAGTCCAAGACTGCTGTCTGTTAAAATTCAAAGACATTTTAGGGTATATTTCAGCCTATCATCCGATTCCGGCCCTGACAGGTTTTTATTTTATTGGTAGAATTCAATTTTTGACTTCGGTTGCTTTTTTTTTTAATTTTTAACTGAGAGTGTTTAATAAGACTTCTAAGCTTAAGAAAGTTCTATTTCTGTTTGCCCTGTATACTAACGCATTCGACCAGCGTCGTTATACGTCATTTTATTTTATTTTATTTATTTATTTAATTTTTTTTTTTTTTTAATTTTTTAATTTTTTTAATTTTTTAATTTTTTTTTTCTTGGGGGGGCAATTTTGGGGTTTTCTTTAGCAAATTTAGAAGTTCGTCTTCCAAAAGTAAAGTTTTTCCTGAAAATTAAGTCGCATAAGTCTTCATTCTTCATTTAAACAACACAGAATACAGCTGAGATTTAAGACATTACTATTTTAAATCAAATGTGCATTTTAAATGAACAGTTTAGTAGAATAAATTTACTGACCTCTGTGAAAAAACTTCTGGAAACGGAATCACTTCCAACGTATGCATACTAAGCAAGAGCTTATTTGTTTGCACATAGTTAAATGGTTTCAAGTATTCTGAACATGAATGTACTATTAACCATTTGTTTGCATATAGTTAAATGGTTTCAAGTATTACTATCTAACATTACCAGATTCATTTGCACACAGTAGGTAATTCTATTTTGAAATGAGTTAGAGCTAATATGTGAGCACACAGTGAAAGGGTTTCAAATATTGCAAACGCCAATAATTCTAATTGATATTAATCATTTATTTGCACAGAAAGAAGAGGTTTCAAATATTGATAACACTAATAATTTTATTTGCACACAGTTCAATGGTTTTAAGTATCGCTCTTTAAAAATAATTCTATTCAACACTTCATTCATTCACACACAATAGAATGTCTGGAAATATTGTAATACCAGGTCAAGAGGGTAAACTGTTTACAAATGGTCCGGAAGATTGGCGTTCAATCCCAGATCGCATCATACCAAAGACTTTAAAAATGGTACTTGATACCTCCTTGTTTAACACTCAGCAATATAAGGTACATATCAAGTGTAAAGTGAAGCAATCCTGGGAAAGGAGTAGCGCCCTCCCCTACACTTTGGTGTAGTAGCAATTGAAAATGGAGCCTTCTGGTCACCCTCGACTAAAGGGAGACAACTTTACTTACTTAATAACTCAATTGTACATCTGTCATTTGTTTGAACACAATTAAATAGTTTTGAATATAGAAAATGCTTGAATATTTCTATTTGACCTACAGATGGAGCCCAAACAGGTGCTATCACTCTTGGTCAAGAGTTTACCTGGGAGTAATGGCAATAAGGAGTACTGTATATTCCCCAGTCTCACCATCTAAATGCAGTTTACTGTCATATCCAGAACACTTGTTAGGAGATTTTACCCCTCTGTAGGGATGTAATTGGAGCATTCTACAGCCCCAGCCAACTGTGCTGCGTAAAATAGGGAACTAGGTTTTAATAATGATTAAAATTGATTAGAACTAATATAAAACTTAGGCACCTTTCAGCTGACACGTTTTCAAAGTTGAGAATGAGGTTTTATAAGAAAAGGATCTTAATATTTGAACAAGACAGAGAGACCTCAAATACAAATTAGAAATATTTCAAAGACATATACTTGATTCGGGGTACAATGAATTTTTGTTTTGTCTTAATTTTAAGATCCTTTTCTTTAAAAACCACATTTCCTTCATTTTATCAATGACTGACAGTGAAGAAGCATTTGCTTATTGGGGCCAAAGTTTTATAGTTGTTTTAACTGATTTTAATCATTAAAACTATGTTCCCTATTTTTCAACTTTATATATATATATATATATATATATGTTCAAATGCTTCTTCTTCGTTTGGACTTTTATTTACTACTGATATTTTAGGTAGCTTTGGGGGCGGTCTACTGGGGTGGAGGGGAGAATTCGTTTTTGTTTTTTTGGGTTTTTTTTTTTTTTCCTTTTTCCCTTTCTGAGGGGGGCGCCTGTGGTAGCATTCTAAGCTTTTTCTTCTAAACTACTGTTAGGGCTTTCTTTACGAATTTTTAAATTATTCGATAGAAGATATTCAAAAACATTCTGCCTTGTTCGCTGACATGTGAATAGGCTTAATATCAAATTGGCTTTATAGTAGAGTAAGCGTGCCTTTACATTTAAAACGCATAGTTTAAGCATTATTTCACAAACAAAATACAGCATAACATTTTGTAAAATTCAGCATTTTAAATTGGACTTAAAGACATACTGACCAATATTGACATTTTTCTTCCACTTGGCTCCTGAGTTCTATCGAATAATTTAAAAATTCGTAAAGAAAGCCCTAACAGTAGTTTAGAAGAAAAAGCCTAGAATGCTACCACAGCCCCCCCCCTCAGAAAGGGAAAAAGGAAAAAAAAAAACCCCCCAAAAAAACAAAAACGAATTCTCCCCTCCACCCCAGTAGACCGCCCCCAAAGCTACCTAAAATATCAGTAGTAAATAAAAGTCCAAACGAAGAAGAAGCATTTGAACTCAGGAGCCAAGTGGAAGAAAAATGTCAATATTGGTCAGTATGTCTTTAAGTCCAATTTAAAATGCTGAATTTTACAAAATGTTATGCTGTATTTTGTTTGTGAAATAATGCTTAAACTATGCGTTTTAAATGTAAAGGCACGCTTACTCTACTATAAAGCCAATTTGATATTAAGCCTATCCACATGTCAGCGAACAAGGCAGAATGTTTTTGAATATCTTCTATCGAATAATTTAAAAATTCGTAAAGAAAGCCCTAACAGTAGTTTAGAAGAAAAAGCCTAGAACGCCTAATGCTACCACAGCCCCCCCCCCCCCAAGAGAAAAAAAAAAAAAAAAAAAAAAGCTCTATAATTCCTGAAGCCTGCTAGGTCCCCAACTGTAGGAAAAAAAAAAAAAAATGAAAAACCCGGGAAAAGTCCCAATACAGCAAAAAAAGTATAAGTCAGTACTAGTGAAAGTTATAAGAAAGTACCTTAATGTTGGACTTTAACTAAGTTAAAACTTAAAACAAATTCCCCCCCCCTTTTTTTTTTGTACACATGGGAAGCAGCATGATGTACGTAAAGGTATTTGAATAAACAAATGGACGACCCAACTCAATACCCAAATGGGTCCTGGACGTGAGTTTGACGACTTTTCGCTCAGGATCGACAGTTCGATCGGGGAACTACTGCTGCTCCTCTATAAGAGTGGCTTCTATAGAAGAGAATAAAACAGCCATCGAAAGATAACCATGACCCACACTCAAACCACTTACACAAACCGCATCGCTCTTCGCGCGGGTAAAAAAGGGGCGCGTCCTGCTGAGGTTGGAGCCCTGGCCTCGGTGTTCGAAAAATCAGCTACAGAGCTCAAACAATCAAAACTACTAAAATGCAAGCAAACACTACAAATAGCCACATTTAACGTAAGAACCTTAAATAGAATAGGACAACTCCCAGAGCTAATCGCATCGGCAGAAGAACATAAAATAGACATAATATGCATACAAGAACACAGATACACGCACACAGAAGATATTAAATATCACAAAACTGGCAATGGATGGTCGCTCGCCACTGTATCCGCATGGAAAAACTCTGTCAACGCCGCAGTAGGAGGGGTAGGATTGCTTATAGGACCGAGAGCACTAAAAACGCTTAATAGCGTTGAGAAAATACAACCTAGAATGATGGCAGCTACATTTAACGGAAACCCCAGAGCAACAATCGTCTCATGCTACAGCCCCACCAATGTTAGTGAAGAAAATGAAATAGTCACCTTCTACGATGAGTTATCCTCATTAGTGCGTAGCATCCCGAAACACAACATGTTAGTCATTGGCGGAGACATGAATGCACAAATCGGGAAAAACGGAAACAACAAATACAGCCTCCACAACACGTCAAATAGAAATGGGCAACATCTAACAGATTTCATGATAGAAAATAGATTAGCATGCCTCAATACAAACTACCAAAAAAGAGAGGGCAAACTATGGACATACACGTACGCAAACAATACTAAAGCTCAGATAGACTACGTCCTTATAAACAAGAAATGGAAGAATAGTGCATTGAATTGCGAGGCATACTCCTCTTTTGAGGGTGTGTCCACCGATCACCGAATAGTCACAGCGAAAATACGGTTAAGCCTACGAAAAAACGACAAACGAACAGCGACCACCAAACACTATAACTGGGCCCTATTAAACAACAAAGATGTAAGAGATAAATACGTATTAGAATTAAGAAACAGATTCGAAACACTACAAGAAAAGACGGAAAAAAGTACACCAAACGACGAATACGAAAATTTCGTCAATGCACACCTTGAGGCAGCAGCAAAATACATTCCAACAAAAATTAAAACTAAATATAGAGTCCCATGGGAAACTTTAGCGGTGAGAGAAAAACGTGCACTAGTGAAAACAACCTCCAAAAACTATCGAAAAAACCCAACAAACACAAATGCCTTAAAACTAAAAACGGCACAATATCAATTAGCAGGCATATATATAAAGGAACAGACAGAATACATTCAAAATCAGATAGATAAGATTAGAGACTCGGTGGAAGATAGATAATCTAGAATTGCCTGGCAAACAATAAACGAAGTGAGCAGAAGAAAGAACACAGCCAAAGCAAAACTTAAAGCAGCAAACCAACAAGAAAGAATAAAACTGTGGAAACAGCACTTCGAAAACTTACTTGGAAACCCACCAAAAATAACGCATGAACCAATCACCAGAATAATTAGCAAACAATTAGACATTAAACTTGGACCGTTCACACAAGAAGAACTCGACTCGGTTCTCAGAAAAATTAAAAATAGGAAAGCTGCAGGGCTGGACGAAATTCCCCCGGAAGTATGGAAGACCAGACAATTCGACGACATACTGCTCTGACACTGCAACGCAGTATACAATCAAAATCCGATAGATAGATGGACGAAGGGATGCATACTCCCCTTCCCTAAAAAGGGGGACCTCGGATTAGCCAAAAACTACCGAGGCATAACACTTACATCCATAGCTGCCAAAATCTACAATGCCCTACTACGAAACCGAATAGAACCCAAAATCGACAACATACTTAGAAAAAACCAAAATGGCTTCCGAAGAAATAGATCTACGACCTCACAAATATTAACCATCCGCAGAATCCTTGAAGGTGTACGGGCAAAGAACCTACAAGCGACATTAATATTTGTCGACTTTACCAAGGCTTTCGACTCCATTCACAGAGGAAAGATGGAACAAATCCTACTAGCGTACGGCATACCTAAAGAAACCGTAGCGGCAATAACGATCTCTATAGAAACACTAAAGTAAAAGTACGATCACCAGATGGAGACACAGAATACTTCGACATTGTAGCAGGAGTACTACAAGGGGACACGCTGGCTCCGTATCTCTTTATCATTTGTCTAGACTACGTACTTAGAACATCGATTGACAAAATCAAAGAGAATGGCTTCGAACTGACGAAGAAAAGAAGCAGAAGATACCCCGCAACAACAATTACCGACGCCGACTACGCCGATGACATAGCGATACTGGCAAATACACCTGACCAAGCCGAAACACTTCCACATAGTTTGGAACGAGCAGCAGCAAGCATAGGCCTCCATGTTAATGCACACAAAACGGAATATATGTGCTATAACCAAACGGGGGACATCTCCACTCTAAAAGGAACCCCTCTTAAACTAGTAGACAAATTCACGGACCTAGGAAGCAGCGTCGAATCAACCGAAAAGGACATCGAAACGAGGTTAACGAAAGCATGGACAGCTATCAATAGGCTATCGACTATATGGAAATCAGACCTAACCGATAAAATGAAACGCAGTTTCTTCCAGGCAGCGGTCACATCGATACTGCTATATGGATGCACTACATGGACGCTAACAAAACGGCTGGAGAAGAAACTAGATGGCAATTACACAAGAATGCTGCGTGCAATCCTGAACAAGTCCTGGCAGCAACACCCCACAAGACACCAACTGTACGGCCACCTGCCCCCTATCACGAAAACTATTCAAGTTAGGCGAACCAGACATGCAGGACATTGCTGGAGAAGCAGAGATTAACTCATCAGAGATGTACTCTTATGGATCCCCACACACGGCCGCGCAAAAGCAGGACGACCAGCACGAACGTACATTCAGCAGCTATGTGAGGATACAGGTTGTTGTCCTGAAGACCTGCCTAGGGCGATGAACGATAGGGAGGAGTGGCGAGAGAGGGTCAGGGATATCCGTGCTGCCAGCACGATATGATGATGATATATATATATATCATTTACAGTATTCAAACTATTGTTGACCCAGTTGGCTGGGGCTGTAGAATACACTGACTGAATCTCTTCAGAGGGTTAAGACTCTCCCAAAGAGGGTTTTGGATATGACATTAAACAATCTGATAGTGGAGATCTTGTAATGCTGGAGCTTTGGGGAATGTGGAGTACCCCTTCATTGCCATCACTCCCTGGTCCATTTTGGCTGGGAGTGGTAGCACCAGACATGGTCCTATCAAGGGGTCAAATAGAACTGTTTGATATTTAAACTATGTACTTATGCTAAATTGAATTGTTTGAAATAGAACTATTTGATCATTTAACTGTTTGTAAACAAATGACTGATGTTTAATTGTTAGTGCTGAATAGCAATACTTGAAAACACTTAACCATGTGCAAACAAATGATTAATAGTAAATAGAATTATTTGTATTAGATAAAAAGTATTAAGTGAAACCATTTAATTATGTGCCAAAAAAAAAAAAAAAAAAAAAATGAGCTCAGGCTTGTTTAAATTTGTTATCTACAAAATGTGTTTAGAAATCATATTTTATATACATGTATGAAAAGGATTTAGCATTAAATAACCTACAAAGTTTGATGCGTGATAAAACCATGGTCTAAAACCATGTTGATAGAATTTCTCAAAAAAAAAAATAGAATTAAAAGTAATTTTTTGAACAACCTACAACCTTTGCAGTAAAAAAAAACAATAAAAAGATTTTACAATAGAAATGCATTGTTAATGGTCTTACTATAGAAATGCATTGTGAATGATCTTACTATAGAAATGCATTGTTAATGGTCTTACTATAGAAATGCATTGTTAATGGTCTTACTACAGAAATACATGGTGAATGATCTTACAACAAGAATGGATTATTAATGATCTTACGAGGGAAATGCATTATGAATGATTTTACAATAGAAATGCATTGTTAATGGTCTTACTATAGAAATGCATTGTAAATGATCTTACTATAGAAATGCATTGTTAATGGTCTTACTACAGAAATACATGGTGAATGATCTTACAACAAGAATGGATTATTAATGATCTTACGAGGGAATTACATAGTTAATGGTCTTACTATAGAAATGCATTGTGAATGATCTTACTATAGAAATGTATTGTTAATGGTCTTACTATAGAAATGCATTGTTAATGGTCTTACTATAGAAATGAATTGTTAATGGTCTTACTATAGAAATGCATTGTGAATGATCTTACAATAGAAATACATAGTTAATGGTTTATATCGTCAATCATCAGTAATAAATTCAAGTCTTAACATTAGAATACAACCATTTTATAAGAAATCCTTTTTCTTCAAAGAGCTGTTTTTTGTGAAACTTTTCAACATCATTACAAATGGATGAGACTAAAACTCATTCTTATTAGTTTTTATAACTTTTTTATGAACAAAGAAAATACGTAAACAAAACTGAAAAGTGGCAGACTCGTGGGTGTACAACAAAACAATTAGGTTTATTAAGCCATGTTATATGACTGATAGAGATCTCTTCTGATTTATCACACAAACAAATTAATGACAATTCCAATCAACAGGATAGGAGAGCACTCACCGGATGTTGCCAGGCTGAGATTTTTTCAAAAATGAAAAAAATGCATCTTTGTGCATAGGCTCCATGTACAGAGAAATGTTGATAGAATTTCTCAAAAAAAAAAAAAAGAATTAAAAGTAATTTTTTGAACAACCTACAACCTTTGCAGTAAAAAAAAAAACAAAAAATTCTTTAGAGGTCCAGACAGAGAACACTGACCACTATGCCTGCAACATTCAACATCACACAAAATCGTCTGAAACTTCTTACTGCGGCCCTTTGATAGAAGCTGCATGACCTGAGAAATGCTGATGTGTCTCCTTTCCTAAAGGCATCAACTTTGGTCGACTGCATAAGTCTGTGATTCACACCTACCAACACAAATATTGGAATATTTTTTTATTTCTCAATTCTGCAACCATTCAAACTCACATCAAATTTCCTAAAATTAACCCATTCTTATTGACACAAGTACAAACTTTTTCACTTGATATAACCATCCGCAGGCAGAAACATCTCTTAGTTAACCAGGGAAAAAAAAGCTATTTTAACGTTGTGAACAACCATCAAATGCATATTCATCTGTTATGGCTGATTTTTCAATCTCTGTTTTTTGTCTCTCATCTGTTATTCCAGTACCAACAATCCCACAAGGCACTTGTCTATGTGAGGCAACTCTCTTTCTATCCCTCAGGGGAAATAACTTTGATATTTCTTTATTAGGTCTGATCCATAACAGTTTTTTTTAACCCTCTGTTTCAGCAAGTTCATTCTTTAGATTACCTCAATGTTTGAAATTCTGTGAATAATCAAGCTATTATCCCCATTCTCATTGTTTTGTGAACACTGTATCAACTAAGCTTTAAAAAAAAAACATTCAGAATTTTACTTACCGATCAAGCTGAACCACTTGACCATCTTCAACATTGCATAAAATTTTTGATATGGGTTCATCTGTGTACCCCTGTCAAAAATAAAAGAGGCAAAATGTGTAAAAAAACAACAAAAACATTCTATCAATGCGAAACAATTATAGGTCTTATTTTCATTAATAAGAATATATTGAAAGGGTTCTTACAATAGGAATGTATTGTAGATAATTGTATAATTGGAACATGTTTCACAAGGTTGCACATAGGAATACCATGCAAAGGGATTTTACTCTAAGAATGCATTGTAGAAAAGTGAATGATAGGAACATTTGCAGAAGGTGTTATTATAGGAATGCATTGTAGAGAATTATATTATAGGAACATGTTGCACTGTGTGCTATTATAGGAATGCATTGTAGAGAATAGTATTTTAGGAACATGGTTTGGTTTTATGGCATATCAACCTTTGTGGGTTATTTAATGCCAAATCCATTTTTATGTAAATAATCAATTCTATTTAAAACAATTCAGATTAGCATGAGTGCACAGTTTAATTGTCAAAAACATTTCTATTTCAAACTATTCAGTTTATTCAAACAGTTATAAATAACAATTCAGTTTAGTGTAAGTACAGTATCAGTGTCAAAAATAGTTCAATTTAAAACTATTCAGTTTAGCAAAAGCACGCAGTTTTAAATGTAAGTACACATTAATTGTAAAAAAACATTTTTAATTTCGAGCTATTCAGTTTACTCAAGCAATTCTACTTCAGCTAATTCAGTTTTGTAAAAGTACAGATTTTGTTTAAACACAGTTAAATGTCATCACAGTTCTATGTTAAACAATTTAGCTTAGTGTAAATACAGTTTCAATGTCAAAAAACATTTTCAGTTATATGTAACAATTCAGTCAAGTGTAAATACTGTTTTAATGCCAAAAAAACAGTTCTATTTCAAACAATTCAGTTTACTCAAACAATTCAGTTTTGCATAAGTATTCCGTTAGTTCTATTTAACCCATAGATAGGGCCCTATCAGGTGCTACCACTCCGGGCCAGAGTGGACCTGGGAGCAATGGTAATGAAGGGGTACTCCGCATTCCCCAAAGCTTCAGCACTGCTGGAACCTCACCATCAGATTGTTTAGTGTCATATCCAGGACACTCGTTGGGGGGGGGTTACCCCTCTGCAGAGGTGCAGTCGGCGTATTCTACAGCCCCAGCCGACTGGGCGATATAGGAACATGTTGCACTGTGTTTTATTATAGGAATGCATTGTAGATAATAGTATTATAGGAACATGTTGCACTGTGTGTTATTATAGGAATGCATTGAGAATCATGAAAACTATTTTTCTTTGAGGACTTTTAATGTTTAACTCTTTGGCTGTTTCACATTTAGCAACAAATCTTAGTGTGTCAATCGCACTTTTGACCATGACATAAAAAAGCTCATGAAAATAATAATTTCTCGGAGTTACGCAATGGTCACAATTGGCAATTGGGTTATATCACATCCTTGGATTTAAAAGAGATTTTTTTTTTTTACTCATACATCTATAAAATGAAAGTTTTATTCAAGTTTTAAAAGTACTGAAGAAATTATTAATTTCTTAAATTTTAGAGCTGTTAGGGAAAAGTGGCGAGAGAGGGTCAGGGATATCTGTGCTACCAGCACGACATGATGATGTATATCAAACAAAAAGCACTTTTGCTATATATATTGCACAAATTTAAAATCTTTAAGCAATGCAGACTAAAGTTGCATTGCACCCTCACATATTAGATATATTTAGGTGACCTGAGTTTTTCTTCGAAATATAAGTATTAAGTTTTTCATCTTCAATGATTGGTCTGGTTTGGTTTCTTGGTTTAATGGCATATAAATCTCATTTAATGCCAAAGCTATTTTTGTAGAAAAACAGCAGTGGTAAGAGTTAACCCATAGCCGAGGGAGAGACAAGGAGGGGGTTTCATAACTTTTTCAATGGTATAAGTCCAAAAGTGAACATAATAGTGTGGTTGGAGTTTGAACATTGCACTCAATTCTTTCTTGTTCACTATAGACTCTTAGGCTAAAGGGAAAAACTTGAAGAAACATGACACATAAACTCCTTCCACCTCAAAGAGTGTTTTAATGGTATTTGTTGGTATCAGGGCTGAGCAGAGTCAGTTAATTCAAACCTTACATTATTGAATTAATGATTTGCTGCTGGGATCATTTCCATTGACTAAAAAATTGTAAATAAGAGTAGGCCACATTTCTCGCTGGCATTTTCAGTGTCATAGAAAAAAAACAACAAAACCTGGTGGTATAGTAAGGTACAGCTGGGGGTGGTCTGGATTAGTGGTAATGATACTTTGGTCCTAAAACCACGACTGATGACAGAATCATCATCTGTTTAAAAATTGAAAAAAATTTTTTGATTTTATATATTTTTTTGACAGCGTGTGTATAATCATATCATATTAGATAATAAAAGAAAATGTAGTTTTTCTATCTTTTATGACATCTTAGAATATTGAATTTTCTTAGACTTGTCATGTCAGTTGATTCAAATCTCACAAAATTGAGTTAACACTTCATTGTTGGTTTTAAATAATAGACTAACTGCATCTATTATTTGAGATGTGTAAAATTAAAAAAAGTGAATTAGAAATCATAGTCAAGGACATCAGGTCAATGGCAGGTTATGATCTAGGATCAGTTTGAGAGCTTAGTGGGGATTGGATAGTCAACTAGTTGTGAGTAACAGGTTATGATCCAGGATCAGTTTGAGAGCTTAGTGAGGATCGGATAGTCAACTGAATGTGAGTAACAGGTTATGATCCAGGATCAGTTTGAGAGATTAGTGGGGATTGGATAGTCAACTGGTTGTGAGTAACAGGTTATGATCCAGGATCAGTTTGAGAGATTAGTGGGGATTGGATAGTCAACTAGTTGTGAGTAACAGGTTATGATCCAGGATCAGTTTGAGAGCTTAGTGAGGATCGGATAGTCAACTGGATGTGAGTAACAGGTTATGATCCAGGATCAGTTTGAGAGATTAGTGGGGATTGGATAGTCAACTGGTTGTGAGTAACAGGTTATGATCCAGGATCAGTTTGAGAGCTTAGTGAGGATCGGATAGTCAACTAGATGTGAGTAACAGGTTATGATCCAGGATCAGTTTGAGAGATTAGTGGGGATTGGATAGTCAACTAGTTGTGAGTAGCAGGTTATGATCCAGGATCAGTTTGAGAGATTAGTGGGGATTGGATAGTCAACTGGATGTGAGTGACTGGTTTAGTTAGGTTATGTTTAATGGCATATCAACCCTTATCAGTTATTTAATGCCAAATCCTTTTTCCACATGATTGTTAAGTGGATTGTTTGTATATAACTTTTTAAGTGAGTTGGATCCCATTTGTTTACATACAGTTATTTGGTTAATTTTTTTAATGGCATATCAACTCTTATAGTTTATTTAATGCCAAGTCTTGTTTATACATATATATTAAATATATATGATTTGTAAACGAATAATTTGTATGTAACTTTCTAAATAAGCCAAATCTCATTTTTGACAAAGTTAAAGGGTTTTTAAGTCCTGGTATGTAATGCTACTGATTCAATTTAACATGTCATTTGTTTGCACTCAGTTAAATGCTAGATCAGTTCTATTTGACCCGTAGATTGGACCCTAACAGGTACTACCACTCTGAGTCAGAATGAACCAGGGAGCAATGGTAATAAAGGGGTACTCTACATTCCTCAGAGCTCCAAGGACTGGAGCCTCACCATCAGATTGTTTAGTGTCATATCCAGGACACTCATTAGGCATGAGGTCTTACCCCTTGACAGAGATACAGTTAATCTGTTCTACAGCCCCAGCCAAATGGGCTGGAGGATGACAGTTAGAGAGCTTGGTGGGGATTGGATATTCTTGGTTATATGATCAAAAAGTCATAGAATTTAGGAAAATAGTTTAATATTTAATCAGTTGGTACTGAGAAACTGAGATGCACACCTGTGAAAAATGGTGTGCTCATGTTTTTTTTCTCCAACCTTTAAAGGGTCACCCCTCAAATGTCAGTTTATATGTAAGGAAAAGATGTAACAAAGAAGTAATAAAAGAAATATGTACACACGAGTGTTTTGGTATTCATTCTTTCCAATAAGAATTGTTTCCAAATTAGTTCCTTATAACAGAGCAGTGTTGGGCCAACAATAAAAATAAAAAAGGAAATGAACCATCAAATACAACATGGGAGTCAAAGGAATCATCACCAATATCTGAATAAAAAATGAACCAAGTAAGCAATACTGGATCACTTACATTGGTCAGAAAACTGTGATTATAATAAGGGATTACATGACAATGCTGCAATGTTATGGTTGCTGTTTAATGATATATCAACCCTGGTGGGTACTATTTCATCCATAGCTGGGAGGATATGGGGGTTCTTATCTTTCCTAAGGGTATTTGTCTGAAACTGAACATAATAGTGCAACTGGACTTCAAACTCACTTATTACAATTCCTCAATCCAGTGCTTTAACCATTACACCATGAGGACACCCCACTTGTCTTTCTGCGTAAAGTAATGATTTTTATTTTGTAATACTGTTTGAACTTGCAATTTTTATCCACAGATTAGACAATAAAGACATACAGATCTAATCATATAGCTTTCACTATAGACGCCGTCAAAAGTTCTCTGAATTATATGAATATCTGTAACTCATTCGTCTTCATTGCCTTATCAATCAAGACAACCACCTGAAAAAGACAAGCCCCTGAAGATAAAGTTCTTAAGTTCAAATCTCATCATAGGCTTATTCTTTAGTATTGATCTGCTTTTTATACTAGAAATTTTATAATGGTTACTTGGTATTTTATAGCATATCAACCCTTGTGGGTTATTTAATGTCAAATCCTGTTTTTATATAAATATGATTTGCAAGCAAATAGTTTGTAGGGAGCATATTTTTTAAACAAGCTTTTACAGTTCATTTGTTTGCACAGAGTTAAGTAGTTTTAAGTATTTCTATCAAACACCAATAATTCTATTTAATATCAATTATTTGTTTGCGCACAGTTTCAAGTATTACTATTTACCATTAATAATTCTATTTCTCAGGTATTTCAAACTAATACAAACTATTTGCACACAGCTGCAGGGTTTCAAATAACTAATAATCCTTAGTAAATGATGAAACAGTTCTATTTGATCCACTGATGGAGCCCTAACAGGTATTACCAATCCAGGTTAAAATTAGCCTGAGAGTAATGGCAATTAATACTCTACATTCCTCACACTCCAAGACTGGACACTCACTATCAGATTCAGTTTCCTAGGAAATCCAGGACAAGAAAGGAAAGGAAGAAAGAAAGAAGAAAGAGAAAAAAAGAAAAAGAGAAGAGAAAAAGAATGGAAAGACAAAATGAGAGAAGAATGAAGAAAAAAGAGAAAGAAAATAAAAAGACTAAAGAAAAAGAAAAAATAAAGAATAAAATGTAAAGGAAAAAAAATGAATATATAAAAGAAAGAGAAACAATGAAGAAATAGAGAAAAAAGAAAGGAAGAATGAATAAAGAAAAAGAAAGGAAGAAGAATTAGGAAAGAGAATGGAAACAAAGAACAAAGAAGAAAAAGAATATGGTTGGTTGGCTGGGTTTTTATGGCGTATCAACCTTTGTAAGTTATTTAATGCCAAATCCTGTTTACAAATCATATATATTTAAAATATATGTATAAAAATATTTTGTAGATAACATTTTTAAATGAGCCTAAGTTCATTTTTTTAGCACACATATAAATCATTTCAAGTATTGCTATATAACAGTCACAATTTAACATCAGTCATTTATTTGTACACATTTAAAAATGAAATTAAAAACTGAGTTAAAACAATTTGTTGCAGAAACAATAGCTATACTAGTGAGCAAACAGTTAAATGGTTTGGTTGGGTTTTATGGCATATCAACCATTGTAGGTTATTTAATGCCAAATCCTCTTTATACATATATATTAAATATATAGGATTTAGTTTGGTTGGGTTTTATGGCATATCAACCATTGTAGGTTATTTAATGCCAAATCCTCTTTATACATATATATTAAATATATATGATTTAGTTTGGTTGGGTTTTATGGCATATCAACTATTCTAAGTTATTTAATGCCAAATTCTATTTATACATATATATTAAATATGTAGTATTTGGTTTGGTTGGGGTTTATGGCATATCAACCATTATAGGTTATTTAATGCCAAATTCTCTTTATACATATATATATCAAATATATGATTTGTAAACACATTTTGTAGATAACATTTTAAAAAAGCCTGACCTCTTTTTAAATAGTTTCCAACATTTCTATCTAACAGAAATAATTCTATTTACTATTAATCATTTATTTTCACACTGTGAAGTGTTTACAAGTATTGCTATTCAACACTAATTATTCAGTTGAACACTATTAATTAATTTACACACAGTTAAATGATCTAACAGTTCTATATCTAACAATTCAATTTAGCATAAGTCATTTGTTTGCACACAGTTTGTCAAATCTATTTGACCCATAGATAGGACCCTATCAAGTGCTACAACTCTGGGCCAGAGTAGACCTGGGAGTGATGGTAATGAAGGGGTACTCCGCATTCCCCAAAGCTCCAAGACTGAAGCCTCACCATCAGAAAGTTTAATTTCATATCCAGGACACTCATTAGAGGAGTCTTAACCCTCTGCAGAGATGCAGTCTGTGTATTCTAAAGCCCCAGCCAACTGGACTCAAAAGAGAAGAATAAAGAAAAAAGGAAAGAAAAGAAAGAATTTTTTAAAAAGTGGAAGGGAAGAAAGAAAAGAGAAAGAATAATGAAAAAGTAAAGAAAAAAGAAACAAAAAAGTAAAAAAGTAAGAAAAAAGGATAAAGAAAAATTAATAAAAGAGAAGAAAGAACAAAAATGGAAGGGAAAAAAGAAGGAAAAAAAGAATAAAGAAAAAGAATATATAAAAAATGGAAGGGAAGAAAGAAAGGACAAAGAAGAAAGAAGGAAAGAAAGAATAAAGAAAAAGAATGAAAAAAAAGAAAGGAAGGGAAGAAAGATAGGAGAAAGAAAAAAAGAATAAAGAAAAAGGAGAGAGAAGAAAGAAAGAAAGAATAGCAAAAAAGAAGGAAAGAAAGAATTAAGAAAAAGAATATATAAAAAAGAAAGGGAAGAAAGAAAGGACAAAGAAAAAAGAAAAAGAAAAGAAAAAAAAAGAATAAAGAAAAAGAATATATAAAAAAGAAAAGAAGGGAAGAAAGAAAGGACAAAGAAAAATGAAAGAAAGAAAAATGAAAGAAAGAAGAAGGAAAGAAAGAATAAAGAAAAGAATATATTAAAAAAATGGAAGGGAAGAAAGAAAGGAGAAAGAAGGAAGGAAAGAAAGAATAAAGAAAAAGAATGAAAAAAAAAGAAAGGAAGGGAAGAAAGATAGGAGAAAGAAAAAAGAATCAAGAAAAAGGAGAGAGAAGAAAGAAAGAAAGAATAGCAAAAGAGAAGGAAAGAAAGAATTAAGAAAAAGAATATATAAAAAAGAAAAGAAGGGAAGAAAGAAAGGACAAAGAAAAAAAGAAAAAGAAAAGCAAAAAAAAGTAAGAATAAAGAAAAAGAATATATAAAAAAGGAAAGGGAAGAATGAAAGGAGAAAGAAAAAAGAATAAAGAAAGAAGAAGCAGAAAAAGAATATATAAAAATGAAAAGAAAGGAAGAAAGAAAGGACAAAGAAAAAGAAAGAAAAAAGAATAAAGAAAAAGAAAGAAAGAATAGCAAAAAAAGAAGGAAAGAAAGAATAAAGGCAAACAAAAGAAAGAGAAGAAACAAAGTAAAAAATATAAGAAAAAATAAAGAAAAATGTTTTGCAATTCTTATAATCTTGTAATCATTTTTCATTGCCGTTTCCTTTGGGGGATTTTTTCAATTCGAATAATCTTTATTTTCTGCTTCCTTTTCTTAATCATTCTGATTTTGACTAACAATGCTCAAAATTAGGTCATACCAGTAGCTTTTTTTCCCCTTTCTCCCCTTATAGACACATTTTTAAAAATTTATATTATGAAAGAAGGTAATTTTTTTACCCCGAGGGTTGTAAAGAGAAGATTACCACAATTATTGCATTCGAAAGTGATTTCAAGTCACTTGAAAAAACAAAACAAAATATTTTCAACAGCATTAAGATCTTTTCCCCCTCTATTCTATTGAGACCTCTTTTTTTTTTTAATCAAAAAGATTTAATCAAAAATTGCTAAGTAAAACACAGATTAGCATTGGGCTGAACAATAATTTTTAAAAATGACTCAATTTTCAAAATAATTTTATGGTCTTTAGCTCAGCGTTAGCATTTAATGACATACCTTCAAGATCAGTGTAAATGTAAGAGTTTGCGTTTCAACCGGTATAGTTTTTTAGATGGAACTTTGCCTTCCTCACCGGTCACTTCCGGGTGGAAGGTGTGGGAGGAACTTCCGGCCTGAACACCGGCTGGCGCGAATTCGGTCTTTTTCAAATTGACCGGCATGCGAGACTGACGTTTTGCTTTGTGGGTAACTAGCAAAGCAAAAAGAGTTTTCTAGTTGGAGAATGTGTACTTGTTTTTATGCTGAACATGTGCACAAATAAAGATATACAACTTCATCAGTACAGGACTTGTGTCTTTGATTTTTGACCCCAGTTGCTGCTGTTACAATGACCCAATTTTCAAAATAATTTTATGGTCTTTTGCTCCATGTTAGCATTTAATGACATCAGGTTGACACCCTTTTGGCAAGGTGTTGACTATAGTAACGGTATTTCCTACAAAAGAATCCCCCCTCCAAACAAAAGGAGTATCCCAGGCATGACTAAACTGTTTCTGATAGTAAGGTTCCAGTTATAAAAATCTGGGGAGTGAGGATTGGTTGGGTTTCATTTATGTTTATGGCACATCAAACATTGTAGGTTATCTCATGCCAAATCCAGCATATGCATATATTAAATACATGATTTGTAAACATTTTCTTGCAAATAGTAAAATGGTTTCAAGTGTTACATCACCAGATATGGCTATGCGAAATGGACATATAATGTTCATATATATATATATATATATATATATAGACATAGAACATAGGAATCTCGAAATATGAAAAACACTTACGACTTCTTAGTTCAGGTATGAAACTTTTTATTACCTTCAAGTTTAAAGGTTCTTCGACATAAGGAGAGAGATACACATTCTTTCTATTCTGGCTTTCCATCTGCGCCCCCATCTTGTGCGGCACCTGCCACAAAGGCCACTGGCCTGGCTTCGGCGAGCAAGCAAAAGCCAACCGTCTTCTCCCGAGGCAGGACTCAACTCAACAAACTGACTTTTTTCAAATCCCCCAAAATCCTCCACACATGCTTCCAGTGCATGACGTCATTCACATCCACTGGTCAACCTTCCTCTGGGATTTTTATTTTGACATCTATGAATGACTCATCCTCCCCACACTCAAGTTTGCACCTAACTAAACCATGTGCTGAGCTGAAAGGTTCTCAGCCTAACTAAACCCAAAGGCATAAAACAAAATCCCTCGGCCATTATATTACACAAGTATTGCTATCTAACACTAATAATTTAGCATCAGTCATTTGTTTGCACACATTTAAATAGATATACATGATATGTAAGACATTAATTTGTCAGTAGTTTTATTTTTAAATGAGTTAGAGCTAATTTATTTGCACAAGAGTATTACTATTGTTTCTACATAGTTAAACAGTTTCAGTTATTACTCTGACACTTATAATTCTATTCCATATTAATTATTTGCTTGCACACAGTTAAAGAGTTTCAAGTATTGCTATTTAATTCTAATAATTCTATTCCGCATTACTCATTTGTTTGGACACAGTTAAATGGTTCCAAATATTGCTACCAATTCAATCAAAAATCAGTCATTTGTTTACACACATTTAAATGATCAAACAGATCTACTTCCATGAATTCATTTTAGTATTAGTCATTTGTTTGCCCACAGTTTAAATGTCAAACAGTTCTATGTGACCTATAGGGCAAAATGGACCTGGAAGCAATGGTAATGAAGGGGTACTTAATATTCCCCAAAGCTCCAGCATGACTAGAGCCTCACCATCAGATTTTTTAATGTTATATCAAGGACAATCGTTGAAGGGAGTCTTACCCCTCTACAGAGATGCAGTCTGTGTATTTTACAGCCCTAGCCAACTGGACTGGGTAAGTGAGGAGGAAACCTCTTCATTGCTATTAATTCCAAGTCCACTCTGACCTGGAATGCTAGTATCTGTTGGGATCCCATCTAGGGTCCAAATAGATCTGCTAAAATTTATCTGTATATGATAGGATCATGTGCAACCCACCAAACTACAAAAAAATAAAGAGACAAAACATGTGAACATAAAATGATCCCAATTTCCCAACCTCATCCTGAATGGGTTGACATGCCATTCAAATCAAGCACAAAAATATATAGGGACAAAACAGGAGATGGAGATAATGCCTTGAGTGAATTTTCTAAGAAGGGGATTTAGTCTGGCTTTTACCTGGAACTGAACACAGATTACTGACTTAAAGTACGCAACTATGTCAGTAGAAAAACAAATAAAAAGATTATTTCCATCAAAGGGTTAAAAATGACAGTAAAATTACTTTATTAAATCTTTTGACGGTTATCTAATTCAAGTCTATAATCAAACAGTAATTTTTATTTTTCTATTTCTTTTGCAGTTCTTCCAGCAAATGTTGGTTGGTTGTTTAGGTTTTATGACATATCAACCTTTGTAGGTTATTTAACACCAAATCCATTTTTATGCAAATAGTTCTATTTCAAACAATTCAGTTTAGCATGAGTCTAAGTATCAAAAACATTTCTATTTCAAGCTATTCAGTTTATTCAAACAGTTATAATTTAGCCAATTCAGTTTAGTATAAGTATAGATTTTGTGCACAGTTAAATGTCAAAACAGTTATATATTAAACAATTCAAGTACAAGTAGAGTTTCAATGTCAAAAACAGTTCCATTTCAAACAATTCAGTTTAGCATAAGTACACAGTTTAATTGTCAAAAACATTTCTATTTCAAACTATTCAGTTTAGTCAAACAGTTCTAGTTCAAATAGTTTAGGTTTTTTGTTTAATAGCATATCAACCTTTGTTGGTTATTTAATGCTAAAGCCATCCTTCTAGAAGAAAAGCACTGATGCTATTTCCTCCATAGTTGGGAGGATAAGGGGGTTCATACCTTTCCCTAGTATATTTGTCCAAAAGTAAATGTTCAAACTCATGCACTACAATTCCGCAGTGCAGTGCTTTTAACCATTACACCAGGAGCACACCCCTGAAACAATTCAGTTAAGTATAAATATGCAGTTTAGTTCTATTTAACCCATAGATAGGACCCATTCTGGGCCACAGTGGACCTGGGAGAAATGGCACTGAAGGGGTGCTCTGCATTCCCCAAACCCCCAGCATCACTGGAACCTCACCCTCAGATTGTTTAGTGTCTTATTCAGGACACTCATTTGGGGGGTTGTGCCCCTCTACAAAAGTGCAGTCAGTGTATTCTACAGGCCCAGTTGACTGGGCAATACACAGAGTTAATGTCAAAACAGTTTTATTTCAAGCAATTCAGTTGAGCCTAAGTACACAGTTTAAATGTCAGAACAGTTCTACTTTAAACAATCCAATTTACCAAAAATACACAATTTAAATACCCAAAACAGTAAACTGAAACCAGTTTAGTTCTATTTAATCCATAGATAGGACCCTTATTTGGTGCTACCACTCCAGGCCAGAGTGGACTTGGGAGCAATGGCAATGAAGGAGTACTCTGCATTCCCCAAAGCTCCAGCATTACTGGAACCTCACCATCAGATTGTTTAGTGCCATATCTAGGATACTCATTGGTGGGGGGGGGTCTTACCCTTCTACAGAGAAGCAGTCGATGTATTCTTCAGCCCCAGCTGACTGGGCAATATTCCAGCTAAGATTTACCTTTCAAAGCTAGGTAACTTTTTAAAAATTCTATCTTGTTAACATTTTTGTTTTAAAATTAATTATTCATATGAAAAACATCCTCTACTCAGCACTTTTTATTTTTCATCACTGACTCTAAATGTCATTTAGCATCACACGCAGGGGCTTTTACCCCTCTTTTGTCGAGATGCTTGTAGTGATATGGTTATCATTTTGGGAAACAGATACTATGACTCGAGTTCAAACCCTAGATGAGGCTGTTTATAATTCAAACAGCCCCTAATCCCCTCAGGACAAGTGTGCTATTGGCAGTAAGAGGTTTATTACAGATGAGTATCACGAGTTATGTACTCTTGTTATGGTTCATTGATGTTTTAAGCCATTTCAAGTTTTGTAGGTTATTTAAAGTCAAATCTGGTTAATACATACATATATTAAATATATATGTCATTTGTAAACAAATAGTTTGTCGATAGCAATTTTTAAACAAGCCTGAATTCATTTGTTTGCACACAGTAAAATAGTATTAAGTATAGCTATCTAACATTAATAGTTTGATTTTCACACAGTTAAATGGTTTCAAGTATTGCTATCTAACACAAATAATTCAACTTAATATTAATCCTTTGTTTGCAGACAGATAAATGGTTTCAAGTATTCCAGTCTAACCCTAATAATTCTCTTCAATATTAATTGTTTGTTTGGTTGTGCTTTATGGCATATCTATCTTTGTCGGTTATTTAATGCTAGATCTCATTTTTATATTTATATAATCTAATATTTGACATAAATCCTTTGTTTGCACAGAGTTAAATGGTTTCAAGTATTGTTATCAAACACTAATAATTCTGTTCAACATTATTTGTTTGTATACAGTTGAATGGCTTCAAGCACTGTTACGTAATACTAATAATTATTTGCTTGCACACAGTTAAATTGTTTCAAGTATAGTAAATGATTAAACAGTTCTATTTGACACCCTCTAACAAGTACAACCGCTCCCCACCAGAGTGGACCAGGGAGTAATGGCAATAAAGGAGTATTCCCGAAAAATCTAGGAAACAATTTAACTCACTATCAGATGCAATTTAGAATCATATCCAGGACACTTGTTGGAGACTGGGAGTCTTAACCCTCCTTAGAGACGTAGTTGGACTATTCTACAACCCCAGCTGATTGGGCTGCCCTTGTTTTATTGTTGTTTATTCTTAAACTTAGTAATAATTGGTTAAAACCAACAGATGTTGTTAAGACATGAAGTTACCTCCCCTGATACTCTTGAGAAGAGAGGGACTTATTTGATGACTGGTAGTAAAAAAACGGCCATATTGGTTTATGTGAGAGTGTAAGAAGGACGGGTGTAAAAAGGCATCTCCGTATACAGTGTTATAGTCTGAGTTCTTTGTTTTTAACAGATACCTCTTTGCTTAACACTCAGCAATATAAGGTACGTATCAAAGGTAAAGTAGAGCAATCCAGGGAAAGGAGTAGTGCCCTCCCCTACACCTTGAGAGTATCAGGGGAGGTAACTTCATGTCTTAACATGTGTCACCTTGTCAGATATTTGTCGCTGCCTCCCACCAGACACGACTTGACACAAGGTCAAAAGCCCGAAGGCCGATTAAAGTGGGGATAAAGGGGAGGGGAGGTCAGGAACGAGCCGAGACTCGAACCCTGCTTGTCTGTGCTGCTCATCGGCTCACTTAGTGCAATGTGAGCCTGATGAGGCAAGCAGTTTCACGAAGAACCCAAATGTGGGTCCGGGCACGTATGCCAGTTTACTGCTTAAACTAGACGCTTGGTCTAGTGCCATGCATGGGTGACAATGTGTCACCGTGTCATGATGGAGAAAGTGCTAAATGTGTTATATAGCCATAATCAGAACATTGATTTACGAACTTTAATGAATGAACAAAACACACTTCTTATAAAAATATCTCTCATTTTATTCTTTAAAGGGCCCACAGCTTCTTGGTTTGAGAGATAGATGGAGAAACATATACTCAGAGAGAGGACTTCTTCCCATATCTTCTTCCAGGATCCAGGGGGTGCCAACACTTGCACCTCCTTGCAAGCTCGTCAGAGATGCCTCTGATTAGCTGCTCGTCCCTCGCTTGACTGTGCTATCTTCGAGAACCCACATAGCACTTCTTCTGCATTTTGGCTGGGGTTGCTCAACCGAGGGGGCGGGGTCGCTGAGGGCAACAGCCCTCAGGAGGCATTCTCAGTCTGCAAGCTGGTTCTCACTCTGGTCTTCCTGTCTGCAACTGACTCAACTGCCACCGGCATCTGCCTATATTCTTTCATAATGCCCAATTGCTTCTGCTTCTACTTATTAACACAGGTGCATCCCTGATTGATGGCTTAGTCAAGGGTCAATATACAAAAAATGAACAAACCCATTTGTAGCAGCCATCATGCTAACCCGTGATGAAAAAAGAAAAGGGTCATGTTGTGTATCGTCTGTCAGACTGAGACTCAGAATTGAACCAGAAACAGATGACTTACAGGAGAGGAAGAGAGTGTCCATTCTTTTCCCTCTCCTCTTTTGATTCGTTCTGACAAATTATGTTGTTAAGTGCCTGGATGGGTTGGCTTTGGCCTCAATAAATCTAAAAAACTTGGGCAGATCTGAAAGGAGGCAGTTTGTCCAAGTAGCGAGAAGAAAGAAGAAGTGGGAGAAAGAGAAGAAAGATTACCCTGCCAGTAAGCATCAGACTTGATTATTGACCCCACCACTCAACAAAGAATTTTTTTTACTCACCAACTGAACAAGATAAAACAAAAAAGTATGCATCTAAATATTCTCCCTCCACCTATGAGTAAATAGTAGGGCAGGCTGAGCTCTTGAACATTACTTTGGTAAGTGGCCTTGGAGAAGGAAAACTTTGAATTCAACCCTTGTGGCCAAGTGGTTAGGAAAATACATAGCCTTCTGCAGGGGATACAATCAGTATATTCTACCTCTTCTCCATGTTAGGGTGATGACCCAGTGAGAATATGCTATTACGCCTGCAGAAAAAAAAAACAAATAAATTTCCTACCGAATGGTTAACATTTGACTTTTTAGCAGAATTACTAAATAAAAATCCTTTGATCGTTGTCCAGTTCAAACTAGATCCTAAAATTAAGAAGTCATCCTTGTTTGAATTCTAAGTTAATTGAGAAAAAAGAAAATAAAAATTTATGTAAAATAGTATTTCCTTCTTGGCAAAGTGACAAAAATGCTGGTGATTTTTGTTTGTAAACGTTGTCTATTTTTCCTCCAAAGAAAATATTTAAAATCGTACCTGATCAAAAATGACTGACAACAGGGTGAAAGAAAAAGCGTTGTTTCAAGATTTCATGATTCATTGAAATTTTTTACCTGGAAGTCTTTTGTAAGAAAAATTTACTGGAAGTTGGAGGAGTGAAATAAAGGAAGGAGAAATTTGGCAAAAAGAAAAAAAAAAAAGAAAAAACATATGTATAAAATATCAAAAGAAGGATAAAATATTGAAGACATGAAGTGAAAGACATGGAAAAAAATTAAGATGCTAAAAAAAAACATTTATCAAAGAGAAGAATGAGTTTGAAAAATTGGAAGAGAGAGGGAGTTGAATTAAGAGAGAAAAGAGGGTAGAAAGGGAGATCAGAAAGAAAATGAAAGGTTAAAACAGAAAAGAGGAAGTTCAAACAAAGAAAGACGAAAGAAAAAAAGACTTATTAGAAGAGAGAGAGAGAGAGAATTAAGAAATGAGTTCTAATTTATAAGGAGAGAGAGAGAGAGAATTAAAAAATCTGTTCTAACTTACCCAAAAGAGAAATAGAAAACAAATTGGACAAGTGAATGTGTGTTTGTGAGAGAGAATTAATGACTTTTACTTACTCTTTTGCAGAGAGAGAGAGAGAGAGAGAGAGAAATAACGAGAAAATGAGGTTGAACTTCCCAGAGAGAGAAAGAGATAGAGAGTTTGTTTGTTTGTTTGGGTTTTAAGGCATATCAACCTTTGTAGGTTATTTAATACCAAATATACAAATGAACAGTTCTATTTCAAACAATTCAGTTTAGTATAAGTACACAGTTTAATTATAAAAAACATTTCTATATCAAGCTATTCCATTTAGTCAAACAGTTCTAATCCAAACAATTTATTTTAGCATAAGTACACAGTTTAGTTCTATTTGACCCATAGATAGGACCATACCAGGTGCTGCCAGAGTGGGAGTGATGGCAATGAAGGGGTACTCTCCATTTCCCAAAGCTCCATCATTAATGGAACCTCACCATCAGACTGTTTGGTGTCAGAAACAGGACACTCATTGGGGGATATTTTACCCCTCTGCAGAGAAGCAGTCAGTATATTCTACAGCCCCAGCTGACTGGAAAGAGAGAGATTTTGGGTGGTTGTTTGGGTTTTATGGCATGTCAACCTTTGTCGGTTATTTAATGCCAAATCCATTTTTATACAAATAAATTCAGCTTGGCATGATTACACAGTTAATTGTCAAAAATATTGCTATTTCAAGCTATTCAGAGAGAGAGAGAGAATTGTTTTTAGTCTTCTGCAAAAATAGTGAGAGAGAGAGAGAGGAAAAATAAGGAAATGAGTTCTATGTTGCCCAAAAAGACCAAGAAAAATAATAGGAGAGAGAGAGAGAGAGAGAGAATGAAGAAATTTTTACTTACCCCTCCCCAGTTAAGTGTTCTTGCTAAGTCATTACCAGTTCCCAATGGAAGAATGGCAACAGGGGGCGAAGGATTAATACCCAAAATGTCCAAAATGGATAAGATCCAGCCCACTGTGCCATCTCCCCCACATGCAAGCACCCGCAAATTAGGCACTTTTTTGTATAACTCTAGTCTGCAAATAAATAAGAAAAGAAAGTTTATTAGAAGTATACATGCAAAATATACAGTTTTCATTTAAAGACAAAACAAAAAAAAAAACATTGAAAAAAGAAAAAAACAGAAGAGATACCCAGTCAGTATAATGTATATTCAAAGACCTTCTTTAAGCAAGACTTATATTTTTACCTGAGGATTTTTACCTGAATTTGTATTTAATTACCAAAGCCAGTCAAAAGTTTTGTATGATTTTAGCAACGTGTGGCATGATTCAATAGCTCCCAATGATTTTACCAGGGTTGTCAAGGTGACAAACAATTGTGAGATGCTGAACTCACCTGACACTCTCTAAGTGCTATTCAATACAATTACCTCTATGGCTTGGAGTCCACAGTTTGCCTGATGGTCAAAGTTTTTGCAACCCAAGTAAAATTTCTTGAACCATTTGGTTACTGTTCTGTGATCAACTGTGCTTTCACCTTTTGCTCAACAAGTATTTTTGGTTATTTAAGTTGCATGTTCATTTGTGTGGCTTTCAAATCACACAATAAATAAAGCAATGTATAACATGTCAGCACACCAACTACCGTGGTACTACTAACCACAGTGATTTCATTTGGTTTGGTTTTAAGGCATATTAACCATTGTAGGTTATTTAATGCCAAATTCATTTTTATACATATAAACAGTTCTATTTCAAACAATTCAGTTTAACATAAGTACACAGTTTATTGGTCAAAACAGTTCCATTTCAAATAATTTAGTTAAGCATAAGGACAGTTTCAATGTCAAAACGGTTCTCTTTAAAACAATTCAGTTTAGCATAAGTACACAGTTTAGTTCTATTTGACCCATAGATAGGACCTTCTCCGGTGCAACCTCTCCAGACTAGAGTGGATCTGGGAGCTATAGAAATGAATGGGTGTTCTGTATTCCCCAAAGCTCCAGCATTACAAGAACATTACTTTCAGATTGTTTAGTGTCATATTCAGGACACTCTTTCAAGGGGGTCTTACCCCTCTACACAGAAGCGGTTTGTATATTCTATAGCCCCAGCCGACTGGGTAATAACTACAGTGGATATTTCCCTATACTTGAAAACACTATCAACAAGGATGTATCAAAATATTGAAAAACTTTTGATTCCTCCGCAATGTGTCAAAAGAAGAAAGATTATAACAGAAACGATAAGAGGGTCATTCCTTCCACTGTTAGTCATTTCCTACTTTTCTGCATGAATATGGCATATTTTTCAATACCAAATTCCATTTCTATATCCTAGCTGAATATTCCTATTGTTTGAATCAATGTTTCTAGTTCTTTTTATTTTTTCAAATTATTATTATTATCATTATTATAATAATACACCTTGCGAATTTTTCGAACCAGCATTAGATGGTCGTCTGAGTGACAGCAACTCAGCTATGATCTCCAGAAGAATTCTCAGTATCCTAGCCGATCTTACTGTCTAGGTAAGGCCCCTTCTGATTTCCACTTGTTTGGCCCTCTTAAAATGGTGGCAAACCAAACAGAATGCTCAGAGTTTGAACAGAGGTCTGTCATCAAATTTTTGGTGGTTGAGAAATGCAAACCATTTTCAGAACAATGTGTGATGTGAAACAGAATAGAATGTTTTAATCAAAAACATGTTTACAAATGAGCTCATTTGTTTAAAGAAGGTTGATAGTATTTAAGATCCAGGCAGACCCACAGTGGCATGAACACCTGAAATGGTAGACAACAATCCATATCTGGCTCCTTCTGATTTCCATTTGTCTGGCTCTCTCAAGGAATTTGTTCAAGGAACAGAATTTTTAGGTGAGGAAGAAGTGAAGAGCACCATGACAAAATAGCTAAAAACTTTGTCCAAAGATTTCTGAAGAAATACAAAAACTTTTATTTGATGAGAAGAGTGTGTTTTTAAAAAATGGAGAATATATTGAAAAACAAAGTTTTTTTTTGTCTTGGGTGAAATGCAAGTTGTTGTTTTATTGCAAAATTCACCTTTTTTATTGAATCAACCCTCGAATAATTTTGAGATACTTATGACATGACATATTTAACGGTTTTGCAAATGCCGAGAATAAAATTCTTTAGAATTGACAGTAATGGAAATTTCTTGAGAAAAATAAAAAATCGGAAAAGAGAAAGACAGTAAAAATCTCAGAAATGTCCAGCTTAGAAAATAAATCAACCAAAAGCATTTTTCAATCATTGCGGTTAAATAGATAGAATTCTGTTTGCTTCAAACATCAATTTTTATTTTTATTAAGCAATTTCAGCAATCAAGAAAGACGTCTTTATTAAAATCCCTGTGTATGCATTGTGGATTTAATTTTAGCAAGTGTTCAGATTATTTGTGGCGACTGGATAAAGTAAAGAATTCCAGAATTAGCCGAGAAGTTATTAAAAAACAAGAAACAAAACAAGAACAAGAATAAGGAAAATGAAAACAAAACAAAGTAAAAAAAAAAAAGAAAAGTGAAATTTCTTCTTTTGACTCGTTCACTTGTCTAAATCCTGTTTTTAGATCTCAGTTGGCAATTTTCAATATTTATTCGGAAGAAAGCGAATGTGTTTTCATTGATGAATGACCATAAATCATGGATTTGGTTATATTGGTTTTACAGCATGTTGATCCCAGAGTAATCAAAACAGGGGGGCACACTTGCTAGAACCAGAGCCTTATCATCTGATGCAGTTTATTGTCATACTCAGTATTGATTATCTCCCTTGATCTGGAGTTGTTTGCTCTTGATGGCAAATGAAGAAATCAGTGATGTTCAGCTGGTTAACACCAGAAGTGTACAAGCTGAGATCATTTAACAAAAGCTACAGCATCATCCCCGAGTTTGCAAAAGAAAGATAGGGAGTGTTTATTATCTTTTAATATGCCCTTGGTCACAATCTTGAGTAAGCTAGTTTTAATTCAACTAGTTTCCCACCCGGGGTGCAAAAATGACTGGAAGAAAATTCTCATCTTAAAAAGCACACTGATGATCATGTGATTTGCTACCAGCCAATCAGCTACAAGCAACTGACACACTTTAAAATACTTTTTAAAATGAAGAATGTCTAGGAACAGAGAAATAGACAAAAATGTCCATTGGCCAAGCTGTTAGAGCGTTCACTGATGGGCCAGAAGACCGGGGTTCAATACCAGGTCGAGTCATACCAAAAACTCAAAAAATGGTATTTGATGCCTCCTTGCTTAACACTCCGCATTATAAGGTATGGAACAAGGATAAAGTGGTGTAATCCAGGGAATGGAGTAGCACCCTCCACTAATAAAAAAGATGCTTGGTCCCATTGGCTTTGGCTTGGTTTAGTTTTGTTTTATGGCACATCAACCATTGTTGCTTATTTAATACCAAATCCATTTTTATACATAAAAACAGTCCTATTTCAAACAATTCAGTTTAGCATAAGCACACAGTTTAGTTCAATCTAACCCATAGATAGGACCCTATCAGGTGCTACCTCTCCGAGTCAGAGTGGACCTGGGAGTAATGGCAATGAAGGGGTACTCCACATTCTCCAAATCTCCATCAGATTGTTTTATCTTATATCTAGGACACTCATGAGAGGTGGAGTTAGTCTTATCCCTCTGCAGAGATGTAGTCAGTGTATCTTATACTCCGCCCCCAGCTGTACTGCAGCTTGTAACATGTCCGTTAAATTTGGGAAGTGTAAATAACCAAGTTGACAGTTATTACAATTATCTTTATTGCTGGATTAAGGGCATTAAATACAGATGGTTACTTTGATGAAAACTACGTCCAGGATGTTCAAGAAAATGTTAAAATTTCAATGGCTTTTTGTTGTGTAATAGTTATTGTTGAAGAAAATGGACATAACTTGGGTTCAAGTCCTGATTGAGGCACTTACATTTTACATTGTGCTAATACACTTGGGAATTCAACTGTTCTTCCTCCAGCTATGGGTAAGTTGTTGAGTTGGCTTGATGCTTTATCTCTGATATGGCAACTAATTTAGGGAAAGGAAAATTCTAAATTCAAACCAAAGAGGAGGGGCTTTTGTCTCATTAGTTAAACTACTTTGAGAGCTCCCCGCCTTCTTAATGATAACATGATTTTAGTCTCTACTCATTCACCATGTCTGTCAACAAATTATTGCAATCTTTCTCAGATGCTTCCTCTAATGTCAATCATACTTACTCCCAAAGAAATTTTTTTTCATCACTTGTGGGAGATTCCAAGAATGTATTGTCAGAGATACTGAACATGTGGAGACTTTGGAATTATATCATAGAGGTACTCCCTTAAGGCTGTTAACATTTTTTGAATCACCCTATATAGTTTGGATTGTTCATTTTGTTTTGTGGCATATCAACCATTGTAGGTTATTTAATGCCAAATCCATTTTTATACATAAAAACAGTTCTATTTCAAACAATTCTCTTAGCATAAGTATAGTTTTTTGTTTACCCACAGTTCAATGTCAAAACAGTTTCATTTCAAACAATTCAGTTTAGCATAATTACACAGTCTAGTTCTATTTGACCAATAGATAGGACCCTATCAGATGCTAACACTCCAGGTTAGAGTGGACCAGGGAGCAATGGCAATAAAGGGGTACTCCGCATTCCCCAAAGCTCCAGCATTACTGGAACCTCACTACTAGATTGTTTAATGTCATATCCAGGACACTTGTTGAGGTGAGGGTCTTACCCCTGCAGAGAAGCAATTGGTGTATTCTACAGTTGCAGCTGAGAGGGCTTTCACCATATATATATATATATATATGCATGCACACACATACACACACACACACACTGATGCAAAGTTCTCAGCTTGACCAAAAGGGTATACCTTACAGTTATTCCATAAATTGTCCTAAAAAAGACTATGCATGGTTTTAGATTTGACAGAAAACTTCAAGTATGGCCACTCAGTGAGAATCTCACTCACTATTCTGTAATAAATGATTTTTGAGTTCACCTTACTAACCATTACACCATGATGAGGTGCTTTAGGAAAATTAAATTACTCATATTAACATTTGTTGGGGCAGGGCTGCTGAAAAGTTCTTAGCTCTAAAAAGAAGGCAATGACATCGAACCATAAAATATATATCCTATTTCACATATTCACAATTATTTTAATCAGGTCAATACGTTATTATCTCAAACAAATCTATATAACCCACGAATGGAACCCTAACAGTTCTCAGTATTCTATATCTGAGTGGAGCTATGTAACATATTGACCTCTGACCTGGCTGAGCTGTCAAATAAGAAATGCACCTGTGTAAATAACAGGTGCATCTGGTTGAAGATATCAGGGGATAACCTTGACTGTAGACGGGTTGAATTGAGAGCAGATGTGTTGCTCACTGAAGCAGGTGAATGTCAAACAATTATATAACCCGGTGCTGCAGGAAGTTCGAGTTAGTTGGAGATCAGAGTTTGGAGTCAGTTGTTGCAGTATGAGGCAGTGAGAACCAGACCCAGCAGAGAGCTGGGCCGTTAGGGCCCCCAGTTGAGCAGCCCTGCCGGATGAGAAAGAACTGCTGCTATAGCCAGAAGAGCTGGGGGTCAATATGTTGCAGTTTTGTTCAATCTCCAACTCACCTCTCACACATAACCATTTCATACCATTTCGAATAAAGTGTGAGAGGTATGTTTTTCTAAAGAAGTGTGTCCGCTTGTCTTTATTGTGTGGACTATGTTTCTGAATGCATAGGAGTATGTTACAGCTAGAGTAATGCAAAAAAGTTTGATTGTGGCATAAAGCATGAAGTACCGAGCACACAGTGAGAATCAAACTCATTGGTAATGATCTGCTCTGATAATCATAAGACAAAATGCCCTAAAAAAACTATGCACTGCTTTAGCACAAAACTTCAAGTAGAGGCAGCAGGTGAGAATCTTATTCACTATTTTTTAATAATTCATTTCTAAGTCTAGCTTGTTAACCACAACAATATGATGACATACTTCAGAAGAATAAATTGGATACCTATCATTATATCTTAATAATATAATTAAAGAAACACAAGGTAATAGGTATTTATTTTTGGATTGAATGTACAAATAAGGAAATACAGTAGACAGTGAGTATATATATATATATATATATATATATATATATATATATATATATATATACATATATATCAAGTTATGCTAGTAGCCTGAAGATCCCAGATTCTCCCTTGCCATCGGCTCTTATTATTCATCATACCATAGGGTCTTACCAGACAGCAGGTGGTGAGTTAAGCATATCAATTCAACTTGCCACCAAGTCAGATAGAGTCTTTTTATAGTGGGGAGCCCTATACAAATTGCAGGTCCTCTAGATTGCATCCAGTGTTCACACAGAGGGGATGTAAGTAAGTTGGCCAATTCTGGTACGTCCATGTGTAGAAGTTCATTAGAGAGTGTCACCTATGAGTGTGTCTTTACTTCTCCAGCAATGCCCAGCATGTCTTGGTTTAATGGCATATCAACCTTTGTTGGTTATTTAATGCCAAAGCTATTCTCCTAGAAGAACAGTAGTGGTACTATTTAACCCATAGCTGGGAGGATAAGGGGGTTCATACCTTTCCCAAGGGTATTTGCCCGAAAGCGAATGTTATAGTGCAACTGGAATTCAAACTCACTTACCACGATTCCGCAGTCCATCGCTTTAACCCTTACACTACGAGGACACCCCCCCAGCGTGTCTTCTTTGTCTTACTGGGATGGTTTGTGAGATAGGAGCTAAGTGGCTAAACAACTGCTATTTTTTTCGGGTGTTGCTTCCAGGATCAAAATAACATGTAGCATTCTTGTATAGTTTTTATGTAGCGTTTTCTCTTGCACTTCATTAGAGTCTAGGTGGTGCATCCATACAGTAGTACTGACAAATCCACAGCTTGGAAGAAATCCTGTTTTATTTTCATCAGAGAGATCAGATTTTTATGTAATCTGTAACCTGTCAATAACAGTACATGCTTTTGTAATGTGAATGTTGACATCGCTTTCAGTAGATGAGATATTGCTTGTGAGGTATGTGAACAGGTCTATTAATTCCAGAGACTTGCTATTTAATGTGGCAATGGCTCCTCCTCACTTAAAACACATGAACTCTGCTTGCTCCAGTCTATGCAGTAGGGATTCAGCTTGGGCAGGTGTATTTTTGAGAAGTGCAAGATCATCTGCATAGTCTGCATTTGTTATTGTTTCTGTGGGAAAAATTTTATAACCTACATCAATTATTTCCTGCATTTGATAGTATATATAAAATGTTGTATTACCAGATTATTGGATTAACTAGATCTGCTGTTATTCTATGTCAGATTTTATATAATATTCTATGATATTGTGTATCTTTTGAACGACACTTATAACAGCAGAGATACAGAGAAAGAAAAGAGTGTGATTTTGTGGGGTCTCGAAAATTGTTGGTAGAAACCAAGACCAGATGAAGAGATACCAACAAGTTCCCCTATAAGAGAAAGTCGGACACGTAGTAAAAGAAAAATCATATTCATTTCATTATTCTGCCTTCAGTCTCAATAAGGATTCTAAAACCTCTTCTCTCTGAATGCAATTTGGGCAGATTTTATTGATCTCCTTCAGTCTTTTCATAGCTCTCTACTTGCCCAGTTGGCTAGGGCTGAAGAATATACTGACTGCATCTCTGCACAGTGGTAAGACCCCCACCTCCCAACAAGTGTCCTGGATATGACACTAAACAACCTGATGGCGAGGCTCAAGTCTTGGAGATCTGGGGAATGTGGAATATCCCTTCATTGCCATTGTTCCCAGGTCCACCCTGACCCATAGTGGTAGTACCTGATAGAGTCCTATCAATAGATCAAATAGAAGTGTTTGACATTTAAACTGTGTGCAAACAAATGACATGTTCAATTGAATTGTTAGAAATAGAACTGTTTGAAATTTAACTGTGTGTAATGACTCGTGTTTAATTGAATTGCTAGTGATACACAGCAATAGTCAGAACTATTTAACTGTAGTGGATGGTTTGGTTTGTTGGGTTTTAGGGCATATCAACCTTTGTAGGTTATTTAATGCCAAATCCATTTTTAAGTAAATAATCTGTTCCATTTAAAACAATTGATTGTTGGTTGGTTTTTACAGCACATCAACCCTTGTAGGCTATTCAACACCTAATCCACGCTTCCGTAATTAATCAGTTCTATCTAAATCAATTCAGTTCAGCATGAGTACACAGTTTAATTGTCAAAAACATATCTATTTCAAACTATTCAAGCAGTTATATATAATAATTCAGTTTAGTGTAAGTAGAGTTTCACTGTCAAAAACAGTTCAGTTTCAAACAATTCAGTTTAGCATAAGTAGAAAGTTTAAATGTAAGTACAGTTTAATTGTGAAAAACATTCCTATTTCGAGCTATTCAGTTTAGTCAAGCAGTTCTAATTCAGCTAATTCAGTTTAGTAGAAGTACAGATTTCATTTACACAGTTAAATGTTAAACAATTCAGTTTAGCATAAGCATGCAGTTTAAATGTAAGTACAGTTTAATTGTCAAAAACATTTCTATTTCAAGCTATTCAGTTCAGCATAAGTATGCTGTTAGTTCTATTTAACCCATAGATAGGGCCCTATCAGGTGCTACCACACCGGGCCGGAGTGGACCTGGGAGCTATGGTAATGAAGGGGTGCTCTGCATTCCCCAAAGCTCCAGCATTGCTTGAACCTCACCGTTAGATTGTTTAGTGTCATATCCAGGACACTCGCTAGTGTGTGTGTGGGGGGTCTTACCCCTCTGCAGAGGTGCAGTCTGTGTATTCTACAGCCCCAGCTGACTGGGCAATACACAGTTAATTTCAAAACAGTTTTATTTCAGATAATTCAGTTCAGCGTAAGTACACAGTTTAAACATCAAAACAGTTCTATTTCAAGCAATTCAGTTTAGCATTAGTATGCAGTTTTAATGTCAAAACAGTTCTATTTTAAACAATTCAGTTCAGCATAAATACGCAGTTTAAATATATAAAACCAGTAAACGCCAACCACCGTTTAGTTCAATTTAACCCATAAATAGGACCATATCAGGTGCTACCACTCCGGGCCAGAGTGGACCTGGGAGCGATGGCAATAAAGGGGTATTCCACATTCCCCAAATCTCCAGCATTGCTGGAACCTCATCATCAGATTGTTGAGTGTCATATCCAGGACACTCGTTAGGAGGGTCTTACCCCTATGCAGAGAAGCAGTCGGTGTATTCTACTGACCCAGCCGACTGAGCAAAACTGTAGTGGAATGAATGTGTCATGTTAAATAGCAATAATTGAAACTCTTTAACTGTGTACCAGAATTGAATCATTGATATTACATAGCAATACTTGAAACAATTTAACTGTGTGCAAAAAATGTGTCAAGGTTCATTTTAAAATGTTATCTGCAAAATGTGTTTACATATCATATATGTTTAATATATATAGTCACTGTGGTCTGCTTGTCGGCCGAGAGGTCTGAAATTTAGTCTATCGTAAAGTTGGATGGGTTTCGATCCCAACTTTGAGCATCCTACATGTCTAGCCACACTGAAGAGTTCTGATAGAACGTAACAGTCTGTCAGTGGATGACAATATATATATATATATATATATATATATAAGTCGGATTTGGTATTAAATAAGCAACAAGAGTTGATATGCCATAAAAGCCAACCAACCAACCTACCAGCAATGATAACAATATGCTTACTTTATCCCCTGAAGAGATTTAAGACCCTTCCCCCCAGCAAAAAAAAAGAGGCGTCTTAAGTATGACACTCAACTGCATCAGGTGGTGAGGCTTGACTTTTGGAACTTTGTGAGTATGGAGTATCCCTTCATTATTATACGCCTATCTCAATACTAACCAGGATTGATAGTATGTTATCATTCTGTGGGTCAAAATTATTCAAATTTGGTTGGAATACTTGATATCGTATAACTCTATGCAAAAAAACCCCTCTTAAACAATAACACATAAACATATCGATACAAATGTACACTGTGTGTAATTCATATTTTGAATATAAGCTCGCCTGAGGATCAACAATGTGAAACTCAGAGTTATGAGTTTTTATTGTTTTATTTTAGACTTGAAAAGTAGTGAGATTGTTCTGCCTTTTTGTGCACTGTAAAAATTTTGATAATGGAAAGTGCTTTTAGCATTTTAATCCGTAGGATGTGACACAGGTCAATTTTGAAGCAGAGTAAAACTGATTGGATGTCAGAGTTTTCCTTCTCATAGGCTGGTTGTTTAATCAAGGTTAAAGAACCCAGTTTGCCCTACTATTTATCTTTATCTTGGAGGAGAACAGATATATTCATGCCTTTCCCAAAAACACTCACATGAAGCAAAATGCTAACAGCCACAACCAGGATTTGAACTTGGGTTGCCAATTTCATAGGACAATAAGTTTCTGCACCTCCTGAAAGGAAGTTCATTAGTAAACTCTACCCACTAATCTCTTAACATATCAATCCTGACTATAGCAGCAAAAAGTTCTTACACCTTCTACCAACCTTGATAGACAGACACCAGTGTTCAGAATAACAGTTATTTATTATCTTCTTTTCTGACTAATGTTATATTTCGCATATGGTGACAAGGAAAAGACAACACAGGTTGAAAGTTTTTAAACAATTATATTAACAAAAGGAAAAACACAGCGATGAGGTGAAGAATCAACTGTACAACATTGTGGCGTACAATATCAAGTGAAGAAATGAATCGAGGTGTGTGTGTGTGTGTGTGTGTGTGTGTGTGAAACCAGAGTTCATGTAAGGTCATGTATGTTATAAGTTCTAAGAAACTCACTCGGTTGGTATAAGGGTGGTAAGGGTATCAAATGATCCCAGTGGTAGTAGTAGTCGTGGATGGGGTGGCGTTGTAGCTAAGTCAGCAGTTGTCACAGCAGGTGGGTGTTCCGATGAGTATTTATGGCCGTAGCATGTTCTTCCCTTCCACTCTTCTGGTCAGTCTGACGCCTTTGGAGATCTTTGCTGCTTAAATAGCTACCCTTTGGATCAAGTCAGTTCAGGGAAATTTTTTAGGGGGAAGATTTATGGTTGGCTGAAAAAGGGTATTTTGTTAATGTGAATTAATTTCTTGCATTCACGCCTGAAAGCCCTGCGTGGAGCCTCTTGCGCAAAGACACATTTTATTCATTGTTTCAGCAGCAGCCGTCAGGCTAACATCTGGTCGAATGCAACTCTTCTCCAGCCATGTGTATGTTTTTGAATGAAATCATAAATCGGGAGAGATCTGAATCCTGCTATATAACACTAATTTACTACCCGAAATAGTAACAAAAGCTGATAAACCCTTTGCCAACCTTAGGAGATACCAGTGATTTTTTTAATATTATCATTAAAATGACTTAATAGCCCAGTCAGAAAGATAAGAACTCCCCCAAAATGGAGTGTCCTGGGTGTGACACTAAACTGCATCTGGTGGTGAGGCTCTAATTTTGGAGACCTGGGGAATGTGGAGACCCCCTTTATTGCCATTACTCCCATGTTCACTCAGATTTTGAGTGAGAGTACCTTTTAGGTTTGGTTTGGTTTGGTTTCTTTGTTTAATGGCATATCAACTCTTTTTAGGTTATTTAATGCCAAAGCCATTCTCCTAGAAGAACAGTAGTGGTACTATTTAACCCATAGCTGGGAGGATAAGGGGGTTCATACCTTAGTACCTTTTAGGGTTCCATCTAAGAGTCAAATTGATATGTGTACATTTTTTATATTTGATAAAACTGTGCAAAAAACTCTTAAGAAACAACTACAGAAAAAATATAAATGTATAATGAACATAATTCCCTAACCTTTAGGCATAAAATAACCCAAGTTGACATGCTATTAAATACAATCTTGCCTTGACCTGGGCTGAGATCCAGGCAAAAATTAATAGTCTGACAGGACTAATGGATACAAGAAAAATAAATTCTGTTTCAGCTTGTCAAGGAATTTAAGTCATATTTGACTTCTACTCAAAATTCTTGGACATTAAGAGTATCTGCGTCATCAGAAAACTTTTTAAAAATGTTATTTGATGATGTTAAAAGTCAATGAATGCCATAAGAAATATGAAAAGGCCATTTCTGTAAAATGCAAACAAAAATAGCTGAATTTTCCCCAAAAGATATCATAACCTTTCAATACACAAAGGACTGTCTTGGAATATTGATTAGAGAGAATTTAAGAAAAAAAAAAAGAAGATAAATAACGACTGGTTTACAAACATTGATGTGAACTTGGAGAATTTTTTTTTGATTAAACCAATGTTTGATTTACTTGCTTGAGGTGAAAGGTTTGTAATATTTTGGTAACATTAAGCAAAATTCAACAACTCTGAATGCTTTTGCAAAACTAATAAAGGTATCAAACCACACTGGACTGTGAGATGTCAAGATTGCTTGATACTCTCCAAATCCTACTCACTGGATTGGAGCATGGCTTTGGAATCAACAATTTTAGGCTTACCTGACTTTGCCTAATTGTCACAAGTTTCTGGCAAGCCAAGCAAAATTTCTTGAATCATCTGGTCACTGCATTCGGATCTGCTGCATTTTTTGCACAACAAATATTTCTGGTTATTTCTGTGGTGTTATGGCCGAGTTTGGACTCATAAAGTACATTCATCCGTGTGACTTTCAAATCATACATGGAGTGAAGCAATGCATAACATGTCAGCACACCAAGTACTATAATATTACCAACTATAACAGGTACATCACTTATGAACTCCTATGGACCCCCGCATATGGCCCAGCAAAAGCAGGACAACCAGTTCGAACATACATACAGCAGCTATGTGAGGATACGGGATGTAGCCCTGAAGACCTGCCAGAGGCGATGAATGATAGGGAGAAGTGGTGAGAGAGGGTCAGGGATATTCGTGCTAGCGGCATGACACGATGATGATAACAGGTACCTTTCCCATTGCTTAAACTCTGTCATGTGATATATATGTATAAATAATCTAATCTATTTGACAGTATACATGATGTAATTTTTTTTATTTGTTTTTACTTATGGACCCCTTTGGTTCGTATTTAATCGTAAGTAAAGTAAGTAAAGTTGGCGACTGTAGTCGAGGGTGACCCAAAGGCTCCCTTTTCAATAGCTACTACACCAAGGTGTCAGAGAGGGCACTATTCCTTTCCCTGGATTGCTCCACTTTGCCCTTGATACATATTTTATATTGCTGAGTGTTAAGCAAGGAAGTATTAAGTACCATTTTTAAAATCTTTGGTATGACTCGACCTGGGATTGAACCCAGGACTATTGGTGAAGACTCTACCCACTAGGCCAATGAGAGTGGACCCATAGATATTCGTATTTAATTGTGGTGGACCCCAAAAGCTATTTTTTACTTATAGACCCCTTTGTTTTCTATTTTACTCAGGCGGACATTGATAGCTATTTTTTTTTTAACTGATGGACCCCATTTGATTCCAATTTATTCTGGTAGACCCCAATAGCCCTTCTTGGGAGTCCCCATGGCACAATAGCTAACATGCTGGACTGAAACATCATAGTAAATGCACAGTTGCATTCAATTTCAGACTAATACAAGGCAAAAAATTTCAACTAACACTTAAACAAAATGCACGTCTTTTGCCAAATGTGTGAAATGAAATAAGCAATCCCAGTCAAAAGTCGAAAAACTATTTGTTGATTTCATTTTCGATTTGCCTATAGCCACTTGACTTCACCTTCTAGGGTCTAACAATATCCACTATCAAGTTCTATATATTACTACCCACATACCTTACCACTATCCATCAGTTTGTGGAGGTGTTTATCATAAAAATTATCATCTGAGAAAATGGATATGATGAGCCAACTTCAAATCATGGACAAAGCTGCTTGCACTTCACTTTGCGCTAATTCCCGCGGGAAAGGCATTAATCCCTCATTTTATCTCCCAGCTATAAGAATATAGAAGGATAACTGGAGTCTTTAACTTTGTTATGGTAATTGGTATTGGAAAAGGAAAATTCTAAGTTCATCTTCCTTTCAGTTATGTGTAAATAGTAGGACAGACTAGGCTCTTTAGCAATGATACAATAAGCAGTCTATGATAAGGAAAATTCTGAATTCATCTTCCTTTCAGTTATGTGTAAATAGTAGGACAGACGAGGGACTTGTTTAAAATGTTACCAACTTAATATCTATACGTATAACAGTAATTCCCTACGTCAGGCACATGCCCCACTGGTGGGGCTTGCTTAGAGACCAAGTTAATTGCTTTTTAGCTTCCTTAATGGGAATTGCAGAAAAATTTTGGATACATAAGAAGTGAATATTACAGGGCGGCATCAGAATTTTAGAAATACCAAAGTAGGGCATGGTCTAAAATTGGTTGGGAACTACTGTTCTAAACCAAAGATATCACTATTATTTCTTGTGGTGAAATGGTTATCGTCGTAGGAAATGAACACGGCGACTCGAGTTCAAATCCTGGACGAGAATGATTGCATTTCACATAGCACTAATACCCTTGGGAAAGGTATGAATCCAATTATTCTCCCTCCAGCTATGAGTAAATAGTAGGACAGACTGGGTTCTTCAGCCTTGGTGAGGCAACTAGTCTAGGAGAAGGAAAACTCTGAACTCAAACCTGTTAAACTCCGCTTAAAAATTGACCTTGTGTCATATCCTGCCCGAGCAGAGGGGTTGGTAAATAGGATAATACAATGAAAACTGTTGTTTCAAAATTTATTATACCAACAGTGGAGGTATAGTGTCTTATTGAAATATCTTCTAAGCTATTCCAATATTTTTTAAAATTTATATTTTACAAATGGCAGTGAACTATCTAGTCAGTAAGTTTTTTTATTTTTACAAATTTATCAGGATTAATGTCATAGAAACTATTATACTATTGGATATTATTGTCAAACTTTATGGTACATTTGGGGATGCTATTAATATACCTACCACGGTCACAGATCATAACATCAAGGTATTAAAGTATTTAAAGAAACCATACTCTGGTTATAAGGTTCTGTGGACTTGTATTCTGCTTAAACAGTGTAATTTATAAACTAAAAATTGATACGGTGATATCTTTAGTTAACTTACATGTTTTAGGCATTTCAGTAGAGTTTATGATCTTGGGACAAAACTGCCCTGCTACAAAGTCTGGGTATTCTCTCTCTCTCTCTCATAATTAAGACTTATAGTAATGTCATAGAAACTTCCTACTTCATTTTTATCATTAAGGTTTTTTGGACTATTGTCTTCATCTTTATTGTTATTTTCACAACGTTTCGGCCGATATGTCCTCCGACCTTCTTCAGGTGTTTGTCGAACTCAGGAACCTTCACGGAACTTCGAACTACGTCCTTTATTGAAACCACAGGGGTCGCCTGTTCTGATTCCGTTTGCCATAACTGGGTACAAGTGTTAAGTATTCCTATATTGTTACTCGCCTGTAGTGAGGATTGAACCTGCAACCTTCAGATGATTGTCTTCTTAGAAGCTCAGGGAACCAATGCCTATAACCATTACGCCATGTGTCCTGCTGGACATGGACAATTTCTCTATCTAAATATCAATTCTGGAGTAACCAGACAAACTTTTGTCTCTGTGAAGTAATATTCTTCGTAAAATTTTTATTTTTTTTAATCTTTAATATTGATAGCAGAGCATAGCTCTAATCTATGGATTATGGATCCAGTATACTTTCACTGGTGGTCTTAACAGGGTCATCACTAAAGTCTAACTTGTATGAAGACAAGTTTTACATTTCAGACAGATTTGTAGGGTGTTATAAAATCTTCATATGCAGAAAAGATTAGGTTACAAAAAGACCTTCTAGCAATTATATATATTTACAATATTTTCTGATTGCATAAAAATCAGCAGATGTGATCATTATTTATTTTCCAATTAAGAAAATTCTTTCTTATGAGATATACTTTGATAATCACCAATAGAGAATAATTTCCTTATCCTAACCATATCTTTAAGCAGTCCATCATTTTCACATAAAAGGATATGAAAAAGAAAAACAGAGAACAAAATGAAATTTGATATGCCATTTTTTAACAATTTTAATTAAAATCTAATGAGTCTTAAAAATAAAAGACAATGGAAAATTCCTGGAATCTAAATTCCAGGTTCAATTTTTAGTTCCTTGAAGGAAAGATCATGCTCGAACTGCACCAACTATAATCAATTTACTGATAATAGTTTTGAACCTCCAGAGAAGAGATTTGCAAGATTCATTATTATTCAGAAGAATATGCCTTCCAGTCATAAGAACTGTATTGGCCCACCTGGAAATAATTCTGGGAGAAAAACAGAAAGCAACTTTTTGATGCCAATTCCTTATCGTAAAAAATGTTTAGATCAAAAATTCTATCAAGGTATAATGAAGGGTCACAAAGATTCCAAAATTTGACATTTGTCTTGGATAATGCTTTTGGTCTTTCAAGAATGATCTAAAAAAATTTTTTTTCTCTTCTCTTGGTATACGGTGTCCCTAAACTCTCGACAACAATGAAAATAATATTTTGAAATACAAATGAATCCTCTAATCCCAGCCAGAAGACCAGACCTTGTGTTGATTGACAAGAAAAAAGAGGATTTGCTGTCAAGTGGATTTTGCCATTCTTGTGAAACTCAAAATAAGCATTAAGATAGACAAATACTTGGACCTTGTCTGAGAACTGAAAAATGACAGTGACAGTGATACCAGTAATAATTGGTAGACTTGGAATAGAGACTAGAAGAATTAGAAATCAGAGAAGAATAAAGACAATCCAGATTACTGCATTGCTGAGATTGACGAGAATACTCAACAGAGTCTGGGGGACTGGAAGAGACTGTCATTTTGACTCCAGTGTGGGGGACAGTGAGCTATTGCTGGTGTGAAAGGAGTATAATAATAATAATAATAAAAAACAATAAAAAAAATAGAGAAAATAAATTTTTTAAAAATCACAAAATCAAAATGTTATAGCCAGAGTTTTTCTTACTGGGTGACTTTTAGAACAATTTCAACAACCGTTGTATGTTGTGATATTTTTTTCACTTTTGTATATTGAACACTGTAAGATTCTGTGATTTAGAGGTGCTTTTGGCATTAAATTTTAAACATTATATATATATATGGAAGTAAATAAGGAAATAAATCTGACGGTATGAATAAAAGTAGAAAAAAAACCAAAAAGCCCAAAATTTGATGAATTTATTATGAAAGTCAACATTGTATGTTTTGGTTGTAATAACCTTTTTCAGGACTTTCAATTCATGAAAAATTTTGTCAAAATAGCGATGGATGATTGATAAAAAAACAGGAGAAAAGAAAGTGTGTATAAAAAGAAAGATTCATAACAGCAAATTCAGCTCTTATTTGTGAAAACATTATTACATTGATGTCATATGGACTGATGTTTGAAATTTGTTGGGTTTCTTAGGGATATAATGGAGATTAATTAAAATTAGATATGTTGTAGCTATTTAGAACCAATTTACCAAAGAAAGGGGCTAGATTGAAAATATTATTATTTTGTTATCACATGGACTGATGTTTGAAATTTGTTGGGTTTCTAAGGGATATAACGAAAGGTGATAAAACAATTATAAAATTTTTTTTTCTTTTCATAAAAAAAAAACTCCCCAAAAAACAAAAAAAAACAATTAACAACATTTTTCATGAATTTAAAATCCTGAAGAAGCTTATATAAACCGAAACATTCAATATTGACTTTCATAATAAATTCATCAAATTTTAGATTATTTGGGTTTTTTTCAATTTTTCTTCATTTATATATATATATATAGGGAGAGAAAAAAGAGAAAAGTTCAATAAGTCTATACAATTTCAATTTTATATGAATTTTGCTCCGTGATCAATGGAGTAATATAGAGATAAGTGCACTGACAAGTATATATATATATATTAATGAATATCAAACATGTAAATCCTGTGCTTTTTGTCTGTTCAATTTAGAAGCAAAAAAAGGTTACTGCATTTTTAATGGAAAAATACTGATGACAAAATGTGAAAATGAATGACATTTTGAAAAGTTGGAGACAAAAAATTTAGAAATGAGAAAATAAATAATAAATGGTTCTGCTTCCTTAAGTATTCTGCAAAAGTTTCTCCGTGAGCATATTTTTTATTTTATCACCCTTCACGAATTTCCTGTTGTGGACACCTGCCACCCCTTCAAAACCCTGCACACAGAAAAATCTTTTGAATAAAATAAAAAAAAACAAATCTACAGTCTTATTTTTTTTATTTTATCAACATAGTTTTTATTTTATCATGTTTTGCGTACATTCGATGCCATCTAGAGGACTTACCAAGAGTAATGCTCGATAGGGACTGTTAGTGAGAGAGAATAAGGGAATCTGTGTTATCAGCGTCAATTGATGATGATATGTGAGGCACTAGAAAGTTCTCGGCTGAAGAGAATGACGTATCTTGAGGATTAAAGAATTTAAGAAACTCCTGAAATAGCATAGGTGATTTTCTACAAAATAAGTTTTAGTTTTAACAAATTCAGCAGGATTAATGTTATCATTATATTATGGAATTATTATTATTTTTCATATTTACCAACCCCTCCGCTTGGGCAGGATATGACACAAGGTCAATTTTTAAGCAGAGTTTAACAGGTTTTAATTCAGAGTACTCCTTCTCCTAGACTAGTTGTCTCACCAAGGCTGAAGAACTCAGTCTGTCCTACTATTTACCCATAGCTGAAGGGAAAATAATTGGATTCATACCTTTCCCAAGGGTATTATTATTATTATTATTATTTGTTTGTTATGCCAACTTAGGCATCAACCCTTCTTATTATCTTCTCACATCAACCTTAGACAAAAGAAAAAATAGAATCTTTGCACAGAACATATAGATTAATACAATATGAAGATACAGATGAAATTCTGTTAAGTAATTCATTTGATAGTTACCAGAAAATAACCTTGTAAATGGAATTACCATGAGCAGAAAATCCGGTGAACACTTGCGTGCGACATACAGAACACTGGACAGCTGTTTCAACCTTATTAGGTCTCATCTGCAGTGTACACCGTGATCTCCCCCACTGGAGATCAAACCAGCAAGCAGAAAATGCAGAGCCAAAACTCTATCAGTGAGTCATTGGTCCACATTGCACAAAAGAGACGCCAAATTAACAAGTCATGGCAACTGCGCAGCCAATTAACCTGAATGTGTAAGTTACATCTGTATTCTTTACAGAGGACACAGTCACCTCCAGGGCCACGTTTTTCCAGGAAGATTGGAAATACGCATCCACGTAACTATTATAACCTCAAGAGCAATGAAATAGATGTACATTTTCATTTTTAAGTTGAGGAATTATATTATGAACTGAATTACCATGACCAGAAAATCTGCATTCTGTGGTTGCTGGTTCGATCTCCAGTGGGGGAGATTATGGTATACACAGCTGATGAGACCTAATTAGGTTGAAACAGCTGTCCAGTGTTCTGTATATCACACACAAATGTTCGCTGGATTTTCTGGTCATGGCTATTCAATTCACAATATGATTCTTCTACTTAAGAAAATGTAGAAAAAATAACCTTATAAATTCTTTTTCTTAACATTCTTATAAATGTTATATACTCACATAATAAATATGCTTATATACACATATACATATATATGCTGGATACATACCGACGCAATGAATTAATCAGACGCAGTAATAAACGACGCACGCAGGAAGACTTCTTTAACAATATATTTACCTCTCACATTATTGCAAGGGTTCGAAAAGGTCGTGTGGGGTTATTAATTAATCTTAATTTCTCCAATCTCAACTTGTAACTTTCATTGTTTACTCTTTTTATTATTTTTGTCACTCTTTGTATGTCCTCCAATCTTAATATTACACTCCAATTTTCATGTCTTGAAACTGGAGCCAAGAATTAACTCTTCCACAACTATAATTGAACTTTTACATAATAGTTTTGGCATACAGTTATATGATATGGCTTGTTGTTTATGGTGTTTATTGTTTGGTTTGGTTTGTTGGGTTTTATGGCATATCAACCTTTGTAGGTTATTTAATGCCAAATCCATTTTTATGTAAATAATCTGTTCTATTTAAAACAATTAGTTTAGCATAAGTACACAGTTTAATGTTCAAAAACATTTCCATTTCAAACTATTCAAGCAGTTATATGTAACAATTCAGTTAAGTGTAAATACAGTTTTAATGTCAAAAAACAGTTCTATTTCAAAAAATTCAGTTAACCATAAGCATGCAGTTTAAATGCTAGTATGGTTTAATTATCAAAAACATTTCTATTTCAAGCTATTCAGTTTAATCAAACAATTCAGTTTAGCATAAGTATGCTGTTAGTTCTATTTAACCCATAGATAGGGCCCTATCAGGTGCTACCACTCTGGGCCAGAGTGGATCTGGGAGTGATGGCAATGAAGGGGGACTCCGCATTACCCAAAGCTCCAGCACTGCTGGAACCTCACCATCAGATTGTTTTGTGTCATATCCAGGACACTCATTAGGGGGGTCTTACCCCTCTGCAGAGAAGCAGTCAGTGTATTCTACAGCCCCAGCCAACTGGGCAATACACAGAGTTAAATGTCAAACAGTTTTATTTCAGATAATTCAGTTCAGCATAAGTACACAGTTTAGACGTCAAAAACAGTTCTATTTTGAGCAATTCAGTTCAGCACTAGTATGCAGTTCCAATGTCAAAACAGTTCTATTTTAAACAATTCAGTTTAGCATAAATACGCAGTTTAAATGCAAAAATCTGTATAGTGAAAGAAGCACGGTTTAGTTCTATTTAACCCATACATAAGACCCTTATCAGGTGCTACCACTCCGGGCCTGAGTGGACCTGGGAGCAATGGCAAAAAAGGGTACTCTGCATTCCCCAAAGCTCTAGCATTGCAGGAACCTCACCATCAGATTGTTTAGTGTCATATCTGGGACACTCGTTCGGAGGGTCTTACCCCTCTGCAGAGAAGCAGACGGTGTATTCTACAGCCCCAGCTGACTGGGAATTTATTTTTGTTTAAGGACATATCAACCTTCATGGGTTATTCAATGCCAAAGCTATCCTTGAAGATGAACAGTAGTGGTACTATTTAACTCATAGCTGATGGGCATAGGTGGGGGTTCATATCTTTCCCAAGCATATCAGTGAAAACATTAATGCAATAGCATGTGTGGATTGTTTGTTTGGGTTTTATGGCATATCAACCTATGTAGGTTACTTAATGCCAAATCCATTTTTACACAAATGAACAGCTCTGTTTCAAATAAGTCACTTTAGCATAAGTACACACTTTAATTGTCAAAAACATTTCTATTTCAAGCTATTCAGTTTAGTCAAACAGTTCTGATTCAAACAATTCAGTTATGCATTGATTTTGTTTACACACAGTTAAATGTCAAAATAGTTCTATTTCAAGCAAATCAGTTTAGCTTAAGTATAGTTTCAATGTCAAAAACAGTTCTATTTCAAACAATTCAGTTTAGCCTACAAAAACAGTTCCACTTCAAACAATTCAGTGTAGCATAAGTATGTATTTTAATTGTCAAAACAGTTCTATTTCAAGCAATACAGTTTAGCATAAGTACACAATTTAGTTCTATTTGACCCATAGGACCCTATCAGGGTCTAACACTCTTGGCCTGAGTGGACCTGGGAGTGATGGCAATGAAGGAGTACTTCGCATTCCCCAAAGCTCCAACATTACTGAAACCTCATTATCAGATTGTTTAGTGTCATAAACAGGAAACTTGTTGGGGAGGTCTTACCCTTATTCTACAGCCCCAACCAGCCAACTGGGCAAATAGCATGAGTGGAATTTGAACTCATGTACTACAGTGTTGTAGTCCACCACATTAGCCACTATGCCATGAGGACTCCCCACCTCCTCACATCTATCTAATACAACTAATTTGCATGTAGTTTCCAGCATTACTAGATGTAATAATAAGTTGTCCAACCATAGACGTGGGCAACTTGGAAGCTTCCTTTTTAAAAGGTTCTATACACAATGGTGAAGAGGAGAGTGCTATTCCTCCCTTGTATTGCTTCATTTTACTCTCGTTCCTAACTTTATAATGCTGAGAGTTAAGCAAGGAGGCATCAAGTACCATTTTTTGAGTCTTTGGTATGACTTGACCTGGGACTGAACCCAGGTCTCCCAGGCCATTGGCAAACACTCTAACCGTCATGCCAATTATCCTTAGTAAAAAATTATAACTTCAAGTAATAATTCTTAAATCAAGTAATTTACAGTTATATGGTATCAAGTATTCCTATCAAATATGAATAATTTTACAACCTATTTATTCAACTCATAGGATGTACTAGCATTCTGGGTTACAGTGAACCTGGGAGTAATGGCAATAAAGAGGTTCATCACACTTACCAGATCTCCAGAGCCGAAACCTCACTATCAGATTCAGTTTAGCATCATACATAAGAAGGACATGTTTTTTAAATGGTTATGCAGATATGATTTGTAAGTAAGTAGATGGTACATCATCTTATTTTTAAATGAGTCACAGGTAATTTGTTCGCACAACAGTATTACTATTATATGAACGCAGTTAAATGGTTCCAAGTATTTTAACACCAACACATTTGCTTGCACTCATTTGAATGGCTTAAAGTATTGCTATCTTGCACCAGCAGTTTTATTTGCACACAGTTAAATAGTTCCATGAATTCTAACACAAATAGTTTTATTTAGTGTTAATCATTTGTTTGTACTCACTCAAATAGGTTCAAATATTGCTATGTAATACTAACAATTCAATTTAGACCCAAAGTTAAAAAGCTTCAAGTATTGCTAATCAACGCTAATAATTCTAGTCAACATTACTAATTCATTAGCACACAGTTAAATTGTTCCTGATATTGCTATGTATCCTGAACAATTCAATTAAACATCAGTCATTTGTTTACAAACAGTTCTATTTCCAACAACTCAATTTGCACAGAGTTTAAATGTCAAATAATTTCTATTTGACCCATAAATAGGACCATATCAGATGCTACCACTCTGAATCAGAGTAGACCTGGGGGCAATGGCAATGAAGAGGTACTCCACATTTCCCTAATCTCCAAGGCTGGAGCCTTGCAATCAGATTGTTTAATGTCATATCCAGGATATTCTTTGAGAGAGAGGTTATGGGATATAAATTTCTTCTTGAATGTTCTTAAGTATGTTTTTATTGCTTATTTTAAGACTAGAAGAAATTTGTATCCCATAGGGTGGCTTACTCTTCAGCAGAGATGAAGGTCAGTGTATTCTATAGCCCCAGCTGACTGGGCTGTTTCTCCATGAGTAAAGAATATTGCTGACTTACCCAAAAGTAGGACCACCTTGACTCAGGTCAAAAACTTGCCGAGGATTGAGTAACCAACAAAATTTGTGCATTATTTTGGCCCCTTGGTTTCCACCACTTTTTGGATTTATAAACACCAAAAGGGGTTTTGTAGTTGGTGATGGAATGGCTTTCACAATGAACGTCTTCTGTTCATCTTTACCTTTCTTTTTCTTTAATGATGCTTTTTTTCTTTTTCTTAAAGAAGACTTGAATGAGCCCTGCAAAGAAAATAAAAAGTTTCGTAATATTAAAAAAAAGAAAAAAAAAAGAGGGGAGCATTCAATTTCCATATTGGGGGAGTGTCCTTGTGGTGTAATGGTTAAAGCGATGGACAGTGAAATCATAGTAAGCGAGTTCAAACTCCAGTTGCACTATTATGTTTGGGAAAGGTATGAACCCCCTTATCCTCCCAGCTATGGGTTAAATAGTACCACTACTGTTCTAGAATGATGACTTTGGCATTAAATAACCTACAAAGGTTGATATGTCATTAAACAAAGAATCAATTTTCATATTATCAATAGTAGAAAAGACAAATAAATACATTTTTCTCATTATGCTAAAAATAAAAATGAACTGGAAATGATTTTTGGTTATTTGCATCTTTTTAAGGCCCCCCACTTCCATAAAGGAAAGAATAATTATCTAGTTACTTCCCAATGATAAACAGATGTGTTTTTCAAGAATTCTCATCAAAAGGTTTTGAAATAAGTACAACTTTTGCTTTTGGTCTTTTTCATCTCAGGACTAAACTGATTTGACCTCGACCATTACTATTATTTTATCATTATTATCATAAATTTTCTTCTGGCTGAAATAGGAAAAAATAATGGTCATACAAAAGAAGCATTAAGAATTTTGTTTCCCATAAAATTTATAGAATAGATTTAAAGGAATAGATGGTCCATAGTAAAAAAAAAATACAAGCTTTGTTCGTTCTTTATTTTAATACTCAATGTCTAACTTAAATGACATACAACTATATTAGTTCAACATATTAAATTTCAATGTGTTTTTATTATTGTTTTCATAATAGAAAGAACATTCCATTTTATATAGTGTTGCCTATAAAAGACTGATGCATAAAATTTTTTTTTAAAGAAAACTAAAACAAAACAAAAAAATACAAAGCCTCTGTGCAAACACTTTTGCAATGACTGCTTTGTGGGTAAGCCTGTCACTGTGCCTTGAGTTTTAAATTTGTGCACTAAGCTCTTTATTATATTTGTATGAGGAGGATTCTTCACATTAAAATGAAGAACACAGTATATTCTTTCTATTGAAATTGTAGATCTGTCAGCTGAATAGAACAATTCCATTGTTTTAGTTTATTCTTTCACACTCAAACTTGACTTTTTCCATTTCCTAAAAATACTCATAAAATCTGATGAATAATATAAAAAAATTACATCAAAAACCGGAAAGTTATGACTTTTTAAAATGTGTCAGTATTTTGTGAGTTACCCAGTATTATCAATCATATAGTTTTAACACCTTAAACGTGCAATGTGTTTTTTATTATTTCTTTAATAATATAAAGGACATTCAATTTTTATATCATCAATCATACAGTTTTTACACCATAAATGTGAAATGTGTTTTTTATTATTTTTTTATGATACAAAGGATATTCAATTTTTATATTATCAATCATACAGTTTTAACACCTTAAATATGCAAATTTTTTTATCATTTTTCTCATGATATAAGAAAATGCATTCAAATTCATATTACAGACCATATTATTTTAGTATTTTATATCTGTGTGTTTTTTGTTGACAAAAACACAATAAATATTCCCATAAGACTAAAAACTAATTTATAGTCTAAGCGTTCAGTTAAAGACAAAATGAAGACAAAGGTGCAAAGTATAAGATGATAGAGTTTTAACCCTAACCCTAACCACATTTTTTATGACACTAGTAAAAAGGCAATAACATTAGTTGGGATTTAAAAAACTCAATAATAGGTTTGAAATTCAGTTGATCGCTAAATATTCAGTTTGTGATTTTAACAAATTCCAGAATTCCTATTTGGAATCTAACAGATCTCAGAATAACCATTTTTAGATTTAACAAATTTCAGAATATCCAATTATAGATTTATAGGACTTACACTCCTATAATTTAAATTGAGTGGTATGCCATTGTTCCCACAACAAAGATGGCGGACACATGCAAATATTCAATCTCAGGAAACCATTGGCCAGGAGAACCACCTGACCTGCTTAAAACTACGTCCTCGTTTGATTTTCGTCCTGCTTTTTTTGGAGCCAATTCCAAGACAGGTATTTTCTATAAATACATCATCTTCAAACACTATCTCTTTTTCCCAATTTCTATTGCAGCGCTAACACACTCTCTCCAGTGTGACTCTCTTATTTACCAACAGATGTCAAGAGCCACAAAATGGATAAACCACACAAACCTTCTTTTACTCAAAATACTTTGCCTATGATACTTTTTCCAGCCTCGGAAACACCAACTGTTTAAAACCACAGGAAGAAATGAACATTTAGAAATATGTAGTTGACATGAATAGGACATGTAGAGAAGAGGAAAATCTCGTATTTTGTTTTGGCGCGCAATTTAATTCAACACTGAATTTCACCCAATCAGGATGACATATCCTATTCAGCCCGGACCGTCATTTCCGGCTAGCAAAACGGGTGAGCGGCCAAACACACTCTCTTCAGCTTGAGACGGCGGCCAGAACAGACGTGTCTCTGGTCGTCCTTGCTTAGCGATGCTTTTTAGCTAAACAAGCCACCCAGTGGGACATCTCACTGTGGCTTTAACCCTAGCAGCAGCAACATGGACACTCAAAGAGGGAACCATCTAATTAATGGATTCTTTGCGTCTAATATATTTTAGACCAAGGAATCCCAGTTGAATATAAATTAGACGCATTCAACATGCCTCGCACAGGCACAACTTTATGTCACCCCAAAATTGGCTATGTCGATCTGAGCGTAATCTCGCTCTCGACACACTAGCTCCCATTTCACCTCTGGTCCACATTAATGGAGATAACGCCTACTCTCCCCAATTACCAGACACACAAAACTACACGGTGACCTTGAATACTTCCCTCACACGTCCAACAACATGCTGCCATCTCAACATCCCGCTAAACCATTTCGTCTCAAACATCCAACAAGCCTAACCACCACGAGTCTTACAGCACCAAGAACAAACCGCCTCTAAGCTGCAAATAAAGAATTTTCGCTGTTGTGTGTTGTTAAAGAATAGTTTCGCAATTCATTTGTTGCCTTAAAAAATATAGCGTTAAACAAATAACAATCTCACTAACCACTATAGACACTTTTATTATTTAACCCTTTCTGTAGTTTTAGATGTGTTAGTCACACACACACAGAGGACTATTTTACGAACAATATAGAACCATAGCAATATTTTAAATGTATCATTGCATGTTTTGTTCGGAATATAAATTTATTTTGTTTGTCGCCTTGTTTTGAATGTTCCTTTTGTCCGCACCGTTTCATATCTTAACTCATTTTCTTGATTTACTACATTTGTCTCCATGTGTCTATTTTACCTTTTTCCATGTGCCTTTTTCCAAACATAACATACCACTAAACTAAACATATACTAAACCACAACATTAAATTTTGGGAGACTAAACATATCTACCAAATAACATGTCCCCCTACAAATTTAATAACATTCAGAATATCCAATTTGTAAACAGACCAAAACATTAATTCCTGTCTTTTAATTCTCGTGTTAAGAATTAATTTATTAGGAAGGTGAGTATATTGAGTACTTCTCCATTGATAAAGTTTGAACCCAGACATAAAGACAAGGGATCTTTTATTTAATACAAGAAACCTCGATAATGCATGTCAAACCTTACTGGGTTATTTAATCCTGAGTTTAGGATGTTTTTCCAATGAACCATATGTGTACCATAGCCAGATACGGCTATGTGTGAAACGTACATTGTATGTCCATAAAGATAGAACATAGGAATCTCGAAACACGAAAAACACTTACGACATCTTAGTTCAGGTATGAAACCTTTTATTACCTATGAGTTTAAAGGTTCTTCGACATAAGGAGAGAGATACACATTCTTTCTATTCTGACTTTTTCATCTGCCCCACCATCTCGTGCGACACCTGCCCAAGGCCTCCGCGAGCAAGCGAAAGTCAACCCTTCTCGTTTGGTGTCCAGTTCTCAACTCTACTGACTTTTTTAAAATCTCCCAAAATCCTCTGCGTGCTTCCAGTGCGTGACGTCATTCGCACTCTCTAGCCCCCGTTTCCCATCTGGGCTATTGTGACATCTCTGAGTGATATGTCTGCTCCATGCACACACGCGTGTGAACACCTGCATTAATGTTGCACCTAAGTAACCCATGCACTGAGCCGAAAGGTTCTCAGCCTAACTAAACCCAAAGGCATAAAACGAAATCCCTCGGCCATTATATTACTTAAGGTTCCAAGTTGATTTGTAAAAAATTATATGGTTTCATTTATTTTTAGCTAATACTAATAATTTTCCAGCAGAGCTATTTGACCCCAAGTTGAGACTCTAGCAGGTATCATTGTTCCAGATTAGAGTAGACCTGGGAGTAAAGAGATCAACAGGTAACTCCTGTTTCCAGAATTGGAGCCTCACTACTGGATGTAGTTAAGATAAACAAAATGAAGACACTAATACAGGATGTAATACAAAGTCAATTTTTAAAGCAGAGTTTAACAGGCTTGAATTCAATTTTTTTCAATACAAGGAACCTCTATAATGCATGTCAAACCTTACTGGGTTATGTAGTTACCAACCTCTCCATACAACCAGGATGTAATACAAAGTCAATTTTTAAAGCAGAGTTTAACAGGCTTGAATTCAGATTTTTCCTTCTCCTAGATCAGTTGCCATACCAGAGTTAAAGAGCCCAATCTGACTTATATTTTATTCATAGCTGGAGGGTTGCTTTGTTTTTTTGTTTTAATGGCATATCAACCTTTTTTGGATATTTGATGCCAAAGCCACCATTGTAGAACAGTAGTGGTACTATTCAACCCATGCTGGAAAGATAAGATTTTTAAAGAGCATTAGTCTAAACGTGAAAGTAATAGCGTGGCTGGAGTTTGAACACACAAGGATGTCACAGCCCAAACCAGTAGCCAACACACCATGGAGAATCGCCACATAGTTCAAGAAAGAATTGTTGAATTCATCCCTTTTGCAAGGGTATTAGCACAATGGGAAATGCAAACAGCCTCATCCAGGGTTTGAATTTGGCTCACTCTCTCCATTTCCTATAATGATAACCCTTACAACATGACCATCTATCTTTTATAGATATACTTACACAGCCACTTAGAATAGTTGGATTCATGCCTTTCCCTAGGGTATTAGCACTATGTGAAATGCAAACAGCCTCATCCAGGTTTAGAACTTGGCTCACTCTCTCCATTTCCTATGATGATAACCCTTAAAACATGACCATCTATCTTCTATAGACATATTTACACAGCCCCTTAGAATAGTTGGATTCATGCCTTTTCCCAAGGGTATCAGCACAATGTTGGCTGGTTGTTTGGATTTTATGGCATACCAACCTAAGTAGGTTATTTAATGCCAAATCCATTTAGATACAAATAATCAGTTCTGTTTCAAACTATTCAGTTTACCATGAGTTCACTGTTTGATTGTCAAAAACATTTCTATTTCAAGCTATTCAGTTAAGTCAAACAGTTCTAATTAAAGCAACTCAGTTTTGTATAAGTACAGATTTTGTTTAGACATTTTAATATTAAAACAGTTCTATATTAAACAATTCAGTTTAGTATAACTAAAGTTTCAATGTTAAAAACAGTTCCATTTCAAATAATTCAGTTCAGCATATAAAAACAGTTCCATTTCAACCAATTCAGTTTAGCATAAGTACACACTTTAAAAGTAAGTACTCAGTTTAATTGCCAAAAACATTTCTATTTCAAACTATTCAGTTTAGTCAAACAGTTCTATTTCAAACAATTCAGTTTAGCATAAGTATGCAGTTTAGTTCTATACAACCCATAGATAGGGCCCTATCAGGTGCTACCACTCCTGGTAAGAGTGGACCTGGGAGCGATGGCAGTGAAGAGATACTCTGCATTCACCAAAGCTCCAGCATCACTGGAATCTCACCATCAGATTGTTTCATGTCATATCCAGGACACTCATTAGGAGGGGTCTTACCCCTCTGCAGAGGTGCAGTCTGTGTATTTTACAGCCTCAGCCGACTGGGCAATAGCACAAAGTGAAATGCTAACAACCTTACTCAGGATTTGAACTTTGATTCTTTTTCTACAATGCTAACAATTACACCATGAGTTCCTTCTCAAAGATCAATCAGATATGGTTTAAAATTCTCAGAACATGACTGAGTATGTATGACAAGCACTTGAAGGAGGAGTGAGGATACAATGACCAAAATGTTATGACTACAACCAAGATGAAGATTAATCCAAGTACATCAGTCTTCAATAAAAGTATTCATTTTCTTTCTCCAATATATCTTCATCCACACTATAGGTTATCAGATTTAATGAATACTATTGCCCTCAGCACCATTCTAAGCAGTCACTGCAGTATCCAACAGATAACGCAGTAAGAACAAACAGAGACAAGGTATAGGTTTGGAGGGTGGAGTTCAGGTCACAACACAGTATTGTCTGTGTCAATAAAGATTGTTATTCTTGACATCAATATTAGTAACTACTATGTTCTAAATTTGGATCAATGATATAGTGCCAACCAAAGAAGAAAAAAAAATGGTTTCTTTTATTGCTGCAGTGTCTGTGTCAATAAAAGTTGTTATCTTCAATGTGTAAGTACAGTAAACACTTGGTTTAATGGATCTCAGAATGGATCTAATTTAATGGTTTAATGGATCTCAGATATGGGATTTAACAGATCCCAAAATAACCTATTTGGGATTGAACAGAACTCAGAATAACCAGTCTGGGATTTATGAGATCTTAGAATAACCAATTTGAGATTTAATAGATCCGAAAATATCCAATTTGGGATTTACAAGATCTCGGATGAAACTTTTGTAGTTTTAACAGATCTCAGAATAACCAATTTGAGATTTAACAGATCCAAGAATATCCAATTTAGGTTTTACAAGATCTCAGACTAAACATTTAGGGATTTCACAGATCTCAGAATAACCAGTTTGGGATTTAACAGATCCGAGAATATTCAATTTGGGATTTACAAGATCTCGGACTAAACATTTGGGGATTTAACAGATCTCAGAAGAACTGGTCTAGGATTTAATAGATCTCAGAATAACCATTTTAGGATTTAACAGAACTTAAAATAAGCAGTCAGGGATTTAATGTACCATTCCACAAAATTGAAATTAGGCCTTTTATTTTATGTTTCTTTCTGATCTGTAATCAGATAATTCCATGACAACTAAAATTATGTCCATTAAATTTACCAATGGAACCCTGGAACTTATTTTTAGCCCATTAGTCTTTGAAAATACTAAAACTCTTAAAAGTTTTTAGTGACGGGCTAAATTTACAATGTAAATATATAGCACTCAAAGAAGCCCTTAGTCACGAGCATGTTAGCTAAACTGAATCTCTGTTTTTCTGCAGCTAAATAGAGTTGACATATAGCCGAAAATTTTGTCACTGTACAACTAGTCATATTTATACTGACATGCAGTATACAGATATAGTTAGTTATTCCTCAGGACCACATGTTCTTTATTCATTTAGACGAGATTACAGATCAAAAATGACTGAACACTGCCCACCTCTAGCATTTAACAAAATTGCATTATTATCTAATAGTAGGGCGAGTCAAAAGTTTTGCAATATTCTAGTATATTCTAGATTTTCCCAAGTAACAAAGCCACAAAGATGAATGTGAAACGGAGTCTAATTCAGGAACTTACTTAATGAATTTGAGCTGGGCCATAAACCCCAAAAAGGTAGTTATGTTCCATATTGACCTTTGACAGAGCCATCATGTTCCAGCTGTGTAAACAGGAAGACTGCAATGCATGGGTGTAAACAGCTCATGTAAGCTGACAGCTGGAATTGGGTCATGTGGGTTGACAACTGGAATGCCTGGGCATTGGGAAATTATATATACACAGGCACCTATGTCAGACAGTCAGACACAAAGTCTTGGAGTTATGGTCTGCTGCACAGGGTGCCACCTGTGGTAAGGAGGTAGCAGCCCATGCATACCAAGGCTGAGAAGCTGAACAAGTGCTAAGTGGAGAGTTTGCCAATGGTGCAGGAAACCAAGGTTCAATCCCAAGTCAAGTCATACCAAAGACTCAAAAAATGGTACTTGATACCTCCTTGTTTAAAACTCAGCCTTATAAGGCATGGATCAAGGGTAAAGTGGGGCAATCCAGGGAAGCAAGTAGTGCCCTCCTCTACACCGCTGTATAGCAGCTAATGGAAAGGGAGTCTTTGTGTCATCAACTTTACTTTATATATATATATATATATATATATATATATATATATATATACACACACACTAATATTTCATTTAAAATAACACTTTCAGTCCAGCAGGACACATGGCGTAACAGTTATAGGCCTTGGTTCCCTAAGCTTCTAAGGAGACAATCGTCTGGAGGTTGCAGGTTCAATCCTCACTATAGGCAAGTAACAATACAGGAATACTTAACACTTGTGCCCAGTTATGGCTAACGGAATCAGAACATGTGACCCCCGTGGATTCAATAAACGGCATATTTCAAAGTTCCATGAAGGTTCCTAAGTTCGACAAACACCTGAAGAAGGTTGAAGGACATATCAGCTGAAACGTTGTGGAAATAACAATAAAGATGAAGACAATAGTCTGAAAACCCTTAATGATAAAAATCAACAAGCTTTGTCTCAGAAATTTAGACAACACTTTCAGGATGTGAAATAAAATTTTTGAAAGTGACCAAATACTTTTGACTGGTAGTGTGTGTGTGTGTGAGTGTGTGTGTGTGTGTGTGTGTGTGTATATATATATTTATATATATATATATATATGGAGGTGTTTGAGGTGTAATGGTTACCATTTGAGAAAATGAATATGGTGAACTGAGTTCAAATCATAGACAAGGCTGTTTACATTTTCACATAGTATTAATACTCTCAGGAAAGCTATGAAGCCAACTGTTCACTTTTCAGCTCCAAATAAATGGTAGAGCAGACTAGGAATGACTACTTGTCTAGGAGAAGGAAAACTGACTTCAACCTAGTTAAAACTGATGTTGTGTCGCATCCTGCTTGAGCAAAAACGTTAGTATGTGTGTGTATGTGTATATATATATATATATATAAACAGAATTTGGTTTTAAATACCCCATAAGGGTTGATATGCCATGAAATACTAATCAACCAAACTAAATTCAAATTAAGAAAAAGATTTTAAAAGTTCTCAAAGAAATAAAATTAACAAATATAGATGTTAAAATCTTAACATCATTCTATGGAAAATTATAATTCATATTCATTCCGTGTTTGGTTTGTAGTTCTGTGTTTTTTACCACCTGTTGCAATAATTATACAAAGAAGTTTCAAGTTATTTTGAAACTAAATTTAATAACTTTTGTTTTATTTCTCCATTCAGATTGTTACCATAGAAACTTGCTTTGTACAGCCCAGTTTATGGAAGAAATTATGAATGATTTCAACTTAGAATTGAGTGAAATTCGTGATTACTAACTTTGGATCATTAATGTTCTTTTTGGTCTTCTAAGCACAGCTCATTACATTAACATAATTTAAATGTGTTACACAGATTTTATTTGTGACACAGGAACTTGGAGTCGGGGTGTGGGTGGGGTGGGCATAATCAATTGAAATGTAAAAAGTAAAAGTTGCACTTGAAGATAATGTTAATTGCTTAAACATGATTTGGACAAAGAAAAAACATTCGGAAACTAACAAATAAAATGACTTAGACAGGCACGTGGTTTCAGACTAAAAGATTAATTTTGAGATTATCAGAAAGGGAAAAGATTAGATTTGCATTTAAAAAAATGACCTGGAGGGTCTAATAAGGGAATCTTGAGTGCTTGATATTATTTGATGATGAAGTATTTGCCACCATTATAAACTTCAGAGAGTGTGTAGCTCTGTCAGTGAGACTTAAAATATGCTGTATACCTGCAGGTGGGTAAGAATCCCATATCCGACTCAAAAAAAAAAAAAAAAAAGGAGCATCCAAGGTATGACCCAAAGCTACATTTGATGGTGAAGTTTCAGTTCTTGGGTTCTGGGAAGGATGGTGTACCCATTCATTGCCATTACTCTCAGGTCCACACTGACATGGAGTGGTAGTACCTGTTAGGGCCCATCTATGGTTCAAATAGAACTAGTTTTCGAGGTAAGGTCCTAAACTGCACTTGATGGAAAGTCTCCAGTTCTAGAGGTCTGGGAAGGTCGGAGTACCTTTTCACTGCCATTAATCCCAGGTACCCTCTGACCAGGAGTAGTAGTACCTGTTAGGGTCCCATCAACGGGTTAAACAGAATAGATTGAACCTAGAAGCAGTTGTAATAAAGGGTTACTCCACACTCCCATCTCCAGAACTAGAGCCTCACCATTGCGTACAGCTTAGGGTCATAGGGATACATTCAGCATATTTTAAGACCCACTGATGGAGCTACTCATTGTCAGGAGTTTATTGAATATCCTGTTTTAGACAACAAATTTTTTTTTTTTTGAAGGAGGGGGTCTTAGCCCTCTGCAGGAGATACAAGTATTGTAAGCCCCAACACAAGAGCTATACCAAAACTTGGAAAATGCGGCATTAAATATATTCATAAGCGTTTACCCGACCCCTTCACCACTAGCAGGATGTGACACAAGGTCATTATTAAGCAGAGTAAAGCTGGTTTGAATTCAGAGATTTCCTTCTAGACGTTTTTGTTTGTTTGGGTTTTATGGCATATCAACCTTTGTAGGGTATTTAATACCAAATCCATATTTATACAAATAAACTGTTCTATTTCAAACAACTCAGTTTAGCATAAGTACACAGTTTAACTGTCAAAAACATTTCTCTTTCAAACAATTCAGTTTAGCATGAGTACACAATTTAGTTCTATTTAACCTATAGATAGGAACCCATCAGGTGCTACCACTCCAGGCCTGAGTGGACCTGGGAACAATGGAAATGAAGGAGTACTTCAATTTCCGCAAAGCTCCAGCATTACTGGAGCCTCATGATCAGATTGTTTAGTGTCATATATCCAGGAGAGTCATTGGGTGGGGGAGGTCTTACCCCTCTGTAGAGAAGCAGTTGGTGTATCCTACAGCCCCAGCCGATTGGGCAAACTTCTAGACTAGTTTCCAAACGAAGGCTGAAGAACCCAGCCTGCCCTACTATTTTTCCAGAGTTGAGGGAGAGGCAGAAAAGATAGATGCATCCATTTTCTGTAGCATTAGCATGAAATGAAATGCATTGTATGAACCAAAGCTTTAAACAGTACTAAACATTGTGAAACCTTTCATAAGAATCAAGCTTATCAGTTACAATCGTAAAACGAGCTCACCTGGAATATTTTCTTGTGAAAATGCATTTTCTTATTTGACAGATACAGAAATAAAAAAAAAAATGAACAAAGGCCAAAGAGATTTTCTAAACATCCTATTTCATGGCGAGAAACAGACACTCCAAGGAATGAGATTACGAATGACAGAATTCTCCGCTGAGGCATGATAAATGAACATGCCCTTTGCTTCCAAGAAAACTCTTGAATGTTAAAAGCTACGAAATTTTAAGAGGAGGAACATACAAAAGAACATAATCCTGAGAGAAGATGATTTATGATCCAGAAGCCAAAAGTGACAGAACTCTTTTTATGTGTACCAGTGAGATTATTTGAGTGGACAGTGATCACATGGATGATAATTAATGACCAATGGCCAACTATATATATATATATATATATATATATATATATAAAATCTCTTTATCATAAATGTAAAGAATCAATATCATTGGCGATTTAATATTTTGGTCAAGTTGATTCAATTGATCTCCTTTCCAAGTTTTTTGTTTTTCATCTCTATTTGGATTTAGATAGTTTAACCAAGTCTGGCATAAGGTCTTTTCAGGATAAGGGTTTGCACTTTTTTTTACAGTACAGATTTTCTCTTGCTAGGGAAATTTACCATTATCAAGTTTTTCATTTTAAAAAGAGTAAAAAAAAAGTAGATTGCACTTAATTTGCTCAATGGAGAAATGCAATTCACATTTCAAAGATTAACTTTGATCCTGACAATTGCTGGTGGGATAAAATTATAACTTCAGTACTCACCAGAGGTACAAGGTAGAGAAAATATAGGCAATTAGGGTCTTTTCTACACACGAATATACCACATTATATATATATATATATATATATATATATATATATATTTTGTGTATGTGTGCTTACTCTAAATTACAGCTTACAAGTTGACCTTTTAAACATAAAAAAATCTCAACCAAAATAGGGATTGACATATACAGTAGAGTCAAAATCCCTTTACCACGGAGTGGCTGACAAGTGGAAAATTACTTCAAACAGTCCTGTTGGTTGGGACTGTAGAATATGCTGACTGCATCTCTGCAGTGGGGTAAGTAATAAGTATCCTAGGGTTTGGTTTGGTTTCTTTGTTTAATGGCATATCAACCTTTGTAGGTTATTTAATGCCAAAGCCATTCTCATAGAAGAACAGTACTGGTACTATTTAACCCATAGCTGGGAGGATAAGGGGATTCATACCTTTCCTGAGGGTATTTGCCCGAAAGTGAACGTAATAGTGCGACTGGAGTATGAACTCGCTTACTATGATTCCACAGTCCATCGCTTTAACCATTACACCACAAGGACACCCCCCCTTAAGTATCCTAGATATACTAAACAATCTGATGGTGCAACTCCAGTACTGAAGGTTTCAGGAGTGTGGAGTACCTATTCATTTGCATTACTCCCAATATAACAGTTGAATGTGGCAGTGTGGATTTTAGGAGAATAAAATCAGAACATTGTTTTTTTTTTAAGAGTGATACAATATATTGTCAAAATGAGAAGGCAACGAGAAATATTGTTTAATTTTTCGCTGGCAGAAAAAATACAAAAACATGAAATTGTTTTTTCTAACCAGAGAAAGAAAGAAAGGAAAGCTAAATATCTATTTAGTCATCGGAAAGACAGCTAGTTAAAACAATAGCAGAGCTGGAGTTAGGGTCATGAAGGGGTCAGCCAGATGCAGGCCAAATGTATGGGGGAAAAAAAAAAAAAAAAAAAAAAAAAAATCAAACTTTGAGAAATGGAAAATTTTGATTTTATTTGGGAAGTGAGTAATTTGCTGGATATGACGTAAGGATCACGTGAAAAAGGGTGCACACAGGCCAACATATGGAGGGGGGAAGAAATCCCTCCTTATTTGAGTGGCAGGCACAGGGATTCACTGTTGGGGTAGCTGAGAGCAACACTTAATGGAATTAATTACTGAACATTAATTAAGGAGAAGATTGTTGATGAGATACGCCTACTAATTGGAAATATCAAAAACAATTATAGAAACTCAGTTTTTGCCGAAAAGCAACAGTTGCAGAGTTTGACAGACGGAAGAAAAAGAACAGAGAACCCCTAATACTCTGAATTTGAAGCCTTGAGCCAGACCTTCTGAAACAGTGAAGTGAGAATCACAAGTTAGTAATGGGAACCTGATGAACAGAAGACTTGATTGAATTGAAAACCGTGGAACGACTTAGCTTTTTGAAAGGCTGTGTGTACTGCTACAACTAGACTGACCACTAGGATAAATGGGGCCAAGTCTCTGAATAGTATTACCTCACTCAACGGGGAAGGGACTTACATGATCGGACTTATTCATTTCTGAAACCTGAACTAAATTATTTTTTTTAATGGACTTTGTTATTTTGTTGTCAACTAAACTTTGTATAATTATTGAGACCCCTGTATTGTTTTATCTCTGGCCTTTGACTTCTATCTATTTTTTTTCAAATGATCAAGCCTATCTGATTTGTTTGGCGGACAGCAAAACATTTAGTTTTTTGGATCTAAAACACAACGTGGGCAGGTGACTGAACAAGCCTAGGTTCAATCCTTCATTGGAGTAGCAACCTGTTGCTGGTCTAAGCAGTCAACAGGGTGATATCAGGCCCACTCTGATCCAGAGTGGTAGTACTAGGTAGGATCGCATCGATAGGTCAAAAGAACTATTTAAATGATTTTCTATATTTGAAACCATTTAACTGTGTGCAAACAAATGACTGATAAATTGAATTGTTAATATTACATAACAATACTCAGAACCATTTACCTATGTGCAAGCAAATGTTTAATACTGAACAGCATTACTTGTGTTGGATAGCAATACTTGAAACCATTTAAATATGTGCCAACATCCATCACAATCTTAAAGTCCTGAAAAAGGTTATTAAAACCAAAACACTGAATGTTGACTTTCATAAATTCATCAAATTTGGATTTCTTTCCCTACTTTTTTCATACGATCTGATTTAATTAGAGAGAGAGAGAGAGAGATGGGGAGAAGACAGATTTTATGATAAACCATCTATAGTTATTTTATGCCTCGAGATGAAGTAATTACATTGTATGTTTATATTTACATTTTTGTATTGTTATTTAGAAGGAAGTTTTTTTGCAAGCAGTTATAAGATATCAAGTATTCCTATCTAACACAAATAATTTGCACATAGTTGTATGTTTTTAAATATTCTTACCTAATACAGATATTCTATAAACAATTAGTATTTCTATTTAATGATAATCCCTTGTTTGCCAACAGTTACATGGTTTCAAGTAAAATTCATCTGTAGTAGCTTCAAGTTTCTATTCTTAATACAAATAATTTCCAGTTATATGCATATCAAGTATTCTTATTAAGTTCTTATAATCTTCAAATAGATCTTTTTATAAGAGCCTATCAGGTACTACCCTTCAAGTCAGAGTGAAACTGGGAGTAATGGCAATGAAAGAGAACTCCATATTTCCCAGATCTCCAAAATTGAAACCTCAACCATTAGATGCAGTTTAGTGTCACACTCAAAGATACTCCCTTGCTGCAAGTGAATACAGTCAGCATATTCTAAGCTAGAGAGATCAACAACAGTACATAAAAGTGTTTGGTGTGGTTTTATGGCAAATCAACAATTGTAGTTAACCTAATGTCAAATCCAGTTTATTCATATACATTAGAAATATATGATTTGTAAATATAACTCAAAAAAGTTAAATGGTTCCAAGTATTGCTATGTATCACTAACAATTCAATTAAACATCAGTCATTTGTTTACACACAGTTAAATGATCAAACAGTTCTATTTCAAACACTTCAATTTAGCATAAGTCATTTGTTCGCACTCAGTTTAAATGTCAAAGATTTCTATTCGACCCATGATAGGACCCTATCAGGTGTTACCACTCCAGGCCAGAGTAGACCTTGGAGAGATGGCAATGAAGGGGTACTCCACATTCCCCAAAACTCCAGCATTACTGGAGCCTCACCATCAGATTATTTAGAGTCATATCTAGGACACTCATTGCAGAAGGGGTTTACCCCTCTGTAAAGAGGCAGTTGGTGTATTCCTCAGCCAACTGGGTAAACAGATGCTTTAGTGTTATATCCAGGACACTCTTTGGGTGGGGAGGTCTTACCCCTTTGTGGAAATGCATTTGGTGTATTCTACAGCCTACACCTGCAACCAAATAGGCTCATGACAAATAGGTATATTTTTTAAAAACTATTTATCTTTTAATTATTCTCAACTAGTTTCAATCTAAATTCATTGCCAGGAGGAAAGTTTTCCAGTTTTTAAAAGAGTTGTTATGTCAGAAGCAATGAAAATGATAAGAAGCCGATCTATTTGTTGAAGGAAAATTGTTTTTAAGTATCCGAGAGTCTTCAGCAGAACATTACATCATCTCTGCAGTCAGAAATCTCATATATACATATACGTTTAATCTAAAGATTGTATTTTTTTACAAATAAATGAAACTGGTAATTATGAGACTGACATGACAAGGTCAGAAAACTGATGTCTACAACAAAAGAATTCACTTGATCATCTAATAATTATGTACACATTATCTGAAAAAAATGTGTATGGAGAAAATGGGAGGAGAAAGGGCTGTCATTTCAAGAAAAAAATTCAGGGAATTAATTTAAAGAAAAAGAAACTCATTTTAAATTAAATAATAAGGATATTAAATTTTAAATCATTATAAATATATCACATTTTAAATTATATCATTATAAAGATATTATTTTCTATCAGATTAAAACTGAGTTAATATAAGAAACAAAAGAAGAAACCAGAAAAATCTTATTCTCTCTGATGCAGAAGCTGAAAAGACAACATTCCAAAATACAATGGATAATGAACTTCGACTTTCAAGACTGCTTATATACCATGTGGATGAATTTTTCCTATACATCTCCAAAATTGTCAGATACCTTTGTGAAACAGATCACAGAGACTATACAAACTAATATATATCATCACATTGAATGTATATATATATATATATATATATAGTATTATTCGGTCCAGTTAAACCAGAGTTGGGAGGAAATCCATCAGGACAAAAAAACATTCAACAGTGAACATTTAAATTTTCCTGGTAAAGCGCTCAATGTAACTGACATTACAGAGCAATCATTTCTATATATATATATATATATGAATATATATGATTTCATTTGGATGGGTTTTATGCCATATTAACCATTGGAGGTTATTTAATGTCATATCCTCTTTATACATATATATTAAATATAGATGGTTTGGTTTGGTTTGGTTTTATGGGATATAAATCATTGTAGGTTGTTTAATGCCAAATCATCTTTATATATATAAATTAAATATATGCCATAATTTAACAAAAAGTTTACTGAATGAGTAATCATCAAACAGAAATTGGAAATGAAATGGAAATCTTTACAACATAAACAAAATACATTACATGTCAGCTGTGGGAAGAAGGCAGCCCCTGCTGATGGTGACTACTTAGCTAGTATATTTTTATCCTCTCACAACAATGTTCAATATATTTATAAGGAATTGGACATACCCATTAATGTTCATAAGTAGCATATATAACAATATTTATGATTTACAAAACATTTTGTTGATAATGTTTTTTAAATGAACCAAAGCTGATTCACAGTTATATGGTTCCAAGTATTCAATGCATCACGAACAATTCAATTAAACATCAGTCATTTGTTTACACACGGTTAACTGTAAGAACAGTTCTATTTCAAACAATTCAGTTTAGCCAAAGTCATTTGTTTGCAGACAGTTTAAATGTCAAACAGTTCTATTTGACCCATACATAGGACCCTATCAGGTACTAACCCTAACCCATACCAGAGTGGACCTGGGAGTGATGGCAATTAAGGGGTACTCCGCATTACTGGAGCTTCACCATCAGATTGTTTGATGTCATATCCAGGACACTTGTTGGCGAAGGAGTGGTCTAACATCTCTAGAGAGATGCAGTCTGTGTATTCTACAGCCCCAACCGACTAGGCTGCTCTCATTTTGATAGTCTAATGACAATGTTTCAACTTGTAGATATCCAATTCATTTGATTTTAGACGACAAACTAAAGCATAAACTTGGCCACATAAGTTTAATCATTCCTAGAAATTCTAATCCTCACACAGACCAAAGTAATTGGGTAAAAAAGTCTGTATAAATTATAACAACTTTATCAACAACAAGCTGACGACCTTAGTCAAGGGTGCCCCGAAGGCTTCCTTTTCAATCGCTACCACACCGAGGTGTAGGGGAGGGCACTACTTCATTCCCTGGATTGCTCCACTTTACCCTTGATTACCCTTACCTTATAGTGCTGAGTGCTAAGCAAGACAGCATTAAGTACCATTTTTTGAGTCGTTGATATGACTTGACCTGGGATTGAACCCCAGTCTCCCGAACCATTGGCGAACACTCTACTCATTAGGCCATTGGACCGGTATTATTAACAATAAAGAAAAAAAGAATAAGAGATGTAAGAAAAATATATGTGCAGATTGATTTTAATGGTTTATCAACCTGTCGAGGGTTTGTTTATGCAGAGAGGTATGGGAATTATGCTCAACATACATTTATATTTTTTGTGAAGGTGTTAAGACATTTTGCACACATATAGTTTTAAGTATTCCTTTCTAATACTAATAATTATACAATTTCAAGTTATTATTTCTATTTGATAAAAGTCATTTTTTTTGCACACAGTAATATCATTTTAACTAACTAATAATAATTCTAAGTAAATAATTATAGCTTCAAGGCAAGGCATAGAATATACGACCTGTATTCCTTGCATATAGTTAAGACACCCTCAAAAATGGGTGTCCAGAGTATGATACTAAACTGCATATGATGGTGAGGCTCCAGTTTTTGAGATTTGGGAGTGTGGCAGACCATTACTCCCAAGTTCAATCTGAGATGGTGTTGTAGTATCTGTTATCATCTATGGACTAAATATATATGTAAAAATTATTTGTATTAGATAGGACACCGTGCAAAAAAAAGAAAGAAAGAATAAACCTTTTCAGAAACTATGCAAAATATGTAAATATGAATGTACAATGAGTGTGATTCCCTAACTTCTAGGTATTAAATAACCCTAGATGGGTTGACATGACATTAAAATCAATCATTTCCATCACTACAACTATCTTATACATTTAAAAAATATATAACAAATGCACAAATTAACAATTTTTATCTAGGAACATTATTTCTTTATCGTTTAATAATTTTTATATTAGACTTTATCTTTTATTGTTGTTGGTTTTTAATTATGAGTATAATTCTGAATTATATGTAAATTTTGATGAAAAATAATTTATTTAGAATCACGACTAACTGAGACATTTTCTGAACTGAGATATTCCAACCACCATTTTGTTTTGCCATTTCAAGTGCATTTTTTTTTTTATTAAAATTTCCAAAATTGGTTCTAATCATTTTGATTGCTATCAATCTTGTTCTTGTTTTTAGCAAAATTTTGATGTAAGATATGACGTGTTTTAGGAGGCACACTTAGTGTAATGGCTATCATCATAGAAAATGTTCAAACTTTGGAAGAAGCTGTTTTATTTCATTTACACTAATACCTTTGGAGAAAGCATTGATACCAATTGTTCAATTGTTGTTGAATTATTTATTCATTATTTATATATATATAAAATATAACCATTCATTGTTTGTTCTTTATTTCACACCTTTGATAATGAGTGATGAAAAAATTGCAATTAGAACCATTTCATGCTACCTGTCAAAAAAAGGATCACATGCATGGGCAGGTGAAAAAGAAATTAATAATGCGGAAAGCCCAGAATCAGTCAACAAACTTGTAGCCCAAAACTGGTTCAGACATTTCAAGGAAGGTGACACCAGCCTTGTAGACTGACCAAAGTCGGGGAGACTTTCTTTTGTGGAAAATGAGGCCTTGCTTGAATGGTTGATCGACAGCCAAACACAAGCACTCATATATTGTTGGCAGAACTCAGTCCTTCACAAAGCATCATCTTCAGTTTGGACTAAGCCAGCGTTAGAACAAGATCACTGAGGTCAACTAGGTCTGGGAATAGGCACTCACCCATAAAAAAAGAGAGAAAAAAACCCTGAAAATTGAAAACCCGTCAAAGATAAGTACAGCACAAACCACTTTCCTTCTACAATTCTTAAGTATTGAAAAGTTATATGTATCCAAAAAAAGAGAGAAACTGTAAAGATTCTGTTTCATCAATAGTTAAATTTATTGAATGAACATTGCTACATGACTCAGTCCGGCGGCTTAGTCACTTTTACTCAAGTAAGACAAAAAGAAAGAAAGAAAAAAGAGAAAGAAGAAAAAGGACTGTTGAGAGACATTTTTGTTTGATGTTTTCCTGTTGGCTTAATATCGCCGGTATCTTAAAAAAAAGAAAAGAAAAAGGAACTGTTTCTTAAATCTCATCCTTATTTCTTTGGTCATCGCATATTAAAATTTTGTTATATTTTAAATGCCCTCTTGTGTTGAAATCTTTTGGTTGTGTTATTTCCTCTGTTGATTTGGCTTCTTAGCATGTATCTTGTCTTAGCCTCGTACCGCTTTCATTGATTCTCGCTAAATGTTTTATTTGCCTCCTTAAACATTACAAGTTAATACAGTTAATATTATCTAACCTAGAAGTTTGTTCTTCCCTGATCTGAGGGGGTAGGAAGACAAAGGACTTGGTGGTGTATGTGAAAGTGAATTGGCACTACCTTACCAATGTCTGAGGTCAGTCTGGCCCCGAATTAACCTCCCCATTATTTGCCTGTTTATCATATGCCCGAAATAAGAGTCTTGACCGGGATTTATTTTGTGAGTGTCAAGTGCCAGACTGCCCTTAGCGATACACATTCTACGTAACAGCCTTCTACAGAGGACAATGACAGAGATGTTGATCTCTTAAGGTCAGAGTAGAATTCAACGTCACAATATATATATATGCAAAAATATGTACAATATATTTCAAGTATAAAATAGGATAAGAAAGAAAGATAAAAACTCACAATTCAGAGTTTCACATTGTTGATCCTCAGGTGAGTTCATACTTAAAAGGTCTTATACTGAATACTAGTACACCCAAAGATCAGCAATGTAAAATCCCAAGTTGTGAGTTTTTATTGTAGTTCAATTTTATACTTGAACTATATTGTGATAGTGCTCTGCATTTCTGTGTACTGAGCACTGCAAAGATCTTACTGATTAAAAACAATTTTAGTATGAGACACCAGTTATTATAACTGTTAGTCTCTCTCTCTCTCTATATATATATATATATATATATATATATATATATATATATAAACATGATGAATATTTTGGATAATGATGTCCAAGAATTTGGTTAAAGAAAATACGAATTTATGTAAGATTTTTCACAAAGCATCATCAATCGACACCTCCATAAACTCTGCATTGTGAACAGATACTGAAATACTCGAAATATGAAATAGCATAAAATACTAAAAAACTTTTGACCGACCCAAGTATAACAGTAACTCAACAACCTGCACTTAGATGTTACAAGTTTTGATTATCTACAATTATATGTATGCTTTTTTTTTTGGCATTAGCTTCAGACCGACAATAAAGAATTGTCTGGAGTGGAGGTGCCCGTGGTGTAATGGTTATCGTCGTAGGAAATTGATATGGCGACACAAGTTCAAACTCTGGACGAGACTGATTGCATTTCGCATAGCACTAATACCCTTGGGAAAGGTATGAATCCAATTATTCTCCATCTAGCTATGGGTAAATAGTAGGGCAGACTGGGTTCTTCAGCCTTGGTGAGGCAACTAGTCTAGGAGAAGGAAAACTCTGAATTTAAACCTGTTAAACTCCGCTTAAAAATTGACCTTGTGTGATATCCTGCCCAAACAGAGGGGTTGGTAAATATGATAAAGAATTTTCTGGATTATTTGAATTCATCTTTGTGATAATTTTTTAGCCATCAGTATTTCAGACAATCGATTCTATGACAACTATCTCATCATAATGAAATGGTTAACAAGCAAATCAGTGAGTACAGAGAGGGATTTTCACTATGTGTCCAATACTTGTTGTTTAGTACCAATCTAAGTTAAGTTTAATTTTTTTTAATACTTTGTGGTGCAATGGTTAGCAAACAAGGCAAGCAGACCATTATTAGCAAGCTCAATCCTCATAGGGTGCCAATACTTTGTACTAAGCTAAGCTTATTAAATGACAAAATAGATATAAAAAAAAATGAGATAAGAATAGAATTAGATATGACTCTCTTTAACCCCACCACCTCCAGCTCTTAATGCCACTAGTTCTTGGCCCAACCAAGAAGAAAATCACCAAGACTCATGAAATGTACATGTAATTATATGTATTTATCTCAAAGTTAAACAAATGTAGCACATCATTTCATACATGTTATTCAACGTTCCAAAAACTTGAAAAAAAAAAAAATGGTTTCATGGTTAGCAAACCAAATTGGCAGACCACAGGAGCTGTAGAATATGCCAACTACATCTCTCCAAGGGGTAAGACTCCTCCCAACCCAACAAGTGCCCTGGATATGACATTAAACCATCTGTTGGTGAAGCTCCAGTTCTGGTATTCAGAATAATGTGGAGTAACTCTTAATTGTCATTACTCCCAGGTCTACCCTGACTGGGAGTAGTACTCCCTGTTAGGGTCCCATCTATGGGTCAAATAGAACTGTTTAACCATTTAACTGTGATGGAGGGGTTAGGTAAATATCAACATGTGATGTCAATGGACAGATTGAGTTGGTTGGTTTTTATAGCATATCAACTCTTGTAGGTTATTTAATGTCAAATCCTGTTTACACACACACACACACACACACACACATATATATATATATATATATATATATATATATATATTAGACATATATGATTTGTAAATGCATAGTTTGTAGACAAAATATTTAAACAAACCAGAGCACATTTGTTTGCACATAGTTATATGATTTAAAGTATTTGTATCCAACACAAATAATTCTATTTATTATATATAATTATTATAGTATTAATCACTTATTGGCACACTGTTAGATGGTTTCAAGTATTGCTATATAACACTAACATTTTAATCTAAGACCTGTCATTTGTTTCCACAGATTTAAATCGTGTTTTATATATATGTATATATATATATATAAAACACACACACACATATATATATATATACAGACACACACAGACGATTTTTAAGTCTATAGTTTGTAGGTAATTTCATTTTTAAATGTGAGCTAATTTGTCAGCACACAACTAAATGGTATCAAGTATTATTCTCTCACACTAATAATTCTATTTAATATTAATCATTTGTTTGCACACAGTGGTTTTAGGAATTGGTCACTCTAACAGTTTAATTTGCATACAGTTAAATGGTTTCAAGTATTGCTATTTAAAATGAATAATTCTGTTCAATACTATTAATTCATTTGCATATAGTTAATTGGTTCCAAATATTGCTATTTAACACTATCAATTTAACATTGTTTTTTTTTGCACACAGTTCTATTGAACCCATAGATGGTAGCCTAATAAGTACAAAAACTCTTAGGAGAAATAGCAATGAAGGGCTACTCCAAATTCCCCAGAGCACCAGAACTAGATGCAGTTTAGTGTCATATCCAGGACACTCATTGCAGGAGCAGGGACCTTACCCCTCAACAGAGATGCAGTCAGAATATTCTACAGCTCCCGCTAACATAGATTGGGAAAAAAAATGCGTCCTGCTGATATAAATCAATTTTCGGTCCTATCAACTGGAGTTGTACCAAACATTTTTTCCAGACTAGCAAGTAATTTTCTGATAATTTAAAATAAACAAAAAACAAACTAACAAAAAAACTTTTCATTGAATTCAATTCACTAAAGCACTCATCATCTTTTGCGATATTAGTAGCCGAAAAGTAGGAGGAAGAAGATGTTTCAATTACATACTCACTTAGAGTGGCTGCTTTTGACTTTATTAATCAGACAACATTATTCGATAACAAGACAGCAAAACTTCAAGAAGTTGAACACAATGAATAAAGAGATTTTGGCTATAAGAATTTTGACAATTCTATAAAATGTTAAGAAATGGAAGGATTTAAAATGCATAAAATTCTAAGATTTTATAAATTATAAGTGGCATTTTCAATATAACACTGATAACGTCCATTGTTGTGCTTAAAATTAGGGACAATTGATGGTTATTTATAGGAGATTCTCTAAAGGAAAGTTCTTATAAATTATTTGTATATGAATGGATAAGAATAAGCAAGTGTCTCAGTCACTTAACTAAATCTGTATTACATAAAAGTAGTCATTCATGAAATTTGGATTATATAGAGGTTTGGTTTCTTGGTTTAATAGTATATCAACCTTTGTGGGTTATTTAATGCTCGGGTACACTTGTAAAAAAAAAAACAAAAAAAACTAGTAGGTATTATTTAACCCCTAACTGGGTAGATAAAGGGGGGACATACCTTTCTCAACGCTATTTGAACTTGCATACTATGATGTTGCAGTCTAACCCAATTGTCCACTATGTCACTGGGATCCCCCACCCATTGTTTTATAAAGAGGTATTTATTAAATTTTTAAGTAGAATACAGCGGATTTGAATTCAGTTGCTAAAGAACCTAATCTGCCCCACTATAGTTGATGTTAGGGGAGAAGTTTTCATGCCTTTCTTGAGGTATTATAGCAAAGTGAAATGCAACCAAACTCGTCCAGGCTTTTTAACTTGATTTATTGAGCGATTGGTTTCTTTGCTTAATGACATATCAACCTTCATGAGTTATTTAATGCCAAAGTCATCCTTGAAGTAAAACAGTGGTGGTTCTATTTAAGCCATAGCTGGAGGGATACAGTTTTGGTTTGGGTTCTTTGTGTAATGGCATATCCACCATTATAGGTTATTTAATCAAATCCTGGACGAGACTGATTGCATTTCACATAGCACTAAATACCCTTGGGAAAGGTATGAATCCAATTATACTCCCTCCAGCTATGGGTAAATAGTAGGACAGACTAGGTTCTTCAGCCTTGGTGAGGCAACTAGTCTAGGAGAAGGAAAACTCTGAATTCAAACCTGCTAAACTTCGCTTAAAAAATTGACCTTGTGTCATATCCTGCCTGAGCGGAGGGGTTGGTAAATAGGATTATAGGTTATTTAATGCCAAAGCCGTCCTAAAAGAATAGCTGTGATAGTATTTAACCCATAGCTATATGGGCTCATACATTTCTAAAAAGTGAACTTCATAGCATGACAGGAGTTGAAACTCCCTAATTTCATGTCCACAGTCCAGCACTTTGGCTATTAACCCTTGAGGACCCCCACCCACCGAGAGGAAAGGGAATTCGTAACTTTCCCAAGAGTATTCATCTGAAAGTGAATGCAATACTGTGACTGGAATTTGAACTAGGTTCCTATAATGTCACAGTCCAGCTCTTTAACCTCTAAACAACAGAGATTCCCTTTAGTTTGTTGATTCCATTTCCTTATGACAATAACCATTATACCAGCCACACCAAGAATTATCACTAAACCAAAGGTGGGGGGCATGTTTAGCATCATTATTATAGTCCTATGAAACTGTAGTAGTAATGCCACGAACAATCTTACCTCGAAGAAACAGAAGGTGTGCTTTCTCTGCTACCGGCACGCGGAAACCAGAAGAAAAGGACGCAAGAGGTGTGACTTATTTTATGGAGGAGAATGTGATAAGCCCACGTGAAGTGGCGAGATTTAATGAGGATATAAGAAACTAAGTTTGAGGAGGGAAAAGCAGAGCAGTATTTTGCTTATGTCTGATTGGTGAACATCCATCAGTTTATTTTGCATGTTAAATAATTTGACTACCCCCTCCCAATAGGTTGATTCCACTTTGACTAGACTTCTAAAACCATGAACAGAAATGGAATTAAACCCTCTATCAGCACAATTGACTAAGGCTGCAGAAAACGCTGCTCAAGAGTTTTGGGGAATGTGGAGTGCTCCATCATTGCCATTACTTCTAGGTTCACTCTGACCTGGAGTGGTAATACCTTTTAGGGTTCCATCTAGGGGTCAAACAGAACTTGTGTCCTGAGTATTACACTAAACTGTATCTCCAGTTATGGAGCTTTGGGGAATGTGGAATACCACTTCAATGTCATCACTCAAAGGTCCACCTTGATCTAGAATGGTGTTACTTGTTCGGGTCCCAACTCTAGGTTAAATTGAACTGTCTAATCATGTTGTAATGAAATATCCTACACCCCCTATATATACATTATACCTGTCCTTGCTTTGGGGATTTGTAGCATGCCTCACTATTCCTTCTCTGTCTTATTGTATTTCTTTTCCAATAAAACCCTTCCATAATTCTTTTCACGCAAGTACCACCTCGTCTGACTGTAACCCTTTTAAGGACACAACAAATCATTTAACTGTCAGCCCAGTCAGTTGGGGCTCACAAATACACCAACTGCCGAGAGGTAAGACTTCCACTTCCCCAACAAATGTCATTGATAAGACACTAAATTGCATCTGATAGTGAGGCTCCATTGCTGGAACTTTGGGGAATGTGGAATACCCCTTCATTGCAAATATTGCCTGGTCCAATTTGACCTGAAGTGATAGTACCTGCACAGGGTCTCACATCTATGGGTCAAATAGAACTAGTGCTCTGGTTATGACACTAAACTGCATCTGATAGGGAGACTCCTGTTCTAAAGCTTTGGGTAGTGTAGAGTACCCCTTCAATCACTCCCAGGATCACTCTAAGAGTGGTAGTACCTGTTAGGGTCCCATCTAGGGGCCAAAAGTAAAAAAGTAAAGTTGGCGATCAAAGGCTCATTTTCAATAGCTATTACACAGAGTTGTAGGGGAGGGCACTACTCCATTCTCTGGATTGCTCTACTTTACCCTTGATCCATACCTTATGCCTTTATGCCAATCTAATTACTGATGTTAAACTGAATTATTAGAGTTAGATAGCAATACTTGAATCCATTTAACTGTGTGCAAACAAATGAGTTCTGACTTGTTTAAAATGTTACTTACAAACTATTTGTTTACAAATCATATATCGAATATGTATAGATGTGTGTGTGTGTGTGTGTGTGTGTGTGTGTGTGTGTATGTGTATTAAGAGGATTTAGCATCACTCTTGTTCCAATCAAAAGCAACCGAAGTCATAAAAACATTCCAAGTTCTTTTTTGAATAATATAAAAAAAAATGCAATCAAATTTTAAAAAAATGTGTCAAATATTTATCATGTAGAAGATATTCCTATTACACCCTATATATTAATAAACACTCTTTGTATGCAAATATTTAGCATTTATGAAATAGTTGAAAAATAGACTTGCTTTGTGCAAAAGATAATCTTATTCCTCTAACTGTGACAACCATCAATCATTCATTTTCATAATGCATTGAGAAAAAAAGCAGAAATTGTTAAATGAAAGATAAATTGAACTTAAAACCTAAGCCAGAGAAAAGTATTTTTAACTTTTTAAGTTTTTGACCAACAAATGAACTAAAGTTAATTTTTTTCTTACGATGATTCATGAACATTTTTTATTTTTATTTTTGAGAGTGAGACAATCAAAAAGTGATTTCAATTCTTGATCATAGAAAAAAAAATTATTCCAACCTACCCAAGAGGAAAAATGTAAAACAAAACAAAAACAAAGTATAGGGGGATTAAGAAATAACTTGATGAAGAGAATTACTAATGTCGAATATAACAATACTTGAAAGCATTTTAGTGAGTGTGAAAAAAATGATCTCTGGTTTAAAAATAAAGTTACCAACAAACTATTCACAAAAAAATCATATATATATATATATATATATATATATATATATATGGAAGAAAATAAGTAAAGTAAAGTTAGCGACCATAGTCGAGGGTGACCCGAAGGCTCCCTTTTCGATAGCTACTACACCAAGGTGTAGGGGAGGGCGCTACTCCATTCCCAGGATTGCTCCACTTTACCCTTGAACCGTACCTTATAATGCTGAGTGTTAAGCAAGGTGGTATCAAGTTCCATTTTTAAAGTCTTTGGTATGACCCGACCTGGGATTGAACCCAGGTCTCCCGGGCAATTGGCGAACACTCTAACCGCTGGGCCAAATGGATAGTAATCCGACAATTCTTGAAGAAAAATTGACAACAAATAATCCAACTAGAAAATTTGTTTCTCTATAAATACCCACTTTCTATTTGGATTATTTGTTGTCAATTTTTCTTCACACACACACACACATATATATATATATATATATATAGATAGATAGATAGAGAGAGAGAAACAGGATTTGGCATTAAATAACAAACAAGGATTTATATGCCATTAAACCAAATCACCTAACCTAAAAAATGTTACCACCCATATGGGAGCACCTTTATGATATAATTTCAAACTATCTCCATATGTTCCTCATCCCTATCAACACATACTTGGAATATTCCACAAATGATTAAAAAAAATATCAACATTTCTATGGGATTATCTTTATTTGAAAAAGTAGAACTGGTATAATGAAGACCACCGGAAGATGATTCCAATAAAGTGTTGATTGGGATGGTGAACAGGTGGGGGCTTTCAAATTATATCATAAAGGAACTTCCATAGAAATATTAACATTTTTAAAAAAATAACCTGAATATATCACATGGAATTGTTGTGGACATAAAAAAGAAAGAAAAAAAAAAAAAACTTGGCAGAAATAAAGAGATGATGACGAGATTATTCTTATGAGGAAAGAAAAAATCAGACACATGGCCACAGAAAAAGGTGGTCATTTTCTACCTGATGTTACAAGTTTTGTATGACCATCTCAACAGTGAGAGTTGTTGGGATTGATCTTTTGTAGTTGGTTGATTAGGTTTCATGGCATATCAACCCTTGTAGGTTATTTAATGCCAAATCCTACATATATAATTTGTAAATGAATAGTTTTTAGTCAAGATTTTTTAACAAGCACACAGTTAAATGCTATTAAGTATCGATATATAACACCAACGATTTAACATAAGTCATTTATTTGCACAGTTAAGTAATTATATATGTCTGATTTGTTAGTGAATAGTTTGTAGGTAAACTTAACTTTTAAATGAGTTAAAGCTAATTTGTTTGGACACAAGTATCGTTATCGCTTGCACAGTTGAGTGGTTATCCATATTTGATTTTTAAGTGAATAGTTTGTTGGCAAATCTCATTTTTGAATGACTGAGACTTAATTTGTCTGCACATAATTAACTCATGTTCAAGTATTGCTATGTAATATCAATAATTCAATTTCTGCACACAATTAAATGGTGTCAAGTCTCATTGGCCTAGTGGGTAGAGTGTTACATTTCTTATATATATATATATATATACCAGACCATTGGGGGGTGTCCTCGTGGTGTAATGGTTAAAGTGATGGACTGCGGAATCGTAGTAAGCGAGTTCATACACCAGTCGCGCTATTACGTTCACTTTCGGGCAAATACACTTGGGAAAGGTATGAACCCCCTTATCCTCCCAGCTATGGGTTAAATAGTACCACTACTGTTCTTCTATGAGAATAGCATTGGCATTAAATAACCTACAAAGGTTGATATGCCATTAAACAAAGAAACCAAACCAAACCAGACCATTGGCTGAATGAGTAGAGAGTTTGCTAATGGTCTGGCAGATCAGGGTTCAATCTCAGGTCAAGTCATACCAAAGACTTAAAAAAAAAAAAAGGTACTTGATACCTCCTTGCTTAACATGCAGCATTATAAGGTACATATCAAGGGTAAAGTGGAGCAATCCAGGGAAAGGAGTAGCATCCTTCCCTACACCTTGGTGTAGTAGCTATTGAAAAAGGAGCCTTTGGGTTGCCCTTGACTACAGTCACCAACTATTCCTATCTAATATGAATGATTCTGTTTAGTATTAATCATTTTTATGCACATAGTTAAATTCTTTCAAGTATTGCAATATAACAGTAATTTAATATTAATCATTTGTTTGAACACAGTGAAGTGGTTTCAAGTATTGTTCACACTTATAGTTTTAGTCACATGATTAAATGATTTCAAGTATTGCTATTCAACACTAATAATTCTTTTTAAGACTATTCATTCATTCACACACAGCTAAATGGTTCCAAGTATTGCTATTTATTACTGATAATTCAATTTTTGCCTGCAATTTGATGGTTTCAAGTATTTCTATCAAACATGAAGAATTCTATTTAGTTATAATCATTTGTTTGCACACTCTTAAAGGACTTTGAATATTGCTATTCAACACTGATAGTTTTATTTACACATAGTTAAATCATTTCATGTATCACTGTGTAATACTAACAGTTCAATTTAACATTAGTCATTTGTTTGTACAGAGTTTAATGGTTGAACAGTTCTGTTTGACCCCTAGATGGGACCCTAACAGGTACTATTACTCCAGATCAAAGTGGACCTGGAAGTAATGGAAATGAAAGGGTACTCAACATTCCTGAAAGCTCCAGTACATGAACCTCAACATCATATGGTTTATTGTCATATCGAGGATACTTGTTAGCAGGTGTGGTGGCCTTACCTCTCTGTTGAGATGCAGGCGGCATATTCTACAGCCCCAGTTGACTATGCTCTTTGTTGTTGGGTCACTGTTCATGGGAAGTGTCCACAACATTCCATTTCCCACAGTTAATAAAAAAGCCCTGTCAGCAAGGTTATAGCTGAATAGAAAAATTAGTGCTCAATAACAATACTTGTAACCAATTCAGTGTGTACCAATAGATTATTTATACTGAATAGAATTAGTAGACACCAATAATTGTGTAGAACCAATAGTAATACTTGTGTGTGCAACCGAGTTAGTTCTAACTCATTTAAAAATGAATTTACCAATCAACTAATCTCTTACATAGCATTGCCCAGTCGGCTGGGGCTGTAGAATACACTGACTGCACCTCTGCAGAGGGGTAAGACCCCACCTAACGAGTGTCCTGGATATGACACAAAACAATCTGATGGTAAGGTTCCAGCAGTTCTGGAGCTTTGGGGAATGTGGAATACCCCTTCATTGCCATTGCTCCCAGGTCCACTCTGGCCCGGAGTGGTAGCACCTGATAGGGCCCTATCTATGGGTTGAATAGAACTAACAGCATACTTATGCTAAACTGAATTGAATAAACTGAATAGCTTGAAATAGTAATGTTTTTGAAAATTATCTGTACTTACATTTAAACTGCGTGCTTATGCTTAACTTAATTATTTCAAATAGAACTGTTTTTCGACATTAAAACTGTATTTACACTTAACTGAATTGTTACATATAACTGCTTGAATAGTTTGAAATAGAAATGTTTTTGACAATTAAACTGTGTACTTATGCTAAACCGAATTGTTTTAAATAGAACGGATTATTTACATAAAAATGGATTTGGCATTAAATAACCTACAAGGGTTGATATGTCATAAAATCAAACAAACCAAATCTTACGTAGCATGTATATCTATTTAAATGTATGCAAATAAATGATTAATAGAGAACAGAATTAGTTAAAACTGTTTAATTGTCTGAGTAAAAAAAAAGAGCTCAGGGTTGTTTAAAAATCTTATCTACAAAATATGTTAACAAATCACATATTTGATACATATGTATGAACAGGATTGGGCATTAGATAATCTACAATAGTTGATATGCCATAAAACCTAACCAAACCATATATACCTAATATATATGTATGAAGAGAATTTGGCATTAAATAACCTACAAGGATTGATAAGATATAAAAGCCAACCAAACCAAATCCTATACATTTAATATATATGTATAAAGAGGATTTGGAATTAAATAGCCAACAAGGGTAGATAAGATATGCCATAAAACCCAACCAAACCAAGCTAATAAAAAAGTGTGACCTGATAAGATTTTGTCAGCAAAGTTTAGCTCAATTTCACTTGTCTTCTCATATTTATTAGAATTAATTGGATATTCACTTTAATTCATAATATTATTTCTGAACAATCAGATACATAGAAACAATAATTCAAATTTCTATGTCTCTCTCTCTCTCTATATATATATATATATAGTTTTAATAGCATAAATCGACAGTCACTGATGCTTAGTGACTTTCAGTTTCTTACTTATGTAATCCTAAGCCCAAACTGTTGGCCTGGAGATCAAATAGGTCAGAAACTCAGTTGCCAAGCATCGTTGACTCAGTATCTAGAGTGTTAAAACTGATATATACATATATGAGGCAATATAACACAAGTTAAATGATCAAACAGTTCTATTTCAAATAATTCAATTTAGCATAAGTCATTAGTTTGCACACAGTTTAAATGTTAAATAGTTCTATTCGACCCATAGACAGAACCCTATCAGGTGCGACTACACTTAGCCAGAGTCAACCTAAGAGCGATGGCAATGAAGGAGTACTCCACATTCCCCAAAGCTCCAGTATTACTGGAGCCTTACCATCAGATTGTTTTAAGTCATATCTAGGACATTCGTTATGAGGTCTTACTTCTCCGCAGAGATGCAGTTGGTGTATTCTATATCCTCAGCCAACTGGGCTTAATCTTGGACAAAGCTATTGGTATTTCACAAAGCCTTTATACTAATTCTTCCACAACATACTGCTAAATAGTAGGTCAGACTGAGATCCGTAACTTGGTATGGCAACCAATCTAAGATCGGAAAAATTCTGAATTTAAAGCCAGTGGTATTTTGCCTTAAAAAAATTAATCTTGTCACTGAAGAGGTGGATGATTATTATAGATGTTTGTTGAATTTTATTTGGTGGTGGGGTTTGAATTTTTGCAGAGTAAAAATGACTGTCAATTTAAACTCTGTTAGTTTATCAATATTAAGGCAAATTTTATGAATATTTCATTAACCATCAATTTGAAATCTCAGGAACTGATTGGTCATTGGTTTCCATGAGCAAAAAAACAAAATTAAATTTCTAATTCCTATAATTCAGAATAAATTTGTTATAAAGTAAACTTAATGAATTCAATCAACTTATAAGCCGATTAAGCTTTAAACTAATTATCATAGTTAATTTGAAATTGTCATGTAAGAATACAAAGATAGTTTGTTTTATTTTTTTTATTCAGTATTTTACATATAAGAATTTTTTCTTTTTTTTTTCAGTGGAAAAAAGCAGTGAAAATGGAAATAAAATCAAAAGTATTTCAGTCACAGAATAAGATTTTCTTTCTTTTTCTTTGAGAAATAAATTGAACACCATTTATCTTATAAAAAAGAAAAAAGAATTTTCTTGACAGTGAATAAGAATTAACGTATGCTGTCTGCATCTTAATTTTGATGTTAAATCCAGTAGCCATTTTATTTTTCCTATCTGAGAAGGCAATTTATGAAAAGAATTGATTGTTATTTGATTAACATTTTTTACCTTGTCTACCATAAGTGGTCATTATCAAAGGTGAAGTTGAGATATCACAGCTTTCAGTTTTGTGAAATTTTCTACATAGTTTAATATATCAACATTAAAAACAAATGTATAAATACATTCTAAAGTAGAGCATAAATTGTAAGTTCTTAAAAAAAAAAGAACTTTATATATATATATATATATATATATATATATATGAAAGTAGCAGAAAAAAACATAATCCAAATAGGTGAATATATTATGATGTAAAGTCGACGTTAACGTTTCGGCTTCAGTAATCATCATCAGTTTGGTTTGGTTTGGTTTTATGGCATATCAACCTATATAGGTTATTTAATGCCAAATCCATTTTTATGTAAATAATCTGTTCTATTGAAAACAGTTCAGTTTAGCATAAGTACACAGTTTAATTGTCAAAAACATTTCCATTTCAAACTATTCAAGCAGTTATATGTAATAATTTGGTTAAGTGTAAATACAGTTTTAATGTCAAAAAACAGTTCTATTTCAAATAATTCAGTTAACCATAAGCATGCAGTTTAAATGCAAGTACGGTTTAATTATCAAAAACATTTCTATTTCAAGCTATTCAGTTTAATCAAACAATTCAGTTTAGCATAAGAATGCTGTCAGTTCTATTTAACCCATAGATAGGGCCCTATCAGGTGCTACCACTCCGGGCCAGAGTGGACCTGGGAGCGATGGCAATAAAGGGGTACTCCACATTCCCCAAAGCTCCAGCATTGCTGGAACCTCACCATGAGATTGTTTAGTGTCATATCCAGGACACTCGTTGGGGGGGTCTTACCCCTCTGCAGAGAAGCAATCGGTGTATTCTACAGCCCCAGCCGACTGGGCAAAACTTTTTTTGGTCACATCTCATCAGAAACACAGTGATAAGTAAGCGTGTGGATATATAGATAGTGTCACATGACAGCTCACGGAGACGAAGAGGTAAGACTGATACTATCCTCCCGTGTTGAATTAGCACTATCTAGCAGTCAAAAAGTGACCGAAAGAGAGAATGTGGGTCACAGAGGGGATAAACAGATGTTGGTACTTAGTGACCTCAGGTCGCCGGACATCGGAAGGGGAAAGAGAGAGAAGCCAAAATGATTGGCTGGGACCCCAAAACGGAAGTGGGGCTCCCTTCCCCTCAGCGGAAGTAAATAGGAAGAATTTAGTTTTTGAGCAGGGTTCATAGCGGGCAGACGAACCATAGCCATTTTACTCCGCGTTGAAGACAAAAGAATTAACTGAGACATGAGAGACCCGAGTCCCTCAAGCCAGTACTAAAAACAGAACAAAGTCTATTAGCCCGTAAAAGAAGAACGATTCTCCAGTGGAACCCCGTCGAAAATAAGATAAGTAACTTTGGGGACATTTTTCCTTTATACCCAAATTTCATTTACCATTCTCTCTCTCTCTCAATTTGAAGAAAGACAAAAGCGAAGAAAAGACATTTATATTCGTGGACTGTCCAATTATATGTTTTGACACTCTGAACGTGTATATATAAGTAGTAAAGGATTTTATGTATTTTCATGTTACCATGTGGTCTATGTTGTTACTTCATGCTTTCTTTTCAGCTTCTATTCGCCTTATGTTATCTTGCTTAGAATTGTCCTATTAATTCCTAAAGTATCACACGGGAAACCGGAGTTGCCGACTACTACAATATTAATATTATTACGACTAAAACCTGTAGGCCCATACTCTTCTGTTGTCTAAGGGGAAGAAGTTTAGCGGCCTGGTGGGTGTGTGATAGTGTGAAATTTGGAACCCCTTTGCCAGCGGTGGTCAGTCTGGCCCTAAATTATTCCCTCACGTAATATGCCAGTTCTCATATGCCCGAGAGAAAAACTCTGAACAGGACTTATTCTGTAGGGGATCAAGTGCCAACCTGCCCCGTCTTCACACGTGCGAAAATAAAGTCCCGTTTTGGGATTTTAGTCAATTTGCCGTCACAATAGATAAAGATTCTGTGGTATGTACAAAACTTAAAAATGGCTTTAAAAAGTACATATATTTTAAAATACTTGAAAATTTAAAAAAAAGGAACCCTTCCTTTCAGTTACATCTCATCTGAGAACAATATCGTTACAGACAAGCAGGGACGAGGAAATGAATAGGAGTAGTGACCTTTGAAAAGCCTCATTTCTCCCAGGTCCACTCTGACCTGTAGCAATAGTACTTCTCAGAGTTCCCTCTACTGGTCCAGAATATATATATATATGACTTGGCATTAAATAACCTACAAATGTTGATATGCAATAAAACCAACCATATATATATATATTTATACAAACACATACACACATATGTAATTAGATTTCTATACACACACATATTTATACACCCCACCACACAAACACGGAGATATATATATATATATATACATGCACGCACATGCAAATATATAGGTATCATACAATGACTGATGTTTATACAGCAGCATTGTTTCCCACAAAGCCTTCATCAGATGATGACTCTGGGTTCAAGCAGGGTTTTGGGGGACAAAGTATCATTGCCACTAACCCAGAGCACTCCAGCAGTAACTAATGATATCACCAGACTTTGTTGGATTGAATCCACTCTGTGGGATTGCCACATCCATGCTGATGCAGTTATCTTGGATCTTTTTCATGTATTTCCTCTTTTCTGATGGAGAAAGTCCAAGATCAATTAAGAATACAGAAGTTGAGTTGGTAATGAAACCTCGGCATCTGATCTCAAAAGGAAATACATTGGTTATCCAGCCATTTTGGACACATTGTTCTCATAGATCCTCATATTTTTCCAACTTAGGCTGATGTGTCAATCTGAAATTTTCTTCCAAAAGGACTTAATATATATATATATATATTAACAGTCCCTTTTCAAGAAAATTTCAATATATTTTAATATATATATATATATATACGCGCGCGCACACACACACACACACACACACACACACACACATACAGAGTCTCTCCAAAAATGTATCCACACCTCAGGAAAGTAAAAATCTGTTTAAAAAATTCAATACAAGATTTATGTAGCAATTTATCTTTAGATTCTGTGGATCCCTGAATTGTTCAAAATGGTGGTCATTACTTTCAAGACGTTTACATGTATGCAGATTTCTTGGCTTTTTCTCAAGTGTGTATACATTTTCATGGTGGACTTTGTATACGTTTTAAGTGATTTAATTGAAAATTTCATCTTAAATGAACCCATTTTAATACTACACTTTGATCATAGACTGAAATATAAATATTACACAAGCAAGTTTTCCTCAAGGCAGAATTTTAACTTTGGACTGAATTTGAATGAAGACAAATCTTTTTCGTATTCTAAGATATTTCATTGAAAATATGATTTTATATGGTTTGATAAATATTTACTAATTCCATTTAGAATATTTATAGGCCATTCAATTCAGAATCACAAATTCAATTCTCCAATTAAGTCAGTGTTGTGTTTTGACCTTTTGACCCGGCCAAAAATGCCATTCAAGGTGATGCACCGGAAGGAAGTGACACAGTCTAATGGCAGTTGGGTTGAAGATTAGACGGAGTTATAGACAAGATGTAGCCGTGATGAGTTGAGGTCTGAAGAAGATGCTGATAAGATGCCATAAAGAAAGCTATCACCCAGCAGAGTGGCCTCTGGACCTCCGGTTGAGCATCAAAGAACGAGAAGGACACAATGTGATGGCCATAAGTTTGGGGTCAAAATATTTCAGTTATGTTCGGTCTCCAGCTCCCTCTCACAGTAAAACCCCACACAACCTTTTCAAACCCTTGCAATAAAGTGAGAGGTAAATATTTTGTTAAAGAAGTCTTCCTGCGTCTTTATCATTGTGTGCGTCATTTCTCCTGCGTCTGTCTTTATTATTGTGTCATTATGATACGGCACATGACAATATAACAGCAGGATACATTATGGAAGTGTTTGTAGTTTAATAGTTATCATCATAGGAAATGGATAGGGTGACCCAAGTTCAAATCCTGGATGAGGCAGTGTACATTTCGCGTTGCACTAATACTCTTCAGGAAAGACAAGAATCCAATTATTCTTCCTTCAGCTATGGATAAACAGGAGGGCAGACTGGGTTCTTTAACCTTGGTATGGCAACTAGTCTAGGAGAAGGAAAACTCTGAATTCAAACTCTCCTTAAAAAATGACCTTGCGCCTCATCCTGCTCAAGGTGGAGGGGTTGGGTAAATACATCGCAGAATCTGTATTTAGAAGAGGACAGTTTGAGTCATACAATTTTTTTTTTTTTTCTGCTTTAATTGCTTCTGTGATCTATGTTTCTTGATCGTCTCCTCTTTTCCCAGACTGCCTAAGAACTTTCGATGTGTTCATGAATAATAATTACTTGAAGCACTTTCTCTCATGGCATCAGCTGTTGAGAATATTTCAAAGTGGCTAAATCAATAATTTATCAAAGATGAAATAGTTCCATGATAGAAGGAAACATCATTAAAATTGTTTCTCTGTGACTTGAAGAATTACCAGTCTAATGTTATTTATGTTGAAAGGTTTTCTTAATTAATAAGAATTCTTAGCTTCAATGTATTGATGTGTATTAACTGCAAGCAACTGATTCCCATTTTAAAAAAAGAGGCAAAAGTGTTGAAAGGATAAGGAATCTTTTGGTCTTTGACATATAGATTGAGAGGTTGGTGGTGTAACGGTTAGCAAGCTTGACTAGCAAACCTACACGAGTGAGTTCGAGTCTCATTGGGTGCCCCATTCATTCGGTCTTGTACCACATCGAAGCAAAGAGCTTTGTAAATTACTATTTGGAGGTGCGCGTGGTGTAATGGTTATCGCTGTAAGAAATGGACACGGCGACACGAGTTCAAATCCTGGACAAGAGTGATTGCATTTCCCATAGCATTAATACCCTTGGGAAAGGTATGAATCCAATTATTCTCCCTCCAGCTATGTGTAAATAGTAGGACAGACGAGGTTCTTCAGCCTTGGGGAGGCAACTAGTCTAGGAGAAGGAAAACTCTGAATTCAAACCTGTTAAACTCTGCTTAAAAATTGACCTTGTGTCATATCCTGCCTGAGTGGGGGGGTTGGTAAATATGATTAAATCGACAAAAAAAAAAAAGGACAATGTATCTAACTCCTTGTTTATTCAGTCTTCTGGAATTAGGTGAGAAATACACATCAAATGAATTTGGTATCTGTTTGGCTTAACCCTTTGAAATCATCATCATCATGTCATGCCACTAGCATGGATATCCCTGACCCTCTCTCGACACTTCTCCCTGTTTTCAGGGCTACATCCCATATCCTCACATAGTGTTATGTTCCGCTCTCTGGTCAAACAAACAACAACACGGAATTTATATATTACAATATATATTCATTTTCTCGACAGACGCTTGTGTGAAGTAGGAGCAGTCAGGAGAGGAATTAGGATTGTTCGTCGATGAGGCTTGAACTCTTCGATGTAAGTAGACGATAGCCGAGACAATACACACAGAGTGACGACGAGGTCAGTTTCGTGAACAGCGGGATCCTTTTCACTACTTCTGTTCAATTTGTCGGCTTTATATTACCTTCAAACTCCCACATGGAGATATGGAAACATGTCCACGCCTCCGCAATTTCTTCCGATATCTGGCGATCGGAATGTGTCACTTCCGCTATCTTCGGAATGGCAGGTGTGATCGTCATCGAGTGGAAATAACTATCATGCAGTTCATAGGTCACTCTCTTCCAGGGCATCACTTTTTTTTTACGGCACAGTGAGAATTTTTTTTACCTTGTCTCATATTGTGAGCCAAGCTGTATTTTACAATAGCTGCTGTATGTATGTTTGAGCTGGTCATCCTGCTTTTGCTTGGCCCTATGCAGGGGTCCATAGGAGTACATCACTTATGAGTTCGCCCTTGCTTCTCCAGCAGTGTCTCCTTGTAATACCTTGAAGTATGTTTGGTCTGGCTGTGTTTTATGGCTTATCCATATTTACCAACACCTCCAGTCGGACAGGATATGACACAAGGTCAATTTTTAAGTGGAGTTTAACATGTTTGAATTCAGACTAGACGAGTTGTCTTTCCAAGGCTGAAGAACCCAGCTTGCCCTACTATCTACCCATAGCTGGAGGGAGAATGGTTGGATTCATATCTTTCCCAAGGGTATTAGTGCAATGTGAAGTCTCGTCTGAGATTTGAACTCGTGTCGCCGTGCCCATTTCCTACGATGATAACCATTAGACCATTATGGCATATCAACCCTTATGGATTATTCAATGCCAAATTCTGTTATTGTTGAACTCCTTACATAATGGACTCGCCCTCCTCCATTAATACACGTCAACGAGAGCATCAGCTTTCAACCAACTATTTAACCAGGTTCAAGTGTATCTTGTTTCTTTTACTTGAGTATATATGTTTTTCTCTCAAACCTTTTGTGTTCCCCTGTGTCTTTCTTTGGTCAGCATTACAACAGTTATATATATATATATATATATATGTAGAAAAACTGATAACAACGATCCAAGTGGAAGGAATGATTTATTAAGAGGTCAACACTATAGCGTTTCGGTTCTGCTGAACCATCATCAGGACTATGAGGGGTGATATTAACAATTTTGAGTTAACGACGGATGTTTAGGAATGTGAAATATAAAAACCTAGGAGAAAATGTGTATAATAAGAAAAAAGTTGGCCATTTTACTGGTGAATCAGCATTTGATGTTTTAAATTACGTCATTTGACTTCAAGTATTCATATCTAATTTAATACTGATTATTTGTTGGCACATAGTTAAATGATTTCAAGTATTGCTATTTCACCTTAGTAATTTTATTAATCAAGTATTCCTATCTAATTTAATACTGATTATTTGTTTGCACACAGTTAAATGATTTCAAGTATTGCTATTTAACATTAGTAATTTTATTTATCAAGTATTCCGATCTAATACAAACAACTTTCACATTGATGTATGGTTTCTGGTACTCAAACAAAAACATAAATATAGATAGGACCCTAACAGGTACAACTGCTCTAGGTCTGAGTGGACATGGGAGTAATGGCAGTGAGAGGTACTCTACATTCCCTGAGCCTCAGATGGTTTAGTATCAGACACAGGGACTTTGCAGAGGTGTAGATGGCATATTCTACATCCCCAGCTGACAGGGTCTTATTTTCTTTGTGCGAGTTTAGAAAAATTGTAGAATGGATCAGCCAAAACACTTTATTGACAATATCAAACGTACAAAGAAAAGATTCACAAAAGAGTATGCAAATGTCTACAGGTTTTAATGTCAGAGTAGACAATGCAATTGATGCGCACATGGCATAATGGTTATATCATCCATCGTAGGAAACAGACTCAGCTACTTGACTTCAAATTCTGAAGGAAGTTTGGTTGGTTGGGTCTTATGGCATATCAACCTAACAAGGCAGTTTATATTTCACATGATATTAATACTATTGGAAAAGGACATGAATACATCTCTTCTCCACCCAACTATGGGTAAATAGTAAGGCAGACTTTGTTCTTTAACTTTGATATGTCAACTAGTCTAAGAGAAGGAAAACTCTGGATTCAAACTAGTTACAGACCTAGAGAGGGATTCGATCTTCCATATTATTTATATCCAAGACATACTACATGAGTAGCACCCACAAATCCAAATCGCGTTACAGAATCAGTGAGTGCAAGACATCTCAAAAACGGAGGTGGGTGTCAAATTTCCAAAGCTGCTATTTTTCTTTACCCCTAATTTTTAATTATGTAGGATAATAAAAATAATTATAACAAGAACACTTACTAGCCTCAGGGTCCCAACTAGCAATTAGTTGGCAGACAAAAATTGAAACAGGCTAGAATCTAATACAGAACGGTGTCACTATTAAATTGAAACAGATATTTATACCCAGATATATTCACTCATAGACCAGCAACTAATTACAACCCAGGGAATGTGCACACAATACAACGTTCTAATGTACCATAAAATAACTCTCCTTCTTCTGAAGTCTAGTTTTGACATCTGACTCAGCTCATTACACAACTGAGTGTTGATTCCAACAATTTGCCAAACTCTTTAATTTATATAAGGCAACTGCATTCTAAATTTCAGATAAATTGAATAATATAGAGATCCCGCAGTTGATGAATTGTACAGTAAAATAATTTTAAGTTTCTAAAACATGTTATCTGTTTAAAATTTCAAGGTTTGGTTTGTTTGGTTTTATGGCATATCAACCTTTGTAGGTTATTTAACGCCAAATCCATTTTTATGTAAATAATCTGTTCTATTGAAAACAGTTCAGTTTAGCATAAGTACGCATTTTAATTGTCAAAAACATTTCCATTTCAAACTATTCAAGCAGTTATATGTAATAATTCAGTTAAGTGAAAATACACTTTTAATGTGAAAAAACAGTTCTATATGAAATAATTCAGTTAAGCATAAGCACGCAGTATAAATATAAGTACGGTTTGTCAAGAACGTTTCTATTTCAAGCAATTCAGTTTACTCAATTCATTTTAGCATAAGAATGCTGTCAGTTCTATTTAACCCATAGATAGGGCCCTATCAGGTGCTACCACTCCGGGCCAGAGTGGACCTGGGAGCAATGGCAATGAAGGGGTACTCCGCATTCCCCAAAGCTCCAGCACTGCTGGAACCTCACCATCAGATTGTTTAGTGTCATATCCAGGACACTTGTTGGGGAGGGGGTCTTACCCGTCTGCAGAGGTGCAATCGGAGTATTCTACAGCCCCAGCTGACTGGGCAATACACAGATTTAAATGTCAGAGTTTCATTTCAGATAATTCAGGTCAGCATAAGTACACAATTTAGACATCAAAAAACAGTTCTATTTCGAGTAATTCAGTTCAGCACTAGTACGCAGTTCCAATATCAAAACAGTTCTATTTTAAACAATTCAGTTTAGCATAAATATGCAGTTTAAATGCAACAATCAGAATAGTGAAAGAACCGCGTAGTTCTATTTAACCAATAGATAGGACCCTTATCAGGTGCTACCACTCCGGGCCAGAGTGGACCTGAGAGCGATGGAAGTGAAGGGGTACTCCGCATTCCCCAAAGCTCCAGCATTGCTGGAACCTCACCATGTTTAGTGTCATATCCAGGACACTCGAAGAGGGGGTCTTACCCCTCGGCAGAGAAGCAGTCGGTGTATTCTGGACAATAAAATTTCAAGTTGAAAAATTCTTTATTAATTTTACTTTTCTTTTGGGCAGAATTTGAAACAAAGCAATTTCTCATCAGATTAGTGTAATCTACCGTCTTGTAAATTCTAATCAGATAAAAATTTTGTTAGTTGCTCTTACTGCACATCAATACAAAAAAAGAAAGACAAGTACTTAGACCTTGCTAAAGCACATGAAATTGATAGTGATACCAATTGTAATTGTTACACTCAGAATGATCCCCAAAGGCTTGGTAAAGGGGGTGGGAGTGTTGGAAATTGGAGGACGAGCTAAGACTATTCAAACTACAGCATTTTTGAAATCTGCAATATTACAGAGAGGAGTCCTGAAGACTTGCTGTCACTTAAACTCTAGGAAAAGACCATCGCAAGAAGTGAAATAACAATGATAATAATCCTTTATTTTGAGATAAAAATTCTTTGGGATTTCAAGATACAAACAGATCACTTAATCCCAACCAGAAGACCACACTCAGTGATCGTCAACCAAAAAAAAAAGAGAATCTGCTGAATAGTGGACTTTGGCATCTCAGCAGAACACAGAGTGAAAATAAAAAAATGAATAGAGAGGTATGTACTTTCGAGAGAAGTAAAAAACTTTGGAACATGAAAGTGACAGTGATACCAATTGTAATTGGTGCACTTGGAACAAGCTTCAAAGGCTTGGTAATGTGACTGGAAAACTTAGAAATCAGAGAATGAGTGCAGACCATCCCAGATACAGCATTTTTAAGATGGCAAGAATACTGAGCCAAGTCCTGGAGACTTGCTGTCATTCAGACTCCAGTGAAAGACCATCAGCTTATTCTTAATACAACTAATATACACATTAGTGAAAAAATATTATATCAACTTAGAATAAAAATGATAAAAAGGTTTGAAAAGAAAAATTGGTCAATATCATACCTAGTAGGGATTATTTCCCTTGCATCCCAAATAGTACTTCTAATGGTCACTAGATGGCAAGACCAAAATTGTGTTATATAACACATGACATGGATTTTCGGTTCATTTCTAGTGACCCCGGGTGATTTGACAAGCTGTCATGTTGTGATTAGTAAACAGGGGGATGACAGCACGTCAGGGCAGTCAGGTCCAACAGTTGTGCAACCGGAAGGAGACCACATGATAACTATCAGGTCAGATTTAGACAGAGTGCAGAGAATCAGAAGTCGAGCCAGGGACACGCAGCCGATCAGAGGGTTAGGTTGTCTCTGATGATACGGCATGCAAGGGGGAGCAAAAGTTGGCACCTCCTGGCTTCCAGAAGAAGATATGGGACAAGAAAAAGTCCTCTCTCTGAGTACATGTCTCTCTATCTATCTCTCAAACCAACAACAAACCATGGGCCCCTTTTGAGAATAAAATGAAAGATATATCTTTTATAAAGAAGTGTTTCGTTCGTTCATTGAATTTCATAAATCATGTATGAGAGTATACAACAGTTACCTAACTGATTTTAACTATTTTTTTTCTAATACAAATAATTTCTACACAATTGTATAGTTTTAAGTATTGAACGATGAAGTCAGTCTTTTTGTTTTTTTTGCAAGCAATTAGATGGTTTCAATTAATTACTACTACTACTACTACTAATAGTAATAAGTAAGTAGTAAAGTTGTCAACTGTAGTCAAGGGTAACCGGAAGGCTCCCTTTTCAATAGCTACTACACTGAGGTGTAGGGGAGGGCATTACTCCTTCCCCTGGATTGCTCCACTTTACCTTTGATACATACCTGTGTGCCAAGTGTTAAGCAAGGAGGTATCAAGTACCATTTTTTAAGTCTTTGGTATAACTCGACCTGGGATTGAACCCAGGTTTCCTGGGCCATTGGCAAACACTCTAACCACTAGGAATTCTTTGCAAACAATTATATCTCTATCTATTCTTAATAAAAATAATTTCTAGATATACACTTTCAAGTATTCCTATTCAATACAAATAATTTTCAAACAGATCTATTTGACCAATAGATAGGACCGTAAAAGTTATGAGTACACAGTGTTAGAAGTAGACGTGAGGTAATTGCAATGATAAGGTGACTCCATACTCCCCAGATTTTTTTATTTTCGTAATGGTCTTACCCCACTGCAAACGAAGCTGTCTATGTATCCTAGACCTAAATGAGAGGGCAATCTATTTGAAATAGTTGAATAAAATTTCATTCAATTGATAAACTAAAAGTCAAGGAAAAAGTTCAGTTTAAATCTCAGGACATCTTCAGTGCTGTTGGCGGGAGTTTTTACAACCCCTCATTCAATATGGGGGTGGGGATCAGAGCAAAATCCTGATGAATATGTTAAACAGTGGAAGGTTTGGTTTCTTTGTTTAATGGCATATCAACCTTTGTAGGTTATTTAATGCCAAAGCCATTCTCCTAGAAGAACAGTAGTGGTACTATTTAACCCATAGCTGGGAGGATAAGAGGGTTCATACCTTTCCCGAGGGTATTTGCCCGAAAGTGAATGTAATAGCGGGACTGGAGTATGAACTCGCGTACTACGATTCCGCAGTCCATCGCTTTAACCATTACTCCACGAGAACACCCCCTTAAACAGTGGAAGAAAAGAAAACTAGCAAAATGTCAGAAAATTTTGAGATAAAGGAACTTTATCAACCAGATACGAAGGAGGAAAATAACGAATGTTGATTGAATTAAACCACAATAATCAGTACAACAAACATGTTACAAAGAAGAAGGGATTATTAGTGAAAAAATATTATATCAGTTTAAAATAAAAATGTTAAAAAGGTTTGACAAGAAAAATTGATGAACATTGTACCAGAATGAAAAATAATGAAATAATTTAGAAATTACTTCCCTTGCCTTCCAAATAGTATTTCTAATGGCTACTAGATGGCATGACCAAGTTAAACACTCTCTCTCTCTGGTCCTACATTAACAATCAGAAGCATGTCTAAGTGTGTACATTTCATTAATAGGCATGGCCTCTTACCTCAGCAAACCTTTTAATATATGGTGCATGATGCCAGTCTTCACTCAGTAACTACCATTTTATTAAAGACTCTTATACCAAAAGATTCTCCAACTACATGATAGGATGTTTCTCTGTTATGTTCATTTTTAGTATTTTATGTCATTTCTGTGTTCTTTCTTTTAAGTTTGCTCAGGCAGTAAAATATATTGTTGTTAATTAGTAGTGAATTGTCTTTGTATTGTTCCGCACAAAAAAATATTAAACCATAATATATTTTCTCAGCTACAAATGTCAGAATTGCTTTCCTCTCCAATTCAAATAATTATGGCAGTGAGTTTTGTAACTCAGATACAAAAAAACTTCAAGTTGTTGATACCCAAAAGCCCTCTCGATTCAATTTCCACATTAATAATAACAGCAGAAATATGTTAATTAGAAGAAAGCAATATTACCGCCCCCTCCACCAAAAAAAAAAAAAAATTATGAGAACCTTTTTTTGAATGTCAAAACTTTTTTAAAAAGTTCCTCGGAGATTACTCTGCATGATCAATTGATGCTAATTGGGGATCATTTTATTTTTAAATTTTATTTTTAATTAGATTACAATTATCTAATTGACTGAATTAACAAAAAACAAAACACATGGGATGATATGTGAAGTTTTCAACAATAAAATTATATAAACTTCTGAAAGTCTCAGAGAGCAAACTGTCACATATTTTATTTGTTACTCTGAAAAAGGCAAAATGTAACTTCTTGTTTTAGATGGGGTGAATTTTGATATCCATTTGATGTGTCACAAAATTTTCATTTGATGTGGAGTCATTACAGTTTCAATTAACTATTCTTCAAACAAATAATTTTGACTTATATGGTAGCAAGTATTTTATCCAAAACTAATAATTTTCAAAAAGATCTATTTGATGGGGACTTAGAAGTTACTACCATTCTGGATCTGAGTGGACCTGGTGTAATATAATTAAGGACAATACTTAATTATATTAGGTAATGATTTTAATTGTATTGGTAATATATTGTAAATTGGCTAGAAAACTTTGAATGTAAATGTAGGTTGCATTCAAAGGTAAAGGCATTAAGTGCTTTGATTTTTTAAAGGTCAGGACTTGCGTACATACATATTCTACAAGCATCAGGCTTGACATAATAGTGGTTTGCTTTGAACTTGCAGACAGGATGTTTAAAGTAGGTTCATTTTGAATATACTCAGACCTGATTTAGCAGTCAGATTTATGGAAACTTTTTAATGACACATCTTGTTACCATGATTAGCTGATGAAATAATTAAGTTATATTATATAAAAAAAGATAATTTGGAAGTCAGTAGGAAGTCAGCAGTTCTCAGTTTGGTCAATTCAGAGCTGAGATACAGTTGGTGTGAGGGGGAAAGGAATTGGGGGTCGGGTGTTTCTTTTGTCTGCCACACGTGTCTGATAGAGTATCTATGTAACAACAGTATAACTCTTATTCTGTTTCTCTCGTGTTTCGATGACTGCTGTAATAAACTTTTCATTTTGGAAACAAGTCACTTAGTACTTTAGCAAATGTAACATTCATATAAATTTATGATTCTGTAATGCAACATGAAGGAGTGTCGAGTCATCTTATAATTCCCATTAGTCCCAGTGTTTTAGAGGTGGGGTCTCACCATTGGATGCTGTTTAGTGTCACATCCACGACACCTCTTTTCTTGAGAGGGGTTCTTATAAGATAAGGTTAGCATATTCCAAATCTTGTCAACAAAATGGCATTCCTTTTGACCATATGCAAATATAACACTTTCTTTTAATGGCATGATGGGATAGCTTTAAATAAAAGATATCTATACTCAGAAGAGAATCATTAAGTTGTAGCATGCTACAACTACTTCTGTTGATTGATTGGTTGGGTTTAATGGCATATCAACCTCTATAGGTTATTTAATGCCAAAGCCTGTTTACACATTTTCATCATACAACGTGTGAAAGCACGTGCGATACCCTGCCCTCATCAGCCATCAACCAGGGGAGATAACACAGTTTTGGTAGCTCAAGGTGGCTATTTACACATATTATATGTATGATTTGTAAACACATATTTTAATGATACCATACTAAAACCAAACAACTCATTGACTCGCATACGAGTAAATATTTTCAAGTATTTCTATATGACATTAGTTCATTTAGTGATGATAGTTTTTTTTTGTTTTTTTTAATTTCTCACTACTATTTCTACTAACACAAACATAATGGTATTTCTATTCAGCAATAATTTGTTTTCAGTTGATTAGTTTGTTGTGTTTTCAGGATTGTAACCAAGTCTATATTTTCTGGTACAACCAGGTCTCTTTCAAGAACGACAAAACATTATCCGTGTGGACATTCTCAAATAAGTCCTTCATGGTATTTGCGTGGAAATAGTGCTTTCTGTTGTTATTAAAGACTTTACACTCAAGGAGAAAACTACTTCTGAGAGCTAACGATTCAAAAGGTTAAACAACAAATATTATCTTACCTTTCGTGGCAGCTTTATAATCCAAGAGGGTGGAATAATGATATTACTATGGATTCCAAGGGTGCATTGTTCTTCAAAGTAGCACATCATGAAGCAAGTAATTTTATTGTGGTAAGCTAACTTGCACCATGAACAGGTGATGGCAATAATCTCCTGAAAAGACAAACAATACTAATTCAGAGGAAAAATGGTTTGTTCAATATGAAAAGTAGATAACGCATTTAATAAGTAATCGAAGAGAAGGTGTTTTCTTCATCTTGTAAAAATTTAATTACATATTAGGTTGTTTGGTTTTATAAAATATTCAATCTTGGGTTATTTCATGTTGAAGTTAGTTTAACAATTAGTATCCTCTTCAGCTAAAAAAGTATCTTCGCTATCAATTTAAACAGAACACTTCTACTTTAGTTGCAATATCAATGTTTCAAAAGTCAATATATCAAGTAAGTTTAAAACCATATTATAATTAAATGAACACTTCATAGTTGCAATATCTAGGCTTTAAGAGGCAATAATAATGTAATCACAGTCATTTTTAACATCATCTTAAACAGACCTATTTGACCTAGACTGGTTCGGTTTGATTATTTTAACGCATATCAACCCTTGAGGATTATTTAATGCCAAATCCAGTTTAAACATACATATTACATACAATTTGCAAATGAATCATTCATAGGTAACATTTTAAAACTAGCCAGAGCTCAAATGTTTGCTAACAGTTAAATGATTTTAAGTATAGTAAATGATCAAACAGTTCTATTTGACCAATAGATGAGACCCCATCAGGTGCTATCACTTCAAGTCAGAATAGACCAGGGAGTAATGACAATGAAGGGATGCTCCGCATTCCCCAAAGCTCCAGCATTACTGGAGCATCACCATCAAATTATTTAGTGTCATATCTATGACACTCATTGGGTGTGTGTGTGTGATGGGTCTTATTTCTCTACAAAGATGCAATCTACCCAAAGATGGAACCATAACAGGTATTACCTCTCCAAGTCAGAGTGGACATCAAATTAATAGCAACAAATGGTAATCCTACAGTGTTTAGAGCACCAGAACTGAAGTTTCACCACTGGATGCAATTTAGAGTCATACCCAGAACACAAATAATCAAGAGACTATGAGAAAAAAACCCAATAAAATGAAAAAGAAAATTCATCCAATAAAGCAAACGCTTATTCAGTCCGATTTACAATCACATGCAAGAAAAGCATTCTTATTTTCATACAATTCTATGATTCTCGTTCATTATTAGAAAGCATTCATCTGCATGCAGTGGTGTAAGTGTATTATCTTGCAAGACATTGATTGTGAGTTCATTCCTCATGAAGTGCTTAATGATCAAAATTTGACAAGCCTTTAAAGTTCCTTGGAGAAAAGAAATTTTCAGAGTTAATCATAGAAAACTAGTCAACTCAACTCCAAATGATAAACATGTTAATCTGCTTCTCTCTCTCTTATATATATATATATATATATATATATATATATATATATATTTCATTAAGAAAAATCAACAAACTGGACACATTAGGATTATAAATTTATTTCCATCCTGTTATGCGTTTTTAGAAAAATCCAAAAACATGAAAAAAAAAAAAATTAACAGGACTTCTTCAGATCTTATGGGAAAAAAAATCAGAATTCTGCCTAACAGGATGGAAATAAATTTATAACCCTAATGTGAGCGGTTTATTGTTTTTTCTTAATGAAATTATTGCTCTGTAATGTCTGTTACATTGAACTCTTTACCAGGAAAATTTAAATGTTCACTCTTGAATAGTTTTCTTGTCCTGATGGAATTACTCCCAACTCTGGTTTAACTGGAACAAATAATACTATATATATATATATATATATATATATATATAGAGAGAGAGAGAGAGAGAGTTATAATAAAAAAAGCTTTTTTTATCCAACAAATATTTTTCCACATAACCTTCTTAGGCATTGCTTCTAAGCCTCTCACCTAGAGTAATGGTTAGCAACTGGACTAACAAACCATTACTAGTGAGTTTGAGTCTCACAGAGTGCCCCATATATCCAAGCATAACCATGATAATTTTCTCTTAGTGTAGGTGTGTGCGTGTGTGTATATATATATATATATATATACATACACACATACATAGAAAGATATATACACATACGCAAAAAAAAACAGAAATGTGCATACATGTGTATACATGGAAAACGATTGCGCTAACGAAAAAAAGCATTTTTTATGCAACAGTCTGTTATTTTTCAATGTAGCCTTCTTTGTTAATACCCTTTATCCAATGCTTCTCCACATATTACAAAGATTAAATATTATAAGCATTATACAATGAAACCTTTGGATCAAAGCTATATATAACCATAATAATCATTCTCTTTCAATACATTCAGAGGGATTCCTCTGATAAGATCTATATTTAAACTCCTTATAGAGATTTTAGATATAAGTTAGGCAACTGACTTGGCCACTCTAAAACCCTTATCCTGATCACCTATTTGTATTGGATCATTATCATGTTGAAAATTCAACTTTCGATAGTTAAAGATATTTTATGGATTGAAACAAGTTCTTCTCCTGGTTTTCTTGATACATAACGGTGCCCTAAGTTCCTATGTAGAGCACTCATATCCCCAAAAGAAAAATAACCCTAAATTGTTATACTTTCAACCCCATGTTTAACAGTTGGGTTGGTAGTTTTAGCGTAAGGCAAAGTTAACTTTTTTCCAGATATTTCTCAACCTTTTTTCTCAAAAAATATTCAAGGGGAAGTCGTTGTAGTGGCCACTGTGCAGGATTGCAACATTGTTCTAAGTTTGTACTCCAGTGGGAATATTGCATTCACTTTTGGACTAATTACCTTTGGGAAAGGTAGGAACCTTCTATTCACCCCTGCTGTCAGATAGTATTACTATTCTTTTACAAGGATGGTTTTGACTTAAAATAACCCATGAAGGTTGAGATGCCATTCAACAAAGAAACCAAACAAACCCAAGTATTCAATTTTGTCTCGGCAGATTATAATATTTTATCCCAGAAGGAAGAAGGCTCCTTGAAATGATTATGAGCAAACAGACAAGACTTCACATGACTGGGATTCAGAAGAGGCTTTTCCAAAGAATCCCATGGTAGAATATCTGACTAATTGTATCTTTGCTTACTTCTGTCCCAGCTGCCAGCAGATCCTTCTGAAGTTCTCCAAGGGTAGTGAGTGGGTTTTGAATTACATCTTGACAAATGGATCTAGCTGTTCATTCACTTAATCTATGGGAATGTTCTTTTCAAGGCAAATCTGTAGCTAGGCCATCTTGATTCCATCTTCAAATGATGGCTCTAATTGTACTGATGGGGATATTGTGTTCATTGAAAATCTTTTGATATCCAATTCTATGATTATAATGGTCAATAATCACTTTACAAGATTCTTATGAGAACTCTCTTGTCTTTTCCACAGTGAAAACCTTCCTACTTACCATCAAGTAATTCAATGTTTATTCATCATACATGCAGACACTTATGGAGGTGCCCATGGAGTAATGGTTATCATCTTAAGAAATGGACATGGCAACATGAGTTCAAATCCTGGACAAGGCTGACTGCATTTCACATAACACTAATACCCTTGGAAAAGCTATGAATTCAATTATTCTCCCTCCAGCCATGGGTAAATAATAAGGCGAACTGGGTTCTTTAGCCTTGGTTAGGCAACCAGTCTAGGAGAAGGAAAAATCTGAATTCAAACCTATTAAACACTGGTTAAATTTGACCTTCTGTCGCATTCTGTTCATGGGGGAGTGGTTGGTAAATACATATATGCAGACATTTTAAATTGCCAGTCTTTGTATATGGTGTGATCTGATTGGTTGGCAATATGTAAAATGTGAATGAAATTCTATTCCAAATTGAAAATTCTATTCTATTTCATTCATATTTTTGGTTTGGTTTCTCTATTAAATGGCATATCAACATTCATGGGCTATTTAAGGCTAAAGCTATCTTTGTAGAAGGACAGTAACAGTACAATTTAACCTATCATCAAGTCATACTGATATCATAGAGTTGCTTGATTGTTTCTCTTTCCATCAATCCCTATCATCCATCACTCTGGGTAGGTCCTCTTGGCTGCATCCTGTGTCCACACAGAACTGATGTATGCGAGTCTTTGTTGATTGGCCAACACTGGCGCATCCATGTGTAGGAATCCATAAGAGAAATCACTGATGAGTTTATCCTTACTTCTCCAGTAGTGTCTTGCATGTTTTTATTTGGATGGATTGTGAGATAGGAGGTAGGTGGTCATACAGATGGCGGCTGTTGCTTCCAGGAGCTGGGCCATATTTTAAAAAATTATCCAAAACAGCATGCAATAATTCCAAATTTGTCAATAAAATTAGATGTAGGTAAATATTTCTTCTTTTTTTCTTATACATAGTATATCTTATGTAATAAGTATGTGGTGAATTCAATAAGTTTCCAGACTTTTTTCGTACAGGCATTTAAAATTGTCGAAGACTCTTGAAAATTCACTATGTTATTGCTATACATCTTATGAGATGACTGATTTTATGATTTCAGCTTCAAATGAACAGCTACAGCAGCAATTGGAATACACCCTACTAAAGCCTGATTGTCACAGCTAGTGAATTTCAAAAATACAATCTGTATGTGAGGACACTTTAGAAGAATAATATGCAATAAAATTCTGTTTTAAACTTGGAAAAAAGGCCACAGAAATGTATGGAATGCTTCAGACTGCTTTTCGACCATCTTGCATGAATCGAGCATCAGTTTTTGAGTGGCATAGGAGATTCAAGGAAGGTAGGGAGTCCGTGAGGGATGGTGAGAGGTGTGGGAGGAGTAAGGAAGTCAATACACCACAGCTGATTGGCCAAAGGGTTATGGTTAGGGTTACTACGTTGAGGTTTTAAGGGAGTTCAGGAAGAGGTTCCGTCGGAGGAGGCCAGCACTCTTCAAATCGGGTCAGTGGCATTTCCACCAGGACAATGCATAAGTCCAGTCCACAACTCCATCCTTGTCACAGACTATTTGACCAAGAAGGGCATCAACACAGTTCCTCAGCCTCCCTACCGTCCAGACGTTGCTCCCTGTGACTTTTGGTTATTCCCTAAGCTCAGAGGCTGTCGTTATGAGACAATTGAGGAGATGAAAGAGGCTGTGATGAAGGTCATTGACATTTTCACACAAGAGGACTTCCATGGGGCCTTCCAGAAGTTGTTGGAATGGTACAAGTGCATTGCAGCCGGAGGAGATTACTTTGAAGGGGACTAGAGTTTCATGTGTGTACCATCAATAAAAGTGCCCAAACAAAAAAAAAATCTGGAAACATATTTAATGATCCTTGTATATGGAGGTGAAATTTGAAGTTAGTAGCAATAATGTTTTTTTCTTCTTAAAAACCTTAAAAAATGTTGTGTTTTATATTCTTGCCAATCATAATATATATATATATATATATATATATCAGGGGTGGAGACGGGACTAGTGCTACTCGTGCCCGGCGCGACCAATAACTCAGTCAATGTTATTCAAAATGGATTAAAAATCATCCATTAATTTCAAGCAAACATACTTAGTCTGATCTCAATTAAATTACGTATCTATTCAAGTTTTGATAACTAAGTAGCCAAAAGTTCATGAATATATCTGGGAATAATACAACAATGCTGTTTTGAATGGATGGTCTTTGTCCGGCCACCGTCAGATTCATTGAACATTCCATAAAATCGGCTATAATGTTGAACGCCCGATCTGTGCCAGGCACTAGACCCTTATAATAACAGTAATGTTAGAGAAATACGCTTTTGGCTGTAGCCAATAGCAAGAGCAACCCTACCACTGTGCTCAAAAATCTTAGCACGTGCAACAGCTGATAGATATATTAGGAAGAGGGAGAGGGACAGAGAGAGAGGATAGCAGATTAGAGCAGTCGCCGGCGTCATCATCATCGCTATGGTAAATGTTGGTTAAACAGCGTGTTTTAATTCGTTTTTTCACTAACAGATGTCTATTTCTTTGATGAATGTTGCATATATTACATTCTGTAACTAAAATTTGTTTATTTGAATACATTTTCAACAAATGATCTTTATTTTAAGCGAAATTGAAACTATTAGCTGTGTCTGTGTATATTGTCATCAGTTTCTTTATTCTAATAAACATATTTTTCTCGTCATAGTAATGAACATCTTCTCTTTTCTTCTTTACTTTTGAAAAGAAAAAAAATTATCTTATCTACTGTATTAACAAGACTACAAATTATATAGTATCTTGATTGTTTACAAAAAAAACACCATGCAAGGTACGTTTGTCAATCTGTGCTATACAATGGAGAATCATGCAATAGCAACTATGATGACTTACTTTGGGTCCACGGAAAGGTCAGAGATACTTAATGAGAAAGGAAAAATTGGCTACTAGGTAGATAAGTTATGAATTAATTTCATCTATTTTTTAATGCTAGTTTTATTCTCTAAAACAATCTTTTAATCAATAAAATGTAGTTTTGGCTCAACCCTTCTTTGGTCAAAATTGTCCTGATGATCTGGTTAGGTGAAACCGGCCTATTGGCCTAATGGCCCAGGAGATGGGGTTCAATCCCAGCTCGAATAATACCAAAGATTAAAAAATTGCTACTTGATACCTCCTTGTTTAACACTCAGCACTATAAGGTATGGATCAAGGTTAAAGTGGAGCAATCCAAGGAAATGAGTAGTGTCCTTGCTCGGTGTAATAGCTATTGAAAAGGGAGATTTTGGGTCACCCTCGGCTATGGTCACTAACTTTACTTTTATATATGATAACATACAAAATATATGAAAAATACAAGGTATTCTGAAGATGATTTTATTGATAATTTGAATTATTTGCCAACATTAAATATTTTATCTTATTCAAATCTAGATAAAATTCAAAAGACAAAACCATTGCATATTCCAATTCTCTGTTGAAGGCTGTTTAAAAAACAGAAATGTTTAACAATTGTTAAATATTTCTAACTATAAATAAAATCATCCTCTAAAGACCTTTTTTTTTTTGTTTTTTTTTCATATTTGTATATTTTCATACTGTCAAATTTACTTCCAGTTTCACACACACCCTTCACACAGATGATCAAGGGTTGGGCGATCGGCTAGAACCTATCGACATCAGCTCTGTGCGGACATAGGATATAGATGAGAAGACCTGCCAGAAGTAATGGATGATAGAGGCCAGTGGCGAGAGAGGGTCAGGGAAATCTGTGCAAGTTTCACAACATCATGATAATGATTATATATATCAAGAGAGTATAAATACAGAGTCAAGTGTTTGTCAACTGTCAGTTACTCACCTATGAGTTCTCTATGTATAAAGCTGAATGAATAGATTGTTATGAAAAATATTTTTCTTAAATCAACTAAGCGCTCTAATACCGACCAATAGAGCAAGATAAAACCTATAATAAATTATTATTTAATCTCCTCTTCTGGCTTCATTAATAAAAGTTTCAAGTATTTAAAAAAATACAATCATTGAATAAAATGTGATTTTGTAGGAGTGAGGTGAAATGGAATTTGTAGGTGTGAGGGGAACAATCGAATCTCCAATTTTTTGTTGAAGTAAGATGAACAATCCAACAGCCATAACCTTCAGTCATATGGATGGGAACCTTGAATAGCTAGTGTATTGGGCTACGAACTCGAACCAACTGCCTAGAACCCTGGGTGTCTGCCTTCATTTGCATTGGAGGCACGAGCCAGCGAGTCTCATTTGCATTTCCTAATAGGTTGCTCATGGCAACAATCAAGATAGGCACTTTACGGCTGTTTGTTGGCTTTTGCTTGTTTGCCTTCCCTGTGATATCCACATGAAAGATGAATAAAAGAAAACTAATAAATACTGAATATTCCTAGCACCATACAAAAACTAGTTGCATAAAGTAGGAAGAGAAGGTGAAGAGAAAAAAAGAAAAAAAAGAAACCCTTCCACAATTATAAAGTAATATACTAAAAATGAGTATTAAATTGGTTCTTGGATATGAAATAGAACCTACTAGCTGCACTGAATCAGAACAATGGCCTCATTGATGAAATCTTGAAGAAACTTTGAGATAAGTCTTCCCATAATACTAAAGGGGAAATAGTACGATGAGAAACTGTTTGAAACAGATTTCAAAGCATGAAAAAAAAACTCAACAACAACAAAAAAAAAAAACCTTCTAATTTAACAAAATATGATATCAAAAATAGTAATAACTCGGTCCCAAGATATGTAAGGATGGCGAGAATATGATTATGTATAAAATAAAATCTCTATTAAAAGTAATTTAGGATATCTTCTAATTCAAGCAATTATATAATCAAAAATTAAGGGCTGGGAGTCATGCTTGCAGTGGGGGTCATTAAGTCGAAAATGCAATTTCTGGTGTTAATTTAGAGGCAGTGATAAAAATAAAAAGTGCTGAGTGAAGGATGTTTTTCAAGTGAATAATCAAGTAATAAAGTGAATGAGATAAAATTTTTATAAAGTTACCTTGCTTTGGAAGGTGAATCTTTGCTGGAAGGACTGCAAAAGAAATAAAAAAAAATAAAATTAATATTTAATAATAGATTGTAATTTTTATTTGAAATCTTCTCATGAAAAAAAAAAAGTTTATTCCTTTACATTGTCCATTTGATGCAAAATTAAATAATGTCATTTCTAATGTTATATCAACCCAAGTAGGAGTATTTCATGCCTCGGGGTTAGAGAATTACATTCTACCCACATTCCTTCAGTTATGTATCAGTGTTAATGCTGAGAATGGGGACTTGTCTAAAAGATCTTCTCAACAGCAAAGCTTTCAAATATACTTTCACAGAAGTTGTTAACTGGCGAAATTTTAGAGAATCTTTTCAAAATGACTAAATAGGTTTTTTGGGCTTTATGGCATATCAACCTTGGTAGGTTATTTAATGCCAAATCCATTTTTATGTAAATAATCTGTTCTATTTAAAACAATTCAGTTTAGCGTAAGTACACAGTTTGTCAAAAACATTTCTATTTCAAACTATTCAAGCAGTTGTATGTAAAAATTCAGTTAAGTGTAAATACAGTTCTAATGTCGAAGTACGGTTTAATTGTCAAAAACATTTCCATTTCAAGCTATTCAGTTTAATCAAACAATTCAGTTTAGCATAAGTATGCTGTTAGTTCTATTTAACCCAGAGATAGGGCCCTATCAGGTGCTACCACTCTGGGCCAGAGTGGACCTGGGAGCAATGGCAATGAAAGGGTACTCCACATTCCACAGAGCTCCAGCACTGCTGGAACCTCACGATCAGATTGTTTAGTGTCATATCCAGGACACTCGTTTGGGGGGTTTTACTCCTCTACAGAGGTGCAGTCAGTGTATTCTACAGCCCCAGCCGAATGGGCAAATGACTAAATATATATAAAACATATGAAGGTTATTCAATCAGTTAGGTGAAATGTTGCCTAAGGATTTACCAATAGGAACCACTGTTTACAGTTGCACTTTTTTTAAGGAATCTGAAGTGATATACCCTTTCATGTTCTAGAAGACTGTCAGCATGTCCTTCTTTACTGAGCAGGGCACTTAGAACTTTTTCTTTACCAGAGAATCACTGTTTCTACTCTATAGACTGTATTTTTGATTTATAAAAATTTATTTCTATGAAAAAAACCAGCTAAACACATGCAGTGCTTGATTTGACCGGAGTGGAGAAGAGAGTAGTAGTCCCAGACAGTTGTGACACCAAAAAGTGACTTCCTCCTTTTTGTCGAGAACTACTAGTCTGACCCTGAGTAAAAATTCAGGGACCAAACTGTCAAGGCAGGAAAAATTAGCCTGCAGATGGGTTTTGTTACTCGCTTCTTGAATGAAGCTTCCCAAGAAATAAAAAGAAATGAAAGTCGACTACTGAAGTTCTTCCAAGAAAATTCAACTGAAAGAAAATTCAACTGAGAATTCTATGGAAAAGAACCTCAAAGAAAATTCAAGATTTAATGAACTTTGAATTTGAGTCTTTTTCTCTTGTTTTGTTTTTTGTTTTATCAAAAAGTTTCAAAGAATTTTGTTTCCTGGACACTTTTAAATAAGTTTCCCGCATATTGTATTAAAAATTTGCAACACTATATCTTTTCTATCACATTCTTTGTATAAAATTGCCTTTTAAAAAAAACTTTATTGTCTGTGTTATCTTTTCAAACCAATATCCAAACTAGAAAGCTGTGGAACTTACTGTTTGAATTACCATTAATGGCACACTAAAGCCCCCTAAAAACATTACCCAGTTAAATACTAAACTTGGCTTTAGTGTCACTCACATTCCTCCAAATTTTATCCTTAAAATCCCTTTAGATTCAAGCTTGTAGTGGCACACATTTTTTTATATATTTCACATGGTTTGCATTTCTCAACCACAAAAAATCTGATGACAGACCTCTGTTCAAGCCTACAATAGTGTATTTGATTTGCTGCCATTTTGAATAATCTTAAAACAAATGTTGTTGTGAGATCAAAATAATTTCTGCTATAAATCTATTCAAAACAATGCAGAGTTTCTTTTCATGGGGAAAAGTTTTTGAAAAAAAAAAATTACTTTAATTTAAAAACAAAAAAAAATTCCCTTATTTATTGAATGACTCTCATATCCATATAGATATGATTGTGAATATATATATATATATATATATATATGCACACAGACATTCATAAATGCATATAATTAAGCATATAAAAACCTACATAGATTTTTTTTATAAAGAACATACACTCACATACATAACCGAAGAAAAAGTTGTAAAGTTGGAATATTTAAAGAACCTTTTCAAAATGACTAATTATTCTCTCCTATTGCTTATTTCTTTTTTTAATCAGCAATGATAACATTCCAATTCATAAAGGAAATAACTTCCTTCTAAGTTGATTCAATCGAACCTGAACAAAATTTAAAAAAAAAAAAGAAAGAAAGAGTTTAAATTTCCCATTTTTTTTTTTTTAACTTTTTATTCAATTTCAAAGAGAAAAGTTATCTTTCCCACTCATTTTCATCCAAACAAGAATTTGCTTTTATGAGAAGCAAATATTTGCCGTCTTTATTGCCATCAAAAGAAAACCAGTTAATTTCTAATAACAAAACTTTTGATGTTAACAAGTATTCATAATCATTGCTGATATCTTTTTAGAGAATATTCAATAACTAAATATATAAATGTCTTCAGATCTTTTAGTTCTAATAAAAGCATTACAGAAATCCAAGGGAAGATAACTGATACAATAGCTTTGCACAGAAATGACCCTAAAATAGATTTTTCTGCTAAATATTATGAAAGAATCATTTTATATACAAGAGGAAATACTCAACAGTTTAGGTTAAGAAACAAAAAGTAATAAATATATTTTTTAATGAATATGACATCAATCAATACGAGGTTTATGATCAGTAAATACAGGATTAGAAATGTATCCAACAGAAAATTGGTTAAATAAAAAAATCTTAAAATCTTGTCAAAATCTTAAAACGTTGTTTTAACAAATGCTCAAAAAATAAATGACACCATCAGTTTCTAGTTGTAACTAAGATGACAGACTAACCACTTCTGCCTTTTTATTAGAACAAGTCAAACATGAATGAAACGATACTTCTATTTTCTAGAGTAATGACTGAAATTTTACTTCTCTTTTCTATCAGAAATTATATAAAACCATGTCATATGCAAGACACCCCTTTGCAGGGTGGGGTTTTACCCCTTTGGCAGAGGATACAATCAGCATATTGTAAGCCTAGTCGATTGGTTGAGAACTATGATGGAGTTATCTCTGTTATTAGCAAAACTCCAACTATATTTAAATCTAAAATTGGTTTACTTTAGTTTCTTTGTTTAATGGCATATCAACCTTTATGGGTTACTTAATATCAAAGCCATCCTTGCTGAAGAACAGTAGTGGTATTATATAACCCATAGCTGGGGGGATAAGGAGGTTTATACTTTCCCCAAGGGTGTAAGTCCAAAAGTGAATGTAATAACATGACTGGAGTTCAGACTTGCTCACTTTGAGCCTCCAGTCCAACACTTTAGCCATTATGCCATGAGAATTCTTGTAAAATTAGTTTTATTAGTACAACTACTCATACGCAAATTCTTTTGAATATGGTTACAGTTTAGAAACATTGTATTTCTTTCTTTATGTTTTCTTCTTTCTTTCTATTTTTCTGGTCTTCTTTCTATCTTTCTCCTTATATAATCGGTTCCTCTTTCTTTTTATTTTTATCTGTTTTAATAATATGTGGAAAATGTTTTTGATAGAAGAGGAGAAGAATAAAAATTAAAACATCAATTTTCTTTCTATAAAATAATTATAATCTAGAAATAAATAGAGAAAGAAAGACAGAAATAAATAAAAATAACAAGAAAAGGTTTTGAAAGAAAGAAAACAAAAGCAAATATAGCAAATGAACCAATAGCAGTGTCCTGAATATGACCTGAAGTGGTAGTCCCATCTATTGGTAAAATAGTATTAGTGTTCTAGGTATGACATTAAACCATCTGATGGTGAGGCTCCAGTCATGAAGCTTTGGGGAATGTGGAGTACTCCTTCATTGCCATTACTCTAGATCAAGAGTGGTAGAACCTGTTAGGGTACCATCTAACAGTAAAATAGAACTAGAGTCCTAAATATACTAAACTGCATCTGATGGTGAGGCGCCAGTCATGACGCTTTGTGGAATGTGGAGTACCCCTTCATTGCCATTGCTCCCAGGTCCACTCTGACCCAGATTGATAAAACCTGATAGAGTCCCATCTATGAGTCAAATAGAACTGTTTGACCATGTTACTGGGTGCAAAAAAATGTCTGATATTAAATTGAATTCTTTGTGTTACATAGCAATACTTGCAACCATTTAACTGTGTGCAAACAAATTAGCGCTGGCTAAAATATTACCTCCAAAATATTCATGTACGAATCACATAAACAGGATTCTGCAATGACAAACTCACAAGGGTTGATATGCCTTAAAACCCAACCAACTAACCTAATATCATAGCAATAGCTAGCCAATCTGATATAATTGGGATTTTTAAATGTAGGATTTTTTAACAGGTTTAGAAATCTACACCTTGATCAACTGAAGTTTATTCAAAGAAAAGAAACATGACCGGAATAAAATGCAGCATTGTAGGGTCCCTGTGAAAGTTGATGGAAACAAAGACGAGATGAAGAGACGATGACAAGTTCAGATCAGGAAAGGAACAACTCAGACAGGTGGTCACAGAAAAATACAATTCTCTTTATAATCAATGTTGCAACCTCCTTCTGGATGAGTAATCAAAATAAGAAGACAAAAAGTGGTATTTTCAAGTCAATGAAAGAAAGATCATGTTTGACAAATCATAACCCATTTTCAATAAGGGAATGCAGGTCTGTTTTGCAAGCTTCCTAATTTAGGTTGCCACTTGTTGCTCTCTCAGTAGCTAACTGCCTGACATTTTTCAAAAAAACACCCAACTCTCACATGTGACCTTTATTTGTAACCACCATGGTGGTGGGAGAAGGCCACTTCATTACATAAAGATTACATCTTTATTTCCCCCACATTCCCCACCCCCTCAAAAAACATAAACACAGAAATTGTATTAATTGTATGAGGGAGTATTGAAAAGGTAATGGCCTATTTAAGAAGTGTATCACAAGTGGTGTTATAATTAATGATTTCACCTCATAGACCCTTGTAAGGGAGACTGATTCCCATTAGAAGTCTCCAAGGGTCCCATCTTTGGTTTGATGACCAAATAGGCAAGAAACGAAGTTACCAAACACCATTGCTTTTGTGTCTATGCGATCCTAACAGATATATATATCATCAAGACATGTTAACAAAAGGATTCTTTTCACTCTCTTTTGCCTTTCATCCCTATTGACTATCAATCTTGATGTGTCCTCGAGACTGCATCCAGTATCTGCCAAGCATGTCTGGACTACGGCTCTGCGCCTGGACCCACATTAAAAAAGACCTTGTGCTGCACTTGTCCAGTTGGTGGGACATTGTAGTAGTAATGCCACGAACAATCTTACCTCGAAGAAGCAGAAGGTGTGCTCTCTCTGCTACCGGCATGCGGAAACCAGAAGAAGAAAAGGACGCAAAAGGTGTGACTTATTTTATGGAGGAGAATGTGATAAGCCCACGTGAAGTGGCGAGATTTAATGAGGATATAAGAAACTAAGTTTGAGGTGGAAAAAGCAGAGCAGTATTTTGCTTATGTTTAATTGGTGAACATCCATTGGTTTATTTTGTGTGTTAAATAATTTGACTACCCCCCCACCAATAGGTTGATTCCACTTCGACTAGACTTCTAAAACCACGAACAGACATACAACAAATACCAGCATCTGCACAGAGCAGATGAATCTAAGTTTTTGCTGGATAGCCAACACTAGTTCGTCCATGTGTAGGAGTTCATTAGAAAACATCACTTATAAGTCAGTATTTACTTGTCCCTCAGCACTCAGCCTGTCTGGCTTATCTTACTAGGATGGTTTGTAAGTAGCCATGCAGCGGCTGTTTTGTGGGGTGTTGTTGAAAAAAAAAGCATGCCTCATCCTGGTGTAGTTCCTATCTAGCTTTTCTCCACATGAAACAGTCTAACTCTATTAGATACACCAATATACAAAAGTGCTTTATTTTCCTTGGGACAGAGCTAATTTATTAGAATTGAATTAAAAATGCTTACTTTAAGGACTTCTTGGTTTCGTTGGGTTGGGTTTTATGGCTTATCAACCATTGTAGGTTATTTAATGCCAAATCCTCTTTATATATATATATATATAAAATATATAGGATTTGGTTGGGTTTTATGGCATTTCAACCATTGTAGGTTATTTAATGCCAAATTCTCTTCATACATATATATGAAATATATAGGATTTGGTTTGGTTGGGTTTTATGGCATATCAACCATTGTAGGTTATTTGATGCAAAATCCTCTTTATATATACATATATATATATAAAATATATAGGATTTGGTTGGGTTTTATGGCATTTCAACCATTGTAGGTTATTTAATGCCAAATCCTCTTTATACATATATATGAAATATATAGGATTTGGTTTGGTCAGGTATTATGACATTTCAACCATTCTAGGTTATTCTAATGCCAAATCTGCCCTCTCTCTCTCTCTCTCTCTATATATATATATATATATATTAAACATATAAATGATTGGTAAACACATTTTGCAGATGAAATTTTCAAATAAGCCTGGGATCTTTTTTTGCACACAGTTAAATGGTTTTAAATATTGCTATATCATCATCATGTCATGCCTCTAGCACGGATATCTCTGACCCTCTCCCTCCACTTCTCCCAATCGCTCATCGTCTTTAGCAGGGCTTCAGGGCTACATCCCGTATCCTCACATAGCTGCTGTATGTATGTTCGAGCTGGTCATCCTGCTTTTGCTTGGCCATATGCGGGGGTCCATAGGAGTACATCACTGATGAGTTCGTCCTTGCTTCTCCAGCAATGTCCTGCATGTCTGGCTCATCTAGCTTGTATGGTTTTTGTGATGGGAGGCAAGTGGCCGTACAACTGGTGTCTTGTGGGGTGTTGCCACCAGGACTTGTTCAATATTTCTCCCAACATTCTTGTGTAATTGCCATCTAGCTTCTTTAGCCGTTTTGTTAGCGTCCAAGAAGTGCATCCATATAGCAATATCGATACGACCGCTGCCTGGAAGAAACTGCACTTCATTTTATCGGTCAGGTCTGATTTCCATATGATCGAGAGCCGAATGATAGCTGTCCATGCTTTCCTCAGTCGGGTGTCAATGTCTTTTTCGGTTGATGAGACGCTGCTTCCTAGATAGGTGAATTTGTCTACTAGTTTCAGAGAGGTTCCGTCTAGTGTGGAGATGTCGCCTGTTTGGTTGTAGCACATATATTCAGTTTTGTGTGCATTGACATGGAGGCCAATGCCTGCAGCGGCCCGTTCCAAACTATGCAGTAGTGTTTCGGCTTGGTTAGGTTTATTCACCAGTAACGCTATGTCATCGGCGTAGTCAGCGTTGGTAAATGTTTTTGCGGGGTACCTTCTGCTTCTTTTCTTTGTCAGCTCAAAAAAAAAAAAAATTGCTATATAACAGTCACAATCAGTCGTTTCTTGGCACACACTTTGTTCTATTTGATCCATAAATAGGATGCTATCAGATACTACCACTCCAGGTCAGGGAGTAATGGCAATGAAGGGGTACTCCACATTTCTCAAATCTCCAAGGCTGAAGTCTTGCTATTAGATTATTTAATGTCATATCCAGGAAACTTCTTAGGGAGGGTCTTACCCCTACTTACCCCGACTGGGCTGGACTTCTTAGAATTGAATCAAATTTCCTATGATTGTTGCTAAAATCCTCAGACAAGAAGATTATGACAACATTGGGTTTTGTATATATTTTGGGCAGAAGTATATTTATATATATTATGTATACTTATCTATGGGCAATAATGCAGAAAGATCTAATCTGTTAAATGCTATGAAACTCAGTAATGTCCTTATAAAGAGAAGAAAATTTACTTTGTTTTAAAGAAACCAAGAACAATTTGTAAATCAAGGTCTATGAAGCCCATACTTATCAAGTGAGAAGGTGTTAAATCCACCCTCAGAATATTAGAAATATGATACTTCAAAATTATTATACTATGTACAGGGGTCTACAAAACTAGGTAAACCATATTGAAAGCCAAAACGTATTCTATTGATTATACAGATATATCAATAATAAATATATTAACACTACAAATGTTCAAACTGTTTTCCTCTGGCATTCACACACTTCACTAGTTGAGTTTGGACACCCACACACTCTCAGAAACAGCAGGAGCAGAATGATTTCTACTTTGAGCAGGATCAGATGCCATTGCACTTCAAAGTCAATGTGAGTGTGTGGCTTGAAAAAGAATTTCTCAATAGTTTGATTGAATGTCCGAGAGCCTTTCACAAGTCATCACTTTTGGTCAGATCAGACCCCGACAGGATTTGTTTTCTGGGGATGTGTTTTTATACACAAGCCACATTCAGTTAATGTCATGATTCAGTTCATATTTGAGGCTTGCCAGGAAATTGATGTCAAGAAGGGCTTTTGCGCCCAAGTGTCCATGGGTTTCTAGGGTCAACTAGTGGAATGTGTGAATGATGGTAGCAAACAGTTTGGACATTTGAGGGACTGATATTTGTGTTGTTGATATATTATTGCTGTAAACCTACTTTTAAAGTCCAACCCAGGATATGACAAGAGGTATATTTTTAAAGTGGAGTACTGCTAGTTTAAAATCAGAGTTTTACTTCACTTGGACTGATTGCATTACTAAGGCTAAAGTACCCAGTCTGTCTTTCTATTTTATCCATAATCATAAAGAGAACAAATGGATTCATGCCTTTCCCAAAGGAATTAGCATAAAGTGAACCACAGACTTATTTAGGCTTTGAATTCAGATCACCAATTCTATTTACAACAATAATAACCATAATGCTCTGCTTGCTTCCAATAAAAGATGTGTATAAGATTGATTTTAATAGCATGTCAACCCATTCAGAGTTATTTTATGCCTAGAAGTCAGGGAATTTCATTCATTTTACATTTACATTTTTGTATAGCATAAATACACAGTTTAAATGAAAGTATGTTTTAATCATCAAAAACATTTCTATTTCAAGCTATTCAGTTTACTCAAACAATTCAGTTTAGCAGAAGTACGCTGTTAGTTCTATTTAACCCATAGATAGGGCCCTATCAGGTGCTACAACTCCGGGCCAGAGTGGACCTGGGAGCAATGGCAATGAAGGGGTACTCCACATTCCCCAAAGCTCCAGCACTGCTGGAACCTCACCATCAGATTGTTTAGTATCATATCAGGACACTCGTTAGGGGGGGGTCTAATCTCTCTGCAGAGGTGCATTCAGTGTATTCTACCACCCCAGCTGACTGGGCAATGTGGGTTATTTAATACTAACTCCTGTTTATATATATATATATATATATATATATATATATAATATGATTTGTAGGTGAATAGTTTGTAGCTAAAGCTCATTTGTTTGTAAGCCGATACCAATCAAGTGTGAGGGTGTTAAATTCATCCTCAGAGTACCAGAATATTAGAAACATGATACTATGTTCAGTGGGGGGGCAACAAAGTGTTTGTAAAATGGTTTCAAGTATTGCTATTCAACACAAATAATTCCATTTAATATTAATCATTTGTTTGCTCACAGTTAAATAGTTTCAAGCTTTGCTATCTAATACTGATAATTCAGTTTAATATTAATTATCTGCTTGCACACAGTTAAAATGGTTCCCAGTATAGTAAATAGTTCTATGTGACCCATAAAGAGGACCCTAACAGGTACTGGTGTTGTATAGTCACAACCAACTATACATACACATATGCATGCAGAAACATATTCAACACAATAACAACGAGCAGACACAGTTCTTTAGAAAAATATACCTCTCACTTTATTGAAAGGGTTGTGTGAGAGAGGGGGTTTTAGACTGAACAGAACTGCAACATATTGACCCCCAAACTCTTCAGGCTATCACAGCCTTTCTTTCCCATTCTCCTGGGCTGCTCAACCGGGGGCCTGGGGACCAAGCCTCTGCTAGGACATGGTTCTCATTCCAGCATCTTCTCTCCAACTGACTTGACTTTCCTGAACCGAGTTATATTATTGTTTTACGCCCACTCAATTCAAACCGTCGACAGTCAAGGTTATCCCCTGACATCCTCGACTGGATGCACCTGTTATTTACACAGGTGCATTTCTTATTTTGACAGCCTGGCCGGGTTGGAGGTCAACATGCAACACTACCAATCAATTTTTAAACAGCTCTATTTGACCAATAGATGGGACTTAGCAGGTACTACCACTCCAAGTCAGAGTGGACCTGGGCATAAAGTCAATGAAGGGATACTCCACACTTCCTAGGTTTCCAGGGACCAATTTTTGGGGGCGCAGGGGGTGGTCTTACCCTCTACACTCAGCCTACCTATTATTAGCCTAGCAGACAAAGCAGGAAAACTGATTGAGATTTTTTACCAAATTGCCAGAAAAAAGACAAATGAAAAAGGAAAGAAAAAAATGGATCCAAAAGAAAATCTAATGAAAGAAATAAGACAAAGTAAAAGAAAAAAGAAAAAGAAAAAAAGGAAAAAGACAGAAGTAAGTAAAGAAGAAAGAAAGAAAAGAATGGATTTAAAAGAGAATTTAATCAAAGAAAAAAATAAAAGCAAAAGAAAGAAGAAAGAAAACACAATCAATCTAATGAAATCTTTTTTTAAAAAAGATAAAGAAAGAATGAAATTGGAAGAAACTGAAAGAAAAGAGAAAAGAAAGAACAAGAGTGAATCTAAAACATAAAATTGGAAAGAAAGAAAAAGACAAAATAAAGTAAAAATTGAGAAAAAAATCTAGGAAAAATAAAAAAGCAAAGAAATGAAGAAAAAGAATGGATTTTCAAAAGAGTTTAATGAAAGAAAAAAGAAAAGGACAAAGTAAATAAAAAAAAAGGAAAAGCATGAAAGTGTCAGTAGTTAAGAGATTAATTCAAATTCAGTTTTATATCCTTCTATTTTCTCCCATAATGTAAAAACAGAAAATTCTTGAGAAATGGTTTCTAAACCACAAATTAATCCATGGATCTGTCCCCCAAAAGACGTCTTTAATTAAGTGAACTGAATCCTTTCAAATAATTTTCATACTTAGTGGTACTTAAATTGTTTCAGTTAATGTTTCCTTTGGCCTTTATCGGAATTAGGTTGTATAATATTCTTTTTTATCTTAACAAGATTATTTTATGAAATTACAAAACTGAGCATCCAAGTTATAGGCAATATTTTAAGATGTAGAATGTAATTTTGAAAGAGCCATCACAATGAAGCCAAAAGAGAAAAACCAAAGAATATGTGAAATATATTTGTTGGAATTCTTTATGAAATCATGCAAAGCTTTTTTCTCGGAATACATTAATCTAAATGTGTAGAACAATGAAAACTTGTCATCTCAAGGCACTTCTTCAATACATTGCGCAGATGTTTTAAATACGAGTTTAATTTTAAATTGTTTTAATTCTCAAATGAAGTAGTTTTCCTTGTCAGTTTTCAAATAACGTTCTTTATCTCTTTCTTTTTTTAATCAACTTATTCATCTTTTGTTATTTCTATTTCAAAATTTTTTGTTATATCCTTCTCTGACCGTTGTAAAGTTTCAATAAAAACGAAGCTTCCAATGAGACTTGAACTCAAATTTAATATGCAAAATTGTTCTTCTAGATCAATAATTTCTTAACCATTTTGACCCTGGAATCTCTATTGTTCCAGAGAGCTCAAAATTCATGTTCTAATTGCTTCCTCTTCTTTCTTATTCTTCCTGTCATATTGTTTATTTACTATAAAGTAATAAATGTTTCAATTAGTCTTAATTTGCTAAAATTCTACATGTGCATCCACCATTCAAGTTTATTGGGAAAAAATTTTCTGGTAGTTTTTTTTTTTTTTTTTTGAGACTGGAACTAATTAGACCCTCAAACTAACTACAATTTTTTAATTTTTGAAAAAAAAAAAAAAAAAAAAAAAAACAATTATTTTACATTTCATAAAGGCAGTTCATTTTCACTTTTTAATTCAATGATGATCACCCATTTCCGACACAGTTAACAAGCACACATGTACAGATAATTTTTTTAGATTTTGAAAGAAAATATTTTTGTTATCAAACTTTATTATTCACTGATGTTTTATTTTATCACATTTCTAAGATGAAGAATTATCATAATTATACACTGATGTACACAGAGTTGTATTCTCATTTTGATTCTTATTATAGTTACAGCATTTCTAAATTTCTAAGATGAGGAATTACCATTCTTATCATCAGCATCAAATGATGATGACAGCATGGATTCCCTAACTCTTTCTCACCATCTGTTCCTATCATCCGTTGCTCTTGCATCCAGTGTTCACACAGAGCTGATACATCGAAGTCTTTGCTGACTGGCTGACACTGGTGTGTCCATGTGTAGGAGTCCATATGAGATCATCTCTCATAAGTTCATCTTTACTTCTCCAGAAGTGCCCCACATGTCTTGTTTGTCTAACTTTGATGGTTTGTGAGATGGGAAGTTGGTGGCCGTACAGCTGCTTTTTTGTTGAGAGCTGCTTCCAGAATTTTTCATAACTGCACGTAGCATTCTTGTGTAGTTCCTATCTAGCTTTTTACCCATGTGTTTTGTCAATGTTCATGTGATGCATCCATACAGTAGTACTGACAAAGTCAAAACTTGGAAGAAATCCCATTTTATTTCATCAGACTGATCAGATTTCCATATGATCAATAACCTGTCAATAGGAATCCATGCCTTTGCTAGGGATATGTTGACATCACTTTCAGTAAATGAGATATTGCTGCCAAGGTACGTGAGCTGGTCTACTAATTTTAGAGGTTTGCCAATAAAAGTGGAAATGGTTTAAAATACACAAACTGTTTTATTTGCATTCACTAATGTTATCAGACTACAATTCTCATCTGGATTCTTATTATAATCACAACATTTCTGAATTTCTGAGTTGAGGAATCATCATTATACACTGGTCTACACAGACTACAATTCTCATCTGGATTCTAATCATAATCACATTTCTGAATTTCTGAGTTGAGGAATTATTATCATTACACATTGATGTACTCTGACAAGTGCCATTAATTCTAAGAGATATTTTGCATCAATTAATTGGTTGAGTCATAAATAATTTTTATTTTAGTAATACTATATTTGCCATAATTCTAAATCACCACACGCCATTTATCAAGAATGTCTTTATCAAACCCTCCACTACAGTTACAATGTGACTCAAGGTCAGTTTTTAAGGGGAGTTTAACAGTTTTCCTTTTCCTAGACTGGTTACCATACCAAGGTTACCCTTCTATTTACCAATAACTGGAGGGAGAATATTTGGATGCATAATTTTCCAAAGGATTTTTACAATACATGAAATGCAAACAGCCTTCTGCAGGATTTGAACTTGTGTCGCCATGTCCATTTCCGGCAATAAGAACAATCACACGATAAATATTGCCATTTGTCAAGTACCTTGTTGATTCCTTTCAAGTAAGATTCAGTTGGTTTTGAGCTCAAGAATTTTTCCACAAATATTTTCATCTGATCTTCTTTAGAAAATGTTTTTACATTCTGATTATTTTGTAGAGAACAAAAAAAATGGAAATCACTTAATGCAAGGTCTGGTTAATATGGTGGATGGAATCAACAGATCAGCCTAAATTCAATATTTTTTCCTGTGTTTTTTCTTGGTTAATATGGCCTTGCATTATTGAGGAGAAGCACAACATTTCTCCTGTTGACAAGAACAGGTTTTTTTCTAAGATTTTCATGCACACATAGCAGCTGTTGAGAGTACAAATCTCCATTGAGTGTCTGATTGATTAAAAAACTCAAAATAAATAATTCTGCAGTTATCCCACTACACACACAGCCTAACTTATCTTCTATGCAGCTTTGTCTTCGGGGTAGGCACCAGAGATTCCTCTTTATCAATCCGGTGCCTTTTGCATTGAACATGGTCATAAAAGATCCATTTTTCATCACCTTGAGAAATGGTAATATCTCTGCCTTGAAAGAAGACTTGTTGCAATGGATAAATACTCTTCCTTATTTTTCTCACAAAGAATATGAGGAACCCAAACGCCCAGAGGTTGCTCAGTTTTTCTATCTTTTTCAAGTGGTGGCAAATTGTGGATTGGAATGTGTTGAAGTCAAGTGCTAATTCTTGAGTATCCTTGCGCGGATTGCATTCCATCAGTTCTCTCAAAGCATCTTGATCAAGGTTTCATGAGCATCCTAGTTTGGTTGATTGTTTTATGGCACATCAATCGTTTTTGGGTCATTGAATGACAAATTAAGTCATTTTTATAAAAGTTTCAAACAATTCAGTTTTGTATAAGTATAGTTTTTTTTTGTTTACACATAGTAAAATGTAAAAACATTTAATTTCAAACAATTCAGTTTAGCATAAGTACACAGTTTTGTTCTATTTGACTTATAGATAAGATCCTATCAGGTGCAACCACCCCAGGCCAGAGTGGACTTGGGAGTGATGGCAATGAAGGTGTATCCTGTATTTTCCAAGGCTCCAGCATTACTGAAGCTTCACCATCAAATTGTTTAGTGTCATATCTGGGACATTCATTGGGGGAGTCTTACTCCTCTGCAGAGATGCAGTCAGTGTATTCTACAGCCCCAGCCAACTGGGCCATAGGTCACTTGTTGAAGGACTCTTACTCCTAACATTAAAAATTTTCTAATTCATTTCTATACTATTTTTGTCATTCTTCAACTGCCAAAACACGACATGTCAAATATGCACTTTCAATTCCTTCATTTTTAGAGGTGTGAGAGTGTAGATTAAATTATAATATACACTCTTTTGTCACGAAATTAAGAACCAATTAAGGAATTCCTTAATCAGGTAATTTCTGGTTATATTTGTTATATATAACAAATTAATTAAGACTCAACCTAATAATTATTCTTTCATTCATTTGGTAAATTTATCCTTGTAATACAGTGTCTGCTTCTTCTACTAAGATATTTCCCAGCAGTGAAATTAGACCCTCAAAAAATAACCAATTGGAGGAGACTGAGATGTTAGGGAATTGGCATTCATTGTACATTTAAATTTTTTGTGCAGTTGTTTCTTAAGAGGCTTTTTTGTGTCATCATATGATAACAAGTATTCCTATCTAATACAAATAATTAGCACACAGTTCTATGATATCAAGTATTTCAATTAAATTCAAATAATTAGCACACAGTTCTATGATATCAAGTATTCCCATCTAATACAAATAATCAGCACACAGTTCTATGATATCAAGTATTCCAATTAAATCCAAATAATTTGCACACAGTTCTATGATATCAAGTATTCCAATTAAATCCAAATAATTTGCAAATAGTTCTATGATATCAAGTATTCCTATCTAATACAAATAATTTGCACATAGTTCTATGATATCAAGTATTCCTATCTAATACAAATAATTTATAGACATTTCTATAGTTTAATAATAATTATTTGTTAGCATATGTGAGGATTTAGGAATTAACAATAAAACTCCCAACCGGATGTTGACTCGTCAGCTGCCACATACAAAATGTATAAACGCGTTGCCACGCATAAGGCTCCACGCATCCATCTGGTTAAAAATCAGAAAAAAGAAAAATAATAAAAAGTAAAGTAGCCAATGGGAAGCGGTCGCGTCAAAATTAGAAGGATTTTGGAGTAGCGAATTTGGAGCCGGTGTAGAGAGATAAATACTCAGGTTTTCTGTGAACCGACCTCTTTTTCGGGTAGTGACGTCGAACCGACAACACCGATTTTACTGTCTGGTGTTTTGGGCACCACGCTACGCCTTGGGACGTAGCGTTGGTTAGTCCATTCACCAAGTAAATAAAGGAAAGTATGAAAGAAATGTTTTTGTCTCTTATCTGTTTCTATCTTTTCTTTTTGTATATTTCTTTTGGGACTTTCTTTGGGCAAGGCATTGCGCCAGCCAGTCAACGTGGGGTAAAATAATATAACCAAAATATGGAGTCAGATATCTTACGGCAACACAGTCTTACCCTTAGCCCCTGACCTCCTAAAAGGCTTTAAACCCCACACATACAGTTATATGGTTTCAAGTAATGATAATCCTTAGTAAACAATTAAAACTTCAAGTAACTTATTTTAAAACAAATAATTCAGAGTTATATGGCTTCAAGTATTACCATGAAGTATTACCATGAAATAAGAATAATTTTTCAAGAAATTTATTTGATTCATTAATCGACCTTAAAAGATACTAACACTCTGGGTCAGAGTGGACCTGGGAGTAATAGCAATGAAATGGTATTCCGCACACACCAGAGCTCAAGATAGAGTTTAGTGTCATACTCAGGATACCACCCTTTTGAGTGCGGGGGGGGGGGGAGGAGGTTCTTAGCTCATACAGTTAGTCGATCTGCCGAGAATGTGGTGGAAGGAGGGGAGAGTTAATGCATTAGAGCATCTGATCACTTTTTATAACCATTACTTCTGATGTCCAGCTTGGTTTGCTTGGGCTGTAGAATATACCAAGTGCATCTCTGCAGAAGAGTAGGACCCAGCAATAAGAGTCCTCAATATGACCCTAAACTGCATCTGAGGGTGAGGCTCCAGTTCTGGAGCTTTGAGGAATATGGAGTACTCCTTCATTGCCATTACTCTCAATTTCACTCTGACTTGGAGTGATAGAACCTGTCAGGGTTCAATCTATGGGTCAAATAGAAATCTGAAATCATTTTCTCAACTTGAAACTATTTAACTGTATGCAAATAAATTGCTGATGTTAAACTGAATTAGTATTAGAGAACAAGTTTTAGAACTATTTAAATGTGTGCAAACAAAAAAGCTCTGACTTGTTTAAGCATAATATTACCTACAAAATATCCATGGAGGTGCTAGTAGTGTAATGGTTATCATTGTAGGAAATGGACGCGGCAACATAAGTTCAAATCCTGGACAAGGCTGATTGCATTTCACATAACACTAATACTCTTGGCAAAGGTATGAATTCAATTATTCTCCCTTCAGCTATGGTAAATAGTAGAGCAGATTAGGTTCTTCAGTCTTTGTTAGGCAACCAGTCTAGGAGAAGGAAAACTCTGAATTAGTCCAGAAGACCTAGGTTCAATCCCAGGTCAAGTCATACCAAAGACTTTAAAAATGATACTTGATACCTCCTTGCTTAACACTCAGCAATATAAGATACGTATCAAGGGTAAAATGGAGCAATCCTAGGAAAGGAGTAGTGCCCTCCCCTACACCACGGTGTTGTTGTAGGTATTGAAAAGGGAGACTGTGGTCACCAACTTTACTTACTTAAACTCTGCTTAAAAATTTATGTCACGTCCAGCCCGTATGGAGGCTTGGTAAATACCTACAAATTATTCATTGACAAATCATTTATACATAATATATATTTTTATATGTATAAACAGGATTTGGCATTAAATAATCCTCATTGGTTGATATGCCATAAAACCCAACCAAACCAAATCATATATATTTAATATATATGTATAAAGAGGATTTAGCATTAAATAACCTGCACTGGTTGACTTGCCATAAAACACAACCAAACCAAACCATATATATTTAATATGTATGTATAAAGAGGATTTTTTTTTTTTTAATTACTTTTTTCTTTGCTTTGGTAGAGGCACGAGCGTAGCACGTCGCGATCACGGAGGCGGCTTGGCTCTTTCAGAGTCAAGCTGGGGTTACTGTCGGAGCTGACATGATGCAGAAATAACCCGAAATCAGCAATGAAGACAGCGCATCACTGAAGACCTCCCTGATGCATCTAAGATTTATGATTGAAATGATATTAAATAACCTACATGGGTTGATATATTTAATATCTAAAAACAGGATTTGGTATTTAATAACCTACACTGGTTGATATACCATAAAACACAACCAAACTAAATCATATATACTTAATATATATGTATAAAGAGGATTTGGCATAAAATAACCTACAATGGTTGATATGCCATAAAATCCAACCAAACCAAATCATATATACTTAATATATATGTATAAAGAGGATTTGGCATAAAATAACCTACAATGGTTGATATGCCATAAAACCCAACCAAACCAAACCAAACCATATATATTTAATATATATGTATAAATAGGATTTAGCATTAAATAACCTGCACTGGTTGACATGCCATAAAACACAACCAAACCATATCATATATATTTAATATGTATGTATAAACAGGATTTGGTATTAAATAACCTACAAGGGTTGATATATTTAATATATAAAAACAGGATTTGGTATTTAACAATCTACAAGAGTTGATGTACCATAAAACACTACCAACCAGACATTACTTCTGATGTTAAGCATAAAGGTCTTGAGGGCCAGAATAATTAGAGTGAAGCATTTTAGAGAAATTACAGCAAGCTTAAACAATGCTTAATGGTTAAATCCATTCTGGCTCGAGGGGAGACAAGCCTGCTGCTGTCACTTGGAACCCATCCATTAAGATCATGGAGGAGGAATAACATAGTTAAGAACTTCCATTATTTATTTGTTTAGACTGTAACTGATTTAAGATGCATTGATTAAAAAAGTACTTGCCTTTTTACTTCATTTTATGTTTGTTTATAAAAGGCCAAACAGATGTCATGTTGTTCATTGACGTGAATAAAAAATGAAAACCAAGAGAGTAGTAACTACGAATTGCTCATGGAGTAAAAATATAATTAAAATCTGGGAAAAGATGACATATTGGTTAATGAAAATGAAATTAGCATCCAAGCTCTCATTTCAGCTGCAACTGGTTATATTAAATTTACACAATTGCTCTTGAGAAAGGCATGAATCTGCTTGTCCCTGCACTGTACCTGATCACCAGATATCTTGACAAAATATCTTACCACTTATATGTCACAATGGTTGGTTAATATATTAGGTAAGACCCTCTACTCATATTTACCAACCCCTCCACTCGGGCAGGATATGACACAAGGTCAATTTTTTTTAAGCGAAGATTAACAGGTTTGAATTCAGAGTTTTCCTTCTCCTAGACTAGATGCCTCACCAAGGCTAAAGAACCTAGTCTGCCCTACTATTTACCCATAGCTGGCGGGAGAATAATTGGATTCATACCTTTCCCAAGGGTATTAGTGCTATGTGAAATGCAATCAGTCTCAGCCAGGATTTGAACTCTTGTTGCCTTGTCCATTTCCAACGACAATAACCATTACGCTATACTAGATCTGGTGGTGAGGCTCTAATTCTGGAGCCTTGAGAAAAGTGGAATCAGCCCTTTATTGCCATTACTTCCAGGTTCACTTTGACCCAGAATGGTCATCAAGTCAGGCTGATAGTACCGAGTTCTTTGATTCTCTCTTGCCATCCATATCTATCATCCCTCACTCTTACCAGGTCTTCTAGACTGTATCCAGTGTCTGTGCAGAATCAATGTATATAAGTCTTAGCTGGTCAATCAACACCGGGGCATTCATGTGGAGAAGAAAATGTTGCTTATGTGTTTGTCCAGACTTTTCTTTTAATTTTTAGTGTCTTAATATTCTCCATACATTTAACATTATATTTTTGGAGGATAAAAAATAAAAAAAATAACAAAAATTAAATGAAAGCTTTGTTTATCAATAACTCAGAAACTCTTCATATGAATTAATATGCAAAATTTTCCACCTGAGAAAAAGGACACATTTTAATTTTGAGCTTCTTTTTATTGCTACATTTTTATAGGGTAAAAAAGAAAATTAATTAAATGAATACATTTTTTTATAACTCTAACAGGCAATTAAGAACTGAATTGAAATTTTTGTCATATTTTCACAGCGACCATGAAATGTCAAAGAAAAGAAATTTATATGAGCCCACTGAAAATATTTTAAACCTATTAGCAACGTATTGTTTTTATGTATATCTTTTTTTTTATTTCAAAAGTCAGCTAAAGAAATAAACAAAAAAATATCATAAAATAAAGGGATAGTTTTTATTTGAATTAATAGGCAAAAGATTTTAATTACAAATTTGGAAACATTTTTAATTCTTCGTTTCTTTCTTCCTCTTTCTGTCTCTCTTATTTGTGTTCAACAAAATCTTTTTATTCCTGTCATGGACTGAGTACTACTGCTTGTGTGTGTGTATATATATATATATATTGTCATCCACAGACATATATATATATTGTCATCCATATATATATATATATATATATATATATGTCATCCACAGACATATATATATTAATCTTTATATCTAATCTATAATTCTGTTTGTGTGAAAAAGACCCAGATTGTTCAATTAGCAAATTCTACAAAATGATATGTGGGGAAAAAAAAAAACTAAAAAAAAAAAAAAGATGAAAAACATGTTTATTTTATCCTAACCCATTTTGGCAGTGCAAACCTGAGGTTCAATTTGGTGAAACCTAGGAAGAATTGCTCTTGGCCATGTAGAAATTATTTTCATAAAATTATATATATATATATATATAGACACACATACATACAAAACCCCAGGCAAAAAATGTGGATTCATCCCTCTAAGAAAATGTTTCTTTTGGAATGATAATGACTCATCTTAATATTCTAAGAATCATCTGTACTTCTCAGTTCATAATCTGCATAACCAAACAGGTAAAAAGAAACTAATTGGTGTTTCCTTTCCTGATTAGAAAATCAATATTTCAATATTACAAAAAATGTGTGTATGTGTATAAAATTGAACTTTGTAGCTAACTACAACCCCTGGCAAAAAAATATGTATTCACCCCTCAAAGAAAATATTTCTTCTGTTTTTAATCCATAAAAAATGAACTACACATAAACCTGATATAAAAACTATTTCATTTAATAGCCAAATTTTGACAAGACTCCAAAATGTAAGGCTGATTTATTTTATTCCAGAAAGCTTAAAAGTAGCTTGATGAAAAATATTGTTTTTCATTGATTAAGTTCATATCCCTTTGAACTGAAGCTGTCAGAAAAGTCTGGCAACAAAATACTGAGGAGGTTTATTTTTGTTGGCGATTCCATCATTTTTTATTCATAATTTAATGATCCTATAATTAGTTAAGTTATGTTGAAAAAAATCATGATTATCAATTAAAATAGATTATTTTAATCTGAGGTATATTTCATGAAGCTAGAAAGTTTGTCTAATAAAATAGGTTTTTTGCTTCGTTTATTTTTCATGGATTAAAACAATGGAAGAAACTTTTTCAATCCATGAAAAATAAACGAAGCAAAAAACCTTAAAAAAACCCTACAATGTTCCAATTCCTACCCTAGCCAAAAAATATGGACTCGCCATTTTTTGAATGGCGAGTCCATATTTTTTGGCTAGGGTAGGAATTGGAACATTGTAGGGTTTTTTTTTGACAAGATCAATACAACAAATATTCTGGTGAAATTTATAATTTTTTAATTGTAAAATTTCTCACTTTGATATTTATTATTTGATATTGCTATATTTTACAGACTAACAATAGGCTCAAAATTAAATAATCAGAAGATTCAGTTACCATAAATCTCAAGAGATTTATAAAAAAAACAAATATAATTAATTTCAAAATATATACCCTGTGACAATGATATATATTCAACAAAATATAATATTTTTTGTTGGCGACTCCATAATTGTTTCTTGAAAATTTCACGATACAATAATTTATTCCTCTAACTTATGATGAAAAAAATACTGATTATTAATTAAAACAATTTTAAAAAGAGTAATTTAAAAAAAAAAAACAAAAAAAAAAAACAATTATTTGCAATCAGATTACGCAGTAACCAGAATATAATTTACCCCATTTAATCAATTCAATGTGAATTTTATAAATTTATTGAAATTTAAACAAGTTGATTCATTAAGTTAATAACATCCATTATGCACAGAATGGATACTTTAAGATGTATCATATTTCTAGATGAAAATAAAAAATATTAGTACTCATCAAAAATACTCTCGAGAAAAAAGAAATTAGTTTTAGTATCTAAAATATAAATGGAGCCTGGTCTTACTTTAAAGATAATCTTTCACCCACATATTTTCCCCTGTTATTGTATTTTACTAAATATCCATCATTGTTCTATCAACACTTGTTTCACTGTCTTAAAGTCTTGATTAAGGTTCATTAAAACTGAAACATTTTAACGTTGACTTTCCTTTGTAATAAATTCATTACTTTCCGATGACTGTTTTTCTATTTCTCCATACTGTTAGATTCCTTTTCATCATTTACTTCCATGTGTGTGTGTATGTGTGTGTATATATATATATAACCGGCTCATTGACTTTTTGTGTTGAGTGTTTGCCAATGGTCCGGGAGACCTGGGTTCAATCAGAGGTCACGTCATACCAAAGACTTTATTTTCTAATGGTACTTGATACTTCCTTGCTTAACACTCAGTAATATAAGGCACATATCAAGGGTAAAGTGGAGCAATCCAAGGAAAGGAGTAGCACCCACTCCTACACCTCGGTGTAGTAGCTATTGAAAAAGGGAGCCTTTTGGTCGCCCTCAACTATAGTCACCAACTTTATATATATATATATATATATATATATACAGCAAAACATAAAAATGATGGTTGTTTGTTTGTCTTTTCTGTAACAGTAATCAATATCTAAGATAGAACTGCATGTAATTATTAACCGGGACATTGGCCCAGCGGTTAGAGTGTTCGCCAATGGCCCGGGAGACCTGGGTTCAATTCCAGGTCGAGTCATACCAAAGACTTTAAAAATGGTACTTGATACCACCTTGCTTAACACTCAGCATTATAAGGTACGGTTCAAGGGTAAAGTGGAGCAATCCTGGGAATGGAGTAGCGCCCTCCCCTACACCTTGGTGTAGTAGCTATCGAAAAGGGAGCCTTCGGGTCACCCTCGACTATGGTCGCTAACTTACTTACTTATTTATTTAATTATGTATATTTATAAGTTAGCGACCATAGCTGAGGGCAACCCAAAGGCTCCCTTTCATTAGCTATTACATGGAAGTTTGGGAGAGAATGCTAAAACATAAAAATGCAAATGAGAAATGTTTGCAAGAAAAAGTGCTCAACGCTCCAACAAAAGAGCAGGTATACAACCCAGAAAAATAGCAAATAATGAATATCATATGTCGATTACTTTAAGTTGAAAGAAAGTTCAAGTAATTAACTTCTTGTTAATAAATATTGATAATATAGTTTGATCTATTTATGAATAAAGAGCACTCAATTTCAGCAATAAAGCATATCAAAGTTAGGATTACATAAACTTAGTCAACTACGTAATATAAACTAGGATCCTCTTTTCAGAATGACCCACAAACTAAACCACTCTTCCCATCATGCCTCACACAGTAGTATATAAATGAACAGCCACTACATATCCACTTGATTCAATGACAACATAGGTGAGAAACTGACAGTTACCAAACTCTGTTGACTGTGTCTACACTGTTATAACTTAGTTTGTATGTGTATATATAAAATAAAACTAAACTTATTTAGGTTTCCATAATAAATTGGAACATACCAGAAACAAAAAAAAAAACTGCTTAACAAACAAGTCTAATTAAAACTGATAAAAAGAAAGAATGAAATAAAAACAAAATAAAATTATAATAAGGAAGATGGCTTTGGGATAAAAAGGCAACAATAATAAGATGGAGTAAAACTAGTAAAAAATATAATGATAAGAGTTACAATGAAGACTGTATTGACCAAGAGTGCTGAAATAAAAATCAACAATAATAAAGTAAGATAAAATATAAAAAAAACAGTAATAATAAAGCATCTATCTATTTAGAATGTTTCACGATAAAATGAAATAGAATGAAACTAATGATAAAATAATAATCAAGAAGGTACTGACCAAGAATGTTGTGATAAAAAAAACAGCAACAATAATAAAATAAGGCAAAAGGTTAAAAAAGCAGTTACATTGAAGAGCATATTGCTCAATAAAAAAAAAAAAATAAGGAAAACTGTAATGATCATGAATGATAAGATACAAAAAAAAAGAAAAAAAAAATTGATTAAAACTTGTAACAAATTAACAAAAGCTATATTTGAAAATAAATAAATTAAAAAAAAAAATGTCCGCCCTTTTTCACTTCTATTGTATAAATGTATAAAACTCTTTTGCTGTCCTCTGTTCTCTGCAGCAAGGTCTTGTAAATTATACAGTGTTCTTTCAAAATGGATTACAGATATTGAAAGGTAGCCTGTAGGCCAGACTATCATTTTCTGCTCTGTGTAGAAAAGTGTATTGTGAAGAAGAAGAAGAAAAAGGATATGAAAAAGAAAAGCAATTATCTGAGGTAAGCAAAAGTATGATGGAAGCCATACATTATATAATGGGTTTTCAGGTTTGACATTTCCGACAGGAAGGAGAAGTAGGGAAATCACAAATGATATCCAGAAATCATATGCACAACACAAAATATTAAGGAAGTAACAAAAACTTCAAAAGTATTAATATAATGTATAATGGATGGGAGACACTGATACGAAGAATAAAAAATGTTAATAAGCTATGTTAACTATTTTCAGTATTTGGTTACAGATATTTGTACCTTATAAGTATAAGGCTGTTAGGAAAACGATATTATTATGAAATAATAGCTTACTAAAATGGCGGCCAAGGTAAATCTGTCGACTATTTTAATAGACGATATGAGATGTAAGAGACTGACATTTTAAGAGAAAGACAATAGTGTCACAGACATTTTAACAGAAAGGCTACAGTCACACACATTTTAAGAGAAAGGGTATATTGTAACACCCCTTTTTATAGAAAGACTATATTGTCACAAACATTTTTATAGAAAGAATACATTGTCACAAATATTTCAATAGAAAGACTATATTGTCACAGGCATTTTGATAGAAATACTCCTTTGTCAAATATTTTGATTAACAAAACAATCACTATTTTAATAGAAGATTTTATTGCCAGATATTTTGAAAAACTCTATTGTCAAACATTTTAATAAACTCTAATGCCATAGACTTTTTGGCAGATAGATTGCAGTGCCAAAGACTTTTAGATTAACTGACTACATTGTCACAGACGTTTTAATAGAAAGACTACATTGTCAGATATCTTAAAAAACTATCATGGTATTCAAGTGTTTTTCAAATAAAATGCACTTTCATTTCTTCTCAATATGAGGGTGAGTCAAAAGGTAATACCTTTTTCTTTAGTACAGGAATAATTACCAACACAGGAACATATATCATACATCAAGATGAAACTAATCCTCAGTGGATCATATCCCTATTTCTCAACATAGTCACCGTTTCTCTCAATAGCATGTATCCCTGCCAGGTAAAATTTTGTTGAATGTTTTTTGAGCCACTTCATCACTGCAGTTTTCACTTCATCGTCACTGGCATAATGTTGGTCTTGAAAACCCTCTTTCATGGGGTCGAAGAGATGATAGCATGAAATGAGACCCAACTTGCCAATTGATAATGTCCTCCTTCTGCATGACGCACAAGCATCAGGACAAGGAAGACAATTGCCTAATTCCAGTGGACAACTATACTGCATCCTCCATACTCACGAGATTTAGCACCTTCAGATTATCATCTCTTTAGCCCCATGAATGAAAGTTTGAGGCAAACATTATGCCATCGACGACGAAGTGAAAACAGCAATGATAAAGTAGCTCAAAGAACAGTCAAAAGAATTTTACTAGGCAGGGATACATGCAATAATTCAAAGGTGAAACATTGCTATTCAGAGAAATGGTGACTATGTCGAGAAGTATGGAAGTGATACACAGAGGACCAGCTTCCTTTTGATGTATAGTACATGTTCCTGTATTGATAATTATTCATGTACTAAAAAAAAAAAAAGGCATTACTTTTTAACTCAACCTCTTAAGTTGTTACAGATATTTTAACAAACTATAGTGTCACAGGCTTTTTGACAGATTACAGTGCCAAAAACTTTTTAGTTAACTAGTTACATTGTCACAGACATTTTAATAGAAAGACTACTCTGTCAGATATTTAAAAAAAAAAACTATATCGTCACAGACTTTTTGACAGACAGACTACAGTGCCAAAGACTAATGAACAGACTTCTTTGTCACATATATTTTTATAGACTACATTTTTCAAGATATAATGATTGAGAGACAACATTGCCATAGACATTTTGATAAATTGGTAAACTCCACTCTTTAATGGACAGACAAAATTGTTAGAAATATTCATAATAGAATTTGTGTTCTTGGAGAGAACAACAAAATCTGATAATTCAACAATCGTTTTCTTCTCTATTTTTTAAACTTTTTATCTCTTAAAAAGTTTTTCTTCTGATTGATTTGATTAAATGGAAACCTTTAGGTGCCTAAGCTGGGCCGATTTAGAAGGATTTGGTAACATACCATATTCTAATGATTGGATTTCTTTTTCAATGGATTTTTGTATAGGCTTGTATTGTCTATCTAAAAATGATACCCTTTCATTATATATATATATATATAGATTTAACAAAACCTCTTTCTTTTTCTAGATAGTACACTTCTTTTGGTCTTCCACTTGAGACATAATCACCATTTTTCCTTTTTCTAGAATAGTTATTTCTTGTATCAAATTATTTGCAGAAAAAATTAACATCGATAAGTAAGTGCTGTTTATTCACCTACTTAGCCAGAGTATAATTATCTTTTTAAGCATTATATATATATATATATATATATATAGTAATCATTGTTCAATGGTGTAGCTAAGATGAGCTTGTCTACAGTGTCTTAAAATTATTTGTAGATTTGGTTTAAGAGAGCTTTATCTATTTATTCATTCTCCACTTTATTTACCTACTTAATTCTTTTATTTGGTTTATTTCATAAGATTATATATATTGGCTTGATGAAAAGAGTGTTTGCCAATGGTCCGGGAGACCTGGGTTCAATTCCTGGTTGAGTCATACCAAAGACTTTAAAAATGGTTCTTGATACCTCCTTACTTAACACTCAGCATTATAAGGTATGGATAAAGGGTAAAGTGGAGCAATCCAGGGAATGAAGTAGTGCCTTCCCCTACACCTCAGTGTAGTAGCTATTGAAAAGGGAGCCTTCTGGTCTCCCTCGACTATGGTTGCCAACTTTATATATAGAGAGATAGCATTTGTACCTCACTGTCAACATCCTTCTTTGTCTTTTTTTTCTTTCACAATTACACAGAAGTAAATTTTAAAATAATTACAAGTACACATTTTCATAGAATACTCAATTATTAAACTAAGTGATGCTAAAACTTGTTAAGATAAATAAACTATCACAGGTTTTATACGGCCACATATTTATCTAGATTTTCCTTTATTTACTATTAACGTAAATTTAGAAGTAATTTTAATATGTTTGTCGGCGCAGGGTCTTGAATCCAAACATTTTTTAATCATTTATTTCTACTTTATATTCGTTATAGAGGATTACCTTTTTTTTTTTTATGAATCAACATTTTTCTCAAATCCAATTATGTCTTGTTAAATATCGATGTTAAAGAATACTTGAAACTCAAGAATTGATCATTTATAAAAAAACTAAAAAGACAGACTAACAAACCCTCTAAACATACTTTACGACAGTTCAGTAAATAATGTTGCATTTTCAGACTGATTTATCTTAATAGCATGTCAACCTGTCTCGCCTTAATTTATGCCGAAAGGTTAGGAAATTGTATTTCTTGTCTGTTCATATTTACATTTTTTTGTGCAACTGTGTCTGAAGATTTTTTCTTTTGCATATAGTCTTATTAAATATAATTTTTAGACAGATGTATTTGAGCCATAGATAGAACCCTATCATGTAGATTCACTCTAGGTCAGAGTGGACCTGGGAATAATGGCAATGAAGGAGTACTTTACACACCTCCAATTTCTAGAACTGGAGACTCACCCCACTAGATGCAGGTTATACCCAGGTCACCCCTTTGAGGGGAGTGATACAGTCAGCATATTTTAAGTCCCTCTGAGAGTGCAATGGCCTTTCAGACAGGAAATAAAAAACTGTTCACATATGACAAATATTGAATTCATCAAAGAAATAATAATTATAAGTAACAAAGACAAAAGCCCATTAAAAACACATTCCTTTATTCCTGGTTTGGTTTGATTTCTTTGTTTAATGGCATATCAACCTTTGTTAGGTTATTTAATGCCAAAGCTATTCTCCGAGAACAGTAGTGGTACTATTTAACCCATAGCTGGGAAGATAAGGGGGTTCGTACCTTTCCCAAGGGTATTTGCCATGAAAGTGAATGTAATAGCGCGACTGGAGTACAAACTCGCTTACTACAATTCCACAGTCCATCGCTTTAATCATTACATCACGAGGACACCACCTCCTTTATTTTTTTCTCACCCCACCAAAAAAAAAACAAAAAAAACTGAGGTTTTGGCTTTATAGAAAAGTATCTGATAACCCTGAATATTTTCACTCCCTTATTCTTCAATTGGTTTATTTGTTTAAAGGAATATCAACTTCCAATGGGTTATCTAATGCCAAAATATGATATATTTGGGAATGTTAAATTGTAATAACCATAATCTCCATGATCCATTGTATTTTTCAGATGAATATTTTTTATTTTTCTAAAACAATTTGTTTACATACATTTGCATGGTTACAAGTATTCCTATCTAATACTAATAATTCATCCAGAATTGTGTTTTTAAGTATCAGTTCATATTTGATATCTATATTTACCAATCCTTCTGCTCAGGCAGGATATGACATAAGGTCAATTTTTAAACGGAGTTTAACAGGTTTGAATTCAGTTCGGTTTTGGTTTCTTTGTTTAATGGCATATCAACCTTTCTAGGTTATTTAATGCCAAAGCCATTCTCCTAGAAGAACAGTAGTGGTACTATTTAACCCATAGCTGGGAGGATAAGGGGGTTCATACCTTTCCCAAGGGTATTTGCCCGAAAGTGAACGTAATAGCGCGACTGGAGTATGAACTCGCGTACTACGATTCCGCAGTCCACCGCTTTAACCATTACACCACGAGGACACCCCCCACAGGTTTGAATTCAGAGTTTTCCTTCTGCTAGACTAGTTGCCTAACCAAGGCTGAAGAAAATCAGTCTGCCCTACTATTTACGCATAGCTGGAGGGAGAATAATTGGATTCATACCTTTCCCAAGGGTATTAGTGCTATGTGAAATGCAATCAGTCTCGTCCAGGTTTTGAACTCGTGTTGTCGTGTCCATTTCCTACGACGATAACCATTACACCACAGGCACCTCCAAAATTCATATTTGATATCAGTTGTTTGCACAATCATTATGGTTTCAAGTATTAAATTTCAGGTAGGCAAATAAAAATAGAGTTTTGGTTTCTTTGTTTTAATTGCATATCAACCTTCATGGGTTAATTCATGCCCGAGTCAATCTTGTAGGAAAACAGCAGTGATACTATTTAAGGCATAGCGGAGGTGATAAAGGGTTTCATGCCTTTCTCAAGGGAAATGGTCTGAAAACGAGCATAACAGCGTGACTGGAGTTCAAACTTGCTTATTTTGATTAGTTGGTTGTTTTACGGCATATCAACCCTTTCCGGGTCATTTAATGCTCAATTAAGACGTTTTGATGAAAGTTTATTTGTTTCAAGATCTTCCTATCTTCCAATATTTATTCATGGGATAGAATAATTTCCAAATACTTTGGTATTGTTAATATTATGTTGGTCAGGTCATTGAGACCATAGTCCAGCACTTTAGCCACTTTGCTGCCAGGACTCTCCCTACTCAAATAAAAGTGAAGAGGGACACACTATGTTTAAATGAACGGTTGATAGTGGTTTGGAGATGGAAGGCAAACAAGAATACTGAATTTTATTGCGACATTTAAGGAGTATGAAAATTAGAGTAAGGAAAATTTGGTTGGTGTGGAAGATACTGATTGGCTTGTAAAGTTGACGACCTTAGTCGAGGGTGACCCGAAGGCTCCCTTTTCAATAGCTACATCACCAAGGCGTAGGGGAGGGCGCCACTCCTTTTCCTGGATTTCTTCACTTTACTCTTGATCTTTTCCTTATAATGCTGAGTGTTTAGCAAGGCGGCATCAGGTACCATTTTTTGAGTCTTTGGTATGACTTGACCTGGGATTGAACCCTGGCAAACACTCTACTAATTAGGTCATTGAACCATTAGTGAACACTCTACTCATTGAACCAATGGTTCGGTTCAAAACTGATCATGATAAACTGGGTGTTAACAAGAATTGCTGGAAACTTAAAGTAAACATTTGTAAGGTAAATACTTTTAATGAACTTTAGATCTTAATTTGGCTCAGACCTTAGCATACTGAACACATTTTATACCTTGCTGGTGACTACTGACAAAATTTTTTCATACTTTTTAAATGGCCCCTGTATATATGGATTTTTCTAACTTCCAACAAGACCAGATTTGATATGAAGTCATTTTATACAGTGTGTGTATGGGGTGGGGCAAGAATGAATCAAGACTCCTGCATGCCTATCAGAAAAAAATGATTAGGTATCTCAAGAACCAAGGGATAAATTCAGACCTGCTAAGCAGGTATTGCCTAGATAGAAGACCCCTTTAGGACCAGGTGATCAACTTAATATTACCTACCCAGCAGAAATATCAGGTGAAACCTGAATGTGCCTCTCTCTCTCTCTCTATATATATATATATATGCAAATTTCATTAAACATAATAGACATTCTATGTCTACATATTTTCTTTTGGATCCGTTCGAATTCCCGTATTACTTTTATTGTATTCTTTGGGAATTGATTTATGTATTGTCCATAGTTGCATGTATCTCTAGTACTAGAAAACATTGATTCACAAAAACATACTCCCCACTGATCCTAATAAAAAAATAAAACTTGTTATATATTATAATAAGTTTAAAACCTCGAATCTTGTCATTAGAAATAATTCCTCTCCCTCGATTGGAGTTTTGCAAAAAACCAACGTTATATATAAATTTAAATGTCCTTTAGGAGATTGTATCTCTGATAATAATAATATATATGTTGGTTTAACCTCAACTACCCTGTCGAGGACACTTACAATGCACCTTTCAGACACAAGTTCAATAGCTCAGTATTTAAAAAAACATTCATGCCCAGCAACACAACTACGGAAAATTCTCACCGACAACACAACAATATTAGAACATCAAAATAATAAACAAAAACTTCAGATTCTCGAAGCATTACATATCAGAAACCTGCAGCCGACACTTAATAGAATTAATTTTCAAACCAGTGCTAATGTACTTAAATGTCTTTAGCTACTGGCACTAAATATAGAATCACATTCAAAAACAAACGCCAAAACTTTCAACGGCAAAGACGCCCTTACACAGTAGTAATATGCTAAACCAAAAGTTACATCACTTTTGTAGTAGATCCTCCCCTGATGATGGCCCAAAGTCGGGCAGAAAGTACTAGGGATACATGCAACTATGGACAATACATAAATCAATTCCCCCAGAATACAATAAAAGTAATACGGGAATTCAAACAGATCCAAAAGAAAATATGTAGACATAAAATGTCTATTATGTTTAATGAAATTTGCATTAACGAAGAAATGCTGCCCAAATATACATATATATATATATATATATATATATATATATATATATATCTTGGTTTGTTTTTATGCCATATCAACCATCGCTGATTATTTAATGCCAAATCCTCTTTTTACATATATATTAAATGTATGATTTGTAAACATTTTTTAGATACACACAATTTAAGGATCAAAGAGTTCTATTTCTACCAATTCAATTTAGCATAAGTCAAAGTTAAATGGTTCCAAAAATTGCTATGTATTGCTAAGAGAATTCAAATAAACATCAGTCATTTGTTTACAAACAGTTAGATGATCAAACAGTTTTATTTTAAACAATTCAGTTTAGTCTAAGTTGTTACTTTGCACACTGTTTTAGTGTCCAACAGTTCTATTTGACTCATAGATAGGACCCTGCCAAGTACTACTACACTGAGTCAGAGTGGATCCGAGAGCAATGGCAAAAAGGGATACTCTGCATTCCCCAAAACTCCAGCATTACCAGAGTCACACAATCATATTTTTTGTGTCATACCCAGGACACTTGTTGTGGCAGGATGATCTTACTTCTCTGCAGAGATGCAGTCAGTTTATTCTACAGCGCAAGCCAACTCAGCTCCATATATATATCTACTACAAACAATCAAACATACATATATACTTGCATTTACCAATCCCCTCCAACATTAGCAGGATGTGACACAAGGGCAATTTTCAAGAAGAGTAAAGCTGGTTTGCATTCAGTTATCCTTCTCCTCAATTAGTTGTCTAATAAAAGCTAAATAATCCTGTTTGCCTTACTATTTACCAATAGCAGGGGCAGAGGGAGAACAGATAGAGTCATGTCTTTCTGAAAGACAATAGAGACATGGGAAACATGAACAGCCTCCACCAAGATTTGAACTCAGGTCACTGGTTTTCTTTCTTATGAGGATAAATGATAAACTATGCACATTGCCATCTCGGTACATAACCATAACTCAGCAAAATCAGCACATAATAGAGACATTACAGTAATAAAATGATGAACTTAGAGAATAAATAAATTTCCAGTCCAGTTTGAAAGTAAATGATAACTTAATGGGATTTGCACCTGTGTTGAATGTCATTTTTTCATGATTTAAACTCTTGATAAAGCATAAATGTTTATGAAATGCTAATTAGAATTCCCAGAATAGACACTTCAATATCACAAATTGCTGTTACAACAGGAATAGAAACAGGTTCACTGGCCGTCTAGTTTAATATAAAAATGAAAGGAAAAAAAGATTTACTCATTGACCATCAAAAACCTTGAATATCTTTTTTTAAATTCTCTCATTACTTATTTTTATTTCTTTCTTTGACACAATATTCAAGGAGATTTTAATTTAAAGCTAAATCTTATTTTTTATTTTTGGTTTGTTGGGTTTTATGGCATATCAACTTTTGTAGATTATTTGATGCCAAATCCATTTTTATGTAAATAATCTGTTCTATTTAAAACAATTCAGTTTAGCGTAAGTACAGTTTAATTGTCAAAAACATTTCTATTTCAAGCTATTCAGTTTAATGAAACAATTCAGTTTAGCATAAGTAAGCTGTTAGTTCTATTTAACCCATAGATAGGGCCCTATCAGGTACTACCACTCCGGGCCAGAGTGGACCTGGGAGCGATGGCAATGAAGGGGTACTCTGCATTCCCCAAAGCTCCAGCACTGCTAGAACCTCATCATCAGATTGTTTAGTGTCATATACAGGACACTCGTTGGTGGTGGTGGGGGGTCTTACCCCCTCTGCAGAGGTGCACTCAGTGTATTCTACAGCCCCAGCCAACTGGGCAATTATTATTTTTAAATTCTTTAGCAGTTGACATAAAACTTACCTTGCCACATTGTTTACATTTTCCCTCCTGGCGACGACAGTGGACCCAATGATGACGCATATTTGTTGGCTGAAACAGAAAGAAAAAGGTTTTTTTCAAATATGTCAGTGAAAAAAAGAAATAAAAAGACACACTTCCTATTAAAAAAAACAAACAAACAAAAACAAAAAAACAAAAAAAAAAAACCCCAAAAATATAGCTTTCTTCAGTTCCAAATTAAAGGAGATTTATTTGCATAATTTGTTTTTATGAAAAAGTTCAAGTCTCTATTCTTGGCTCAACACAGTTTCTGCTCCACATCATTAACATTAGTTGAGTTTATTTCTTTTATGGCATGCAAACCCTTTATGGCTTATTTAATGCCCAGGTTTGACAAAAATAATCTGCACTGACTTAACACATTACTCAAGTAATGGGCCTGATATATAAATGACGCCACAAATAAGAAAATTCATATGATTTTTATAAAGTACTAACCTTTAAATGGCTCATGTCAAAATTTGAGCCCAATCGGATTATTAGTTTACAAATTACAGTTATTTAAGTGAAGCTATTGTTGCAAATTTTCAAAACAATGGAAAAATCTTAAATTCATGTGTTGATAAGGCATTGCTTTCTGATGGGGAAAAAATACTGTTCAAGCAAAGCAATGGTTTGATAAGCGTTATTCGGACTCTGCTCCATTAGAAACAATGGTTAAGAGGTGGTATGCTGACTTTAAACACGATTGTACAGACAGAAATGATGCTGAATGCTCAGGTTGCTCACATTCGGCAGTTGTCCTGGAAAACAACAGAAAGTCCATAAACTCATTTTGGCCAATTGTAAATCGAATTTTGCATGAACATTTGCCAATGGGAATATTGTATTCAAAGTGGCTGCCATGTTTGCTTACAGTCGATCAAAAGCAACAACGCATTGACGATTCAGAACATTGTTTGCAACAGTTTCAACGCAACAAAAAGGAGTTTTTGTGTAAATATGTGACAATGGGTGAAACATGGATCCACCATTTCACTCCGGTGTCAAATCAGCAGTCAGCTGAGTGAATAGCAGCAGGTAAAAGCCCTCCAAAGTGACCAAAGATGCAAACATCAGCAGGCAAGGTTTTGGCCTCCGTATTTTGGGGTGCATAAGGTATTTTGTTGATCGATTACCTTGAGAAAGGAAGAACCATCAATAACGAATATTATATAGCATTATTGGTGTGTTTGAAGGAAGAAATTGCCAAAAAACGGTCACAAATGAAGAAGTAAAAAGTGTTCTTTCACCAAGACAATACACCATGTCACAAATCGATTGTAATGATGGCAAAACTACATGAATTGCAGTTGGAATTGCTTTTGAACCCACACTATTCTCCAGATCTGGCCCCCAGCGGCTACTGGCTGTTTGCAGACCTCAAAAGAATGCTCTAGAGAAAGAGATTGAGCTCTAATGAAGAAGTGATATTGGAAACTGAGGCATATTTTGAGGCCAAAGACAAATCGTTCTACAAAAAAGGCATCAAATTATTAGAGAAGTGTTGGATTCAGTGTATCACCCAAGAAGGAGACTATGTTGATGAATAAAGTCAAATTTTGCCTAAAAGTCATTGTTTTATTTGTTAGGTCCAGAAATTATTGAGTGTTGTGTTATACTAATAATTTTCAAACAAATTCATTTGACCCTGTGTAACATATTGACCCTTGGCCGAGCTGTCAATCAAGAGATGCGCCTGTGTAAATAAGCAGAAGAACAGCAAAACAGGTGCATCCAGTCGAAGATATCGGAATATCACCTTGACCTGTGGATGAATTCGGAGCAGATGTGTATGCCCACAGGAAGCAGGTGGGTATCAAACAATTATATAACCAGGTGCCATAGACGGCTTGAGTCAGGCAGTTCGAGTTCAGTTCCAGTTGGAGTCAGTTGAGGACAAGATGCCAGCATGAGAATCAGCTTGTAGACTGAGGGCTTGCAGCCCTCAGTGACCCACAGTTGAGCAGCCCAGCCCAGTCCAGCCCAGCCAGGACGCGAAAGAAGTGCTGCTATGGTCAGAAGAACTTTGGGTCAATATGTAGCAGTCTGTCCCCATGACCAACTCACCTCTCACACACTACCAACATCAACCCTTTCAAATAAAGTGTGAGAGGCATATTTTTATAAAGAAGTGTGTTCGTTCGTTCATTGAAGTTTGTCATTATTGTTGACTATGTTTCCACTTATATTTGTATATATGTATGTGTAATATAATGGCCGAGGGATTTCGTTTTATATATCTTGCCTTTGGGTTTAGTTAGGCTGAGAACCTTTCGGCTCAGTGCATGGGTTAGTTAGGTGCAAACATGAGAGCAGGTGTTCACACGCACGCACAGAGCAGACGTGTCATTCTGAGATGTCACAATAAAAATTCCAGAGAGGATATGACCAGAGATGTGAGTGATGTCATGCACCGGAAGCGTGGGCTGAGATTTGAGAAAAGTCAGTCAGTTGAGTTTTGCCGTCAGAAAAAGAAGGTTGACTTTCGCTTGCTCGCCGAGGCCTTGCAGCAGGTGTCGTGCATAGTGGTGGTGGGGGGCAGATGGAAAAGTCAGCATAGAAAGATTGTGCCTCTCTCTTCCTTATGTCGAAAAACCTTTTAACTCAAAAGGTAATAAAACGTTTCGTACCTGAACTAAGAAGTCGTAAGTGTTTTTCGTGTTTCGGGATTCCTGTGTTATCTATATATGTACGTTATGAACAGTCTATATACATTTCACATATTCATGTAATCCTATGTAACATATGTGTATGCGTCTACACAACGCCAGAGATGAGACTAACAGGTACTACCATTCTGAATAAAAGTGGATTTTGGAATCATGGTAAAGAAATGTTGACTTTCCAGAACGCTAGAATTGGAGCCTCACCATCTAATGCATTTTAGTGTTATACCAAGGTTACTTGTGTATGTGTTGCCCTCATACTTCAGTATCTGTAGAATTTTGTTAAAATAAGTATCAGAATTATTTCATCAATTTGGTTGGGTTTTATGGCATATAAACCATTGTGGGTTATTTAATGCCAAATCCTCTTTATATATATATATATATATCAAATATATATGATTTGATTAGGTTTTATGGCATATCAACCATTGTAGCTTATTTAATACCAAATCCATTTTTATACAATAAACAGTTCTATTTCAAACAATTCAGTTTAGTATAAATACGTTTTTTTGTTTACACGCAGTTAAATGTAAAAACAGTTCTATTTCAAACAATTTAGTTTAGTATAAGTATACAGTTTAAATGTCAAAAACATTTCTATTTTAAGCTATTTAGTTTAGTCAACAAAGTTAAATGGTTCCAAGTTTTGATGTGTATCACTAACAATTCAATTAAACATTAGTTATTTATTTACACATAGTTAAATTTCAAACAATTTCGTTTAGCATAAGTACACAGTTTAGTTTGAGTTGAACCATAGATATGACGCTATCAAGTGCTACCACTCCAGGCCAGAGTGGACCTGGGAGCGATGGCAATGAAGGGGTACTCTCCATTCCCCAAAGCTCTTGCATGACTAGAACCTCATCATCAGATTGTTTAGTATCATATCCAAGACAGTCGTTGGGAGAATCTTAGCTCTCAGCAGAGATACAGTCAGTGTATTCTGCAGCCCTGGCCAACTGAGCAAGTATTTCATCAGAATTATCTAAATCTTCGACAACTATGCAAACTGGCAGTCAGAAGAATAGATAATGTAGATGCATCATTTAGCTATTTACATCCGCTTGTGCATGAGCAGGGATGTGATACAAGGTCAATTTTTTAAGCAGAGTTTAACAGGTTTAAAGTCAGTTTTCCTTCTTCAAGACCAGTTGCCACACCAAAGTTAAAGAACAAAGTCTGCCCTACAATATTATCCATAACTGGAGGGAAAACAATTAGATTTCTATCTTTCCAAACAGCCCCATTCAGGATTTGAACTTGGCTCAATCTGTCCATTTCCTATGATGATCACCCTTACAACATAAGCATCTATCTTTTATATACATTTTTACATAACCCCTTAAAATAGTTGGTTTCATCCCTTTCCCAAGGGTATTAGCACAATGTGAAATGCAAGCAGCCTCATCCAGGATTTCAACTTGGCTCACTCTGTATATTTTCTATGATGATAACCCTTACAACGTGAGCATCTATATTTAACTGAATTGTTAGTGATACGTAGAAATACTTGAAACTGGTTAACTGTGTTCAAATAAATGATTAATAGTAAACAGAATTAACTGTGTTACACAGAAATACATAAACCCTTTAACTAAGTGCAAATAAAAAAGCTCAGGCTCATTTAAAAATATCACCAAAATGTGTTTACTAATCATCAATACGTATGTATAAATAAAAGTTGGCATTAAATAACCTAAAATGGTTGATATGCCATCAAACCTTGGCATTCTATGCTAGTAGCATAGAACGCCATGAATCAAACCCAAACACTTCTGTTTTATATCACTATGGAGAAACAGTCACTGGAATGTGTGTGTGTGTGTGTGTTAATCATTTTGTTTTCACAAGTGTGAACTTATTTTTGCCACAAGCTTGTCGCAATGTTTTCATGAGCATAGCCGTGTGTTTGCTCTAAATAGCGTGTAAATGTTTACTTCAAAACTTTAAGTAAACTGAATAAATTTTTATTCTTTACTAACTGAATAAAAAAATTGAATAAATGTTAAATTTTGCTGCTACAAACTCTAAAATGTCAGTGAGTATTATATACATTTTTTTCCCCACCTAAGAATTTTATTGCCCAGATTTAAATGTGTATGTTATACAAGAATAAAGATGGCGATTTACCTTATGAATGAGGTTTATAAAATGATTTCTGTTTTTTAATAACATACTACAGTTTGATTTTTATTGGGTTTTATGGCATATCAACCTTTGTAGGTTATTTAAAGCCAAATCCATTTTTATGCTTATAATCAGTTCATTTTCAAACAATTCAGTTTAATATAAGTACACAGTTTCAAAGTCAAAAAACAGTTCTTTTTCAAACAATTCAGTTTAGCATAATGATACAGTTTAAATGTAAAAACAGTTCTATTTCAAGCAATTCAGTTTAGCATAAATACACAGTTTAGTTCTATTTGACCCATAGCTAGGATCCTATCAGGTGCTACCACTCCAGGCTAGAGTGGACCTGGGAGCAATAGCAATGAAGGGGCACTTCACATTCCCCAAAGCTCCAGAATTACTGGAAACTTACCATCAGATTGTTTAGTGTTATATCTAAGACACTCATTGGGGGTTGCAGCTTAAAGTCGATGTGCAACAGGCGACTGGGCCAATGGATACACATTGGGAGAGTCTTACTCCTCTGAAGAGAAGCAGTTGGTGTGTTCTACAGCCCCAACCAACTGGGCAAAACATTCTACAGAGGTGCAGAACGGGAGCCTCACCATCAGATGCAGTTTAATGTCATACTCAGGATACTTCTGTGTATATGTCATCTTCTGATTTCAGTATCCATTGAATCTTGTTAGAATATACTTCAAAATCATTTCTTCAAAACATTTTCTCTGGTTGTATCCTGCGATGAAGGAGAAACCAAAACACTTTATAAAAACATATCTCTCTCTATTCTTCTTGGAGTAAAATCTTCTGTGGCGTGAGAGACAGAGACAGAGAGATAAAGACAGTCTGCTATATTGACCCATAACTTCTTCTCTCGACCATACCATGTTGTGTTATCTTCGAAACCCCACTTAGCACTTCTGGTTCTCAGCCAGGGACATACTCAACCATGGGCCGCTGCCCCAGAAGGCACTCTCAGTGACTGCAAGCTGGGTCTGGCTCAACCTCCAACTGACTTGGACCATCACATGGGCATCTGCATGTATCATTTCAAAATGCCCATGATTTTCAATCAACCATATGACTGCTTCCACTTATATACACAAGTGCGTCCTGTTCAGAGAAATCTCTGATAGCTCAGTCAAGAGTCAATATGCAACACTCATCATATGCAAAATACCCAGCTAAGTCAGAAAGTTAAACAGTACCTCTATTCTTCTTCTACAAGGATAGCTTTGGCATTAAATAACTCACAAAAGTTGGTATGCCATTAAGATAAACCAAACCTGGTAATTCTGCTGAAAACAAAAAGATGTAGAAACATCATTATGTCCAGCCACTCTTGTAATATATCGAGGGTGAAGTGCAAGGTGACAATAACACTTATAAATAAAAATATAACTCTTCTTTATTACTACAAAAGGGTTGAAATGGCTGTATGAGAGAGAGAGAGAGAGAGAACTGCTATCATTAACACCAGATCTTCTTAACCCATGTTGCAATACATTTATTCAAAACCTTGCTTCTTTGGTGAGGGACTGATACATGGCCAGTTCTCAGCTCTGGGGCTGCTAGTTCTCCCAGCTGACATGTCTAGTCTGCTGATTGTTGACTCCTCAACTGACCACTCAAATCTCAAAACTTCTGTCATTATATATTTTCTCGATGCCCACACATTTTTCCTTAAGGTGCAATTCACGTGATTCATTTCTGCTGTCCCTTGTTTACCTTAAGATACGGGTGCATATCCCGTTTACGAAATCCACACTAACCGGCTGTCAAAGGTCTATATGTAATGCTCTTAAAGCTTTACAATTTGGCTTGTAGATGACACCTATAAAGTGTTGATCCACATTTTCGTTTTTAAGCAGAGGAATTATATTGTGAATTGAATTACCATGACCAGAAAATCTGGCGAACACCTACGCATGACATACAGAAACACTGAACAACTGTTTCGACCTTATTAGGTCTCATCAGCAGTGTATACCATGATCTCCACCACTGGAGATCGAACCAGCAAACACTGATTGCAGAGCCAAAACTCTACAACTGAGTCATCAATCCATATTGCACATAAGTGATATGAAATTAACTAGTCATGGTAATTGCACAGCCAATTTGAATGTGTCTTGCAAGTTAAAAGCTGTACTCTTTACAGAAGATACGGTCACCTCCAGGGCCACATTTTCCGATAGTTACACCTATAAAGTGATTTATGTTTTTTTGATATCAATTTCCAGTATTCTAGAACTGAAGCCTCACCACCAGATGCAATGCCAGCCTTAAGCCAACTGGACTGATCACTCCTAACAGGGTCCTGTGTTAGAGTGGAATCTACTCTTGGTTTGTCAAGTACACATAACACCTTACTATATATATATATATATATATATATATTCCAAGTTGGGCCTTGCATTTCCTAAGGCTGACCATGACCAGATGCAGTTTTGTGTCATATCAACAATGTTTTCAGTTGGAGGAAGTAGCGATAAGAAAGCGTTTTAGAAAAGCTTTTAAAACATCCAATGACAAGTCGCCATGAAAGTCATTGCCAACTGAAACTCTTTAAAAAAAAAAAGAAAAAAAAAAAAAGAAGTGTCTGCACAATCAGGAAAAAAAAATCACTTAAAATCCTTTTTAAGATAATGTGCAGTCAATGTCTTTTAAATAAATTTGTTTGAGAAAAGAACACATTTAACATAGGAAAGCTTCTTTTTTTTTTATTGAAGGAAGCAAAAAATTGTGAAACACCAAAAGGATTTTGTTTTCTTTTTTTAAAAAGAACATGACACAAAACACTTAAACATGTGGAATACAAGTGACAAAAGTTGTATTACAAATCCTAATCATTAATTTTGATATCATGTTCGATTTAATTCAAAACTTTATTATTTCCATCTTTTAGAACTGTTATTTTGCAACTTTTCTTTTTATCATATTCATAATTGATATATATATGCCTGAAATTCCTCCCTTAGATTTCAAACACTTATTGTTATGTAATCGACTCTCCACCAGCACCCTTAAATGGGGTGATTATTAGAGTATTTGTGATTGTTAAATGGTGGGTCAATGTTCAACTGAGAGTTCTTATGGTTTACTGTGGACAGTAAAAGAAAGGGAGTAAGACTCCAAAAAGTTTTAGACACTAAGAGAAATACACAAATATTTTGAGCTTAAGTAAGACCCTTAACCACTAAGTTTTTTTTAACTTTTTAAATTTCAAATTGTCTGCAGCTTAGCATCTTTTTTTTGACACTTTTCAGGGTCTTTTAAACCCACAGAACCCTGAGTCTCCCACAATTATAGTCCTTTCACTCTGGGCTCCTGGGTTGAAAAATAGCTGAAAATGAGGGCAACAATTTATAAAAGAATGGATGTTTCTCCCACATCAACTGAATAAAAATCAACCTGCATCTTCCTGTTTATTAGATCAATAAAAAAGAAAAAGAACTTGTAAAATCAAAAAAAAAATCTCGGTATTTGTAACAGCATATTTTCCTGTTCTCTTGTCATTGATATCAAGGAATCACTGTTACAATCTTAATGAGAAAAATATCTCAAATTTAATGTAGAGAGAAAAGTTCACAAAGGAACATTTCATTGTAATGATTGGATGAGATAAATTTTAGTCTGTTTTAATTTATCAAATATTTTTGTACGACATCAGTAGTGATGATTAAATTTTGTCATGATTTATGTTTGTCACATGTTGGCCAGGAGAAAGAAAACTCTGAATTCAAACCTGTTAAACTCCGCTTAAAAATTGACCTTGTGTCATATCCTGCATGAGCGGAGGCGTTGGTAAATAGGGTCACATGCTGGCCAGTAAGGTAGTTATGGGAGAGTGGTTTATCAAGATACCTTGAAATAGAATAGAGAACAGAAAGCCATGCTTTCATGCCTTCTTGAAGAATATTTTGTTTGCTTATAAATGATCTACAACATTATCATTTATGAGGGATATATAGATTCATGCCTTTCACAAAGGTATTAAAGTATAGTAAAAATAAGCACAGTCAGAATTTTAACTCAGTTTTCTGATTCTCTTTCTGTTTGCTGATAAGTGACACACTCATTTTAGTGAATATCTAAAACACAGGGAGATACAGATTCATGCCTTTTACAAAGCACTAATGCAAAGTGAGAATATGCAGTCACCGTTAGAATTTTAACTGTTTGCTGATTTTTGTTTTGTTTGCTGTTAACTGAAACACTACCTCAGAAAAAGCTTCTTTTACCACATATTTTGAATGCAGGGATTTATGGGTTCATGCTTTTCTCAAGGGTATAAGTACTTTGAGGATACAAGCATTCTCAGTTCAAGCATAATTCAGTTTCTTGATTTGATAACCATTATGATGGCCTGTGTCTGTTCCAGTCACTATCTTCATTCTTCCTAAAAATAGTACCTCCTGACATTAAATTTTGGTTGCTAAATGAACCAAGGTTAGTTGACTTGCACATCACAGCTGCTGCTTGCTGCATCTAATTGAATTGATTTCAAAAGATTAAATTCCCTCACCCCTTGTGTAGATAGGCAAAGATCAAATAAGTGTTCATCCTGCAGTATAATAAATGTGGAGATATAACTGGCATAGAAAAGAAATATTTTCTAAATATAACGAAGATTTTTATACAGGTTGCTGCAGAAATACCTCCCACATTTTAAAGTGTCATCTGTATGGAGCAAGTGAACTTAGGCAAGTGGTAATGGTAGCTCCATCTCACAAATATCTTACCATGTTTATCATCCTATCTACAGGGAGCAGCAGAAATATCTTCCGCATGGTTTAATGTCAGATCCAGGAGACTTGTTGGTGGGGGAGGGTCTTAATCCTCTGCAGACATGCAGTTAGTGTATTCTACAGCTCCAACTGAATGGGCTCAAAATAGTCATGGACAATGTTTACTGAATATCACCCCAACCCCAACAAGACTTCATTTTTTTAATAGAAAAAGATCTCTTTACCAAAGTGAACAGAAATTAACTTTTTCCTATTTCTAAGGCAGATGCTTACGCATATGGTCTTCAGTCAAGAAAATGTTTGAGGTACTTTCAACAAAAAATTACCATTAATTTTTTTAGTAGAGATTATCAGATTATGAGTCATGTCTCCTTGTGTGTTCCCCTTCTCAAAAAAGGTTGCCCATACCTGTTCTAAAGTAAATGTGAGTAGTTTTAATTGGTATTTTGACAATGCTATGGAAGGCCTCATTTGATAGTTTTAGAAAGTTGCTTGTGGCCTTAAGGACTATGGTTCCCTATACCTGTCTTTTTTTTTAAAACCATTATTTTGCTCTGAAAGGAGTGTACATATAATTCTGAATTGGATCTTACTATAATGATTTCCTTAAAGACCAGTTTTGTGTCTCTACCTTAAATGATGTCATGAAATAAAACTGTTTTCAATTGATTGATTAATTGATCTTAACTTAAGTCAACTCATTTAGCGTCATTTTATGCCTAGAGGTTAGGGAATTACGTTCACAATTTTGGGTAGTTTTTGCATAGTTATATGATATCAAATATTCTCATCTAATACAGGGTGACCCCCAAAAAAACAAAATGCATATATTTTTGACTGAAATTTATAAATTTAATTCTAGCCTTTTCTTTTTTTCAGGATTTGAAGTAGATTCTGTGCATGAAAAATTGGGACCATAGTATTCACCAACATGTCCTGGTCTACCAAGGAAAAGAATTAGAATTATTTTGCTTTATTTTTGTAGAAGTAATAAAAAAGTTTATGGGTTCTTTTTTTTTTGGGGGGGGTCACCCTGTACAAATAATTCAGATACAATTCATTTCAAGTATTCTTAAACCGGCTCATAGGCCTAGTAGGTAGAGTGTTCGCCAATGGTTCGGGAGACTGGGGTTCAATCCCAGGTAGAGTCATACCAAAGACTTTAAAAATGGTACTAGATACCTCCTTGCTTAACACTCGGCATTATAAGGTACTATTTACCAACCCCTCCGCTCGGGCAGGATATGACACAAGGTCAGTTTTTAAGCGGAGTTTAACAGGTTTGAATTCAGAGTTTTCCTTCTCCGAGACTAGTTGCCTCACCAAGGCTGAAGAACCTAGTCCGTCCTACTATTTACCCATAGCTGGAGGGAGAATAAGGGGGTTCATACATTATGCATTATAAGGCATGTGTCAAGGATAAAGTGGAGCAATCCTGGGAAAGGTGTAGTAGTTATTGAAAAGGGAGCCTTCTGGTCGCCCTTGACTATGGTTGTTAACTTTACTTAATTCTTATCTAATAATAATAATTCAGAAACAATATGGTTTCAAGTAATTATTTCTATTTAATAACAAGGATTTGTTTGCACAAAGTTATATGGTTTCAAGTATTCCTATCTAGCCTATAAATTGAAAGCAATTTTTTGGTTTTAAGTAACAAATAATAATAATCCTTATTAAACAATTATTGCTCCAAGTAACTATTTTTAATAGCAATAATTTACAATTATATTACATCAAGAATGTCAATCTAATACAAATAATTTTCTAACAGTTCTATCTGACCCATAAAGTGGATCTGGGAGTAAGGGCAATGAATGACTATTCCACACTGCCCAGATCTCTAGAACTCAAGTTTTATCATCAGATTCTGTTGAGTGTAATAACCAGAACAACCCTTTTTGAGGAGGTCTTACCCCTCTAAAGGGGATACATTCAGAATATACTAAAGCCCTACCTTTGTTCTGAAATGAGTGTATATACAACTTTTGATGAAATCTACTCATATCCATAATTGTACATGTTTCTTAATTTCCTAATGATTTTGAGATAGAAATACTTGATTGCACACAGCCTATTTTTTTGTTTTATTTGAGATGTTTTTGTCTGACAATGTTAAAAAACAAACAAAAATCCCAACAGATTACATGCACCACATTCAGAAAATATATTTTTTTGTCAAAAAGATTTGGCAGGTGGAAAGAATGTTCACCGAACTTGAATCCAGCAACGAATTGTAGAGCTGTCACAAAGGAGTGTGTTGAAAATGTTCTCTTAGGCTTTAAAAATTAAAAAAAGGCAAATTCTTTAAAAAAAAAAAAAAAAAGAAGACTTAAAAAAAAGCCAGAGAATTCTGAGTTTTGAAGGAATTAAAAAGTTTGGGTTTGGTTTTATGGCATATTAACCATTGTAGGTTATTTAATGCCAAATCCTCTTTATACATATATATTAAATATATATGATTTGGTTTGGTTTGGTTTTATGGCATATCAACCATTATAGGTTATTTAATGCCAAATCCTCTTTATACATATATATTAAATATATATGATTTGGTTTAGTTTGGTTTTATGGCATATCAACCGTTGTTGGTCCTTCAATGCCAATTCCCCTTTATACACACACACACACATATATATATATTATTCCTAAATACATTAACAATTCTGAACTCATTTTTTTCTGTTAAATGGTTTTAAACACAGTCAAATGATCTAACAGTCCTATTTCAATTAATTCAGTTGAGCATAATTACAGTTTTTTGTTTACATACAGTTGATTCATTAAACATCATTTATTTATTTACACATTTAAATGATAAAACAGTTCTATTTCTAACAATTCAGTTTAGCATGAGTCAGCAAAATTAAATGGTTCCAAATATTGCTCTGTATCATTTACAATTCAATTAAACATCAGTCATTTGTTTACACACAGTTAAATGATCAAACAGTTCTATTTCTAACAATTCAATTTAGCATGAGTCATCAAAGTTAAATGATTTCAAGTACTGCTATGTATCATGAACAATTCAATTAAACATCAGTCATTTGTTTACATGCAGTTAAATGATCAGTTTTATTTCAAACAATTAAGTTCTGCTTAAGTACACAGTTTAAATGTCAAACAGTTCTATTTGACCCATAGACAGGACCCTATCAGGTGCTACAACTCTGGGCCAGAGTGGATCTGGGAGTGATAGCAATGGAGTACTCTGCATTCCCCAAAGCTCCAGATTGTTGTGTCATATCTATGAAGCCCATTGAGGGAGTCTAATCTGTCTGTAGAGTATATTCTACAGCCTCAGCCAACTGGGTAAAAAAAGGGCTTACTTGATGATGGAAAGTAAAATGATGATAGCCATATTTTCTTGTTCTATGGCATGAGGCAGACGACAAGAACAGAGGCAAAAGAGGTTTAAAATAGTTTGGCTTAGCTTTATGGCATATCAAACCTTGTTGGTTATTTAATGCAAAATCCTGTTTTTACATATATATTAAATATATGATTTGTAAAGACATTTTCTAGATACATGCAATTCTATTTCAAACATGTCAATTTAGAATAAGTTGTTAGTTTGCATACAGTTCTACTTGACCCATAGATAGGACCTTATCAGGTGCTCCTACTCTGAGCCAGAGTGAACCTGGGAGCAAAGGGATACTCCATATTCCCCAAAGCTCCAGCATTACTGGAGCCTCACCATCAGATTGTTTCATATCATGTCCAGAACACACATTGAGAGAGAGGGGTGTCTTATTCTTCTGCAGAGATGCAGTCGGGGTATTCTACATCCCCAGCCGTCTGGGCTAGTTGAAAATGTGTTTTGGTACAGTCATGTGGCACCCAGCAGATGCACCTATTCTATAAGGGATATCATTATTTTTTTGGTTCCCTACAAAATCAGAATTAGATAAGATTTCATGAAAGTTTTTGAGAGAGAACAAATAAAAATAATAAGAGTACATTGATTTCATTGATTGGATTTCATTATAGTTTATGTTAAGAAATCAATTTTAAAAATATCTTTACTAAAGAATATAACAGAAATACAATGGTAGCTCTATCTTGTTTTTTTCAAATACTATCAGCAATGTTAACGAGTTGAACTGACACAAACAGTGATTTTGCTGGGGAAACAGTTTTTAAGACTGGTGAATCTGAAAATTGCTTCACAGAAACTGTTTCTTGCTCATCTTATGTTATGATAAAATGATGCTGTTTCAGAGAGAAAATCAATATTTCTATTGGTTGAAAATTCTATCTGGAACAGCATCATTCCAATGTAAGATGAAATAAATATGAAAAAGCTGTGTAGCAATTACAAATTCACATTGCTATTTGGTAATTCACTTACACCACACAAGTAGCAGTTTAAAATATTGAAGATATTTCTATCACACCCTATATATATATATATATATATATATATATATATATATATTGTCATTCATAGACAGACTGTTTCGTTCTATAAGAACTCTTCAGTGTGGCTAGACACGCAGGACGCTCGAAGTTGGGATCGAAGCCCATCCAACTTTATGTTAGAATAAGTCTCAGACCACTCGGCCAACAAGTGGACTACGTTGGCTAAGGGAATTTATAAGGTATCTATGTAGCAACAGCAGCAGCATCCATTTGTTTACATTTTTTTTTTAATACCTTAGAGAGAGAGAGAGATTATGTTTATATAGGGTGAAATACAGGGCACCAAATGAAAATTGAACTCATTAACAATAACCTGCATACATAGCTTGTTAACTACAACATCAGGTGCCTGTATAGATTATGGAGTAGGTGGTTTCTAGATACATCCTCACAATTTACGACATGTATCTAAAATTGCAGCTTAAGGCATTCCCTAATGTTTGCAGTTATTACTGGCATAATATAGGTATTTTTAAAAAGACTAGGATTTAGTGCAGCTTGGTTACATTCTAGCACAACTTTTAGATAGGATTTTTACGGTTTCTGTGGGGAAATCAATTAAAAAATACTGATAGTATACTTATGTGGTATTACTATAAAAAAAAAATCATATGTTAATGAGACACCTTTTTATGTTTACACTTCTGTTCCATCAAGTTTATTTCCTGTTTCTATATTTGGTAAACATTTAACGTTTTCCAATTTTTTTTTCTGATCAGTCTGAATAGATATACCCATTTTGAAAAAAAAAAAAAAAACTTTTTAAAACCAGAATCAATTCTGATTCCTTATATTTTATGACAAATGCTAGTAGCCCATTTTATCAGGAAATATTAACGCTTGGAACCCAAAGAACCACTATTTGTGCCATTACATTTAAATTGCCAAATGAGTAGTGTGTTTGCTAATGGTTCGGGAGACCAGGGTTCAAATCTTAGTTTGAGTCATACCAAAGACTCAAAAAATGGTACTCGATACCTCCTTGCTTGACTCAGCATTATAAGGTGTGGATCAAGGGTAAAGTGGAGCAATCCATGGAAAGGAGTAGCACCCTACCTTACACCTTGGTGTAAGAGCTATCGAAAAGGGAGCCTTCGGGTCACACTTGACTACAGTTGCCAACTTGACTTTTAAGTAAATATACCTAGGTGGCCTAAAATCCAGCTAAGGAATCTCCATTTTCATATTTCTATTCCCTATAATTAATAATATTATTTTATTATTTGATTAACAAGATAATTGCTACAGCACTGTCGCCTAAAATTCACAACCTATAAAGAGGTGCCTGTGGTGTAATGGTTATCGTCGTAGGAAATGGACACGACAACACTAGTTCAAACCTGGACAAGACTGATTGCATTTCACACAGCACTAATACCCTTAGGAAAGGTATGAATCTAATAATTCTTCCTCCAGTTATGGGTAAATAGTAGGGAAGACTGGGTTCTTCAGCCTTGGTGAGGCAACTAGTCTATGAGAAGGAAAACTCTGAATTGAAAACTATTAAACTCTGCTTAAAAACTGACCTTGTGTCATATCCTGCCCGAGCAGAGGGGTTGGTAAATATGATATGATAAAGCTGTTACTGGATTAGAGGGAAAGAAAATAGTTTGTCCAGATTTCAACAAGAACCAATCCTATTATTAGAATATCTGTGATAAACTAAATGGAAGGTAAAAAAAGATAACCTAAGTTTTACTTATACTGGATCTTTTTGTATATACATACCATACATTTAAGAAGTATTAAAAAGTTTGGTTTGGTTTTATGGCACATCAACCATGGTAGGTTATTTAATGCTAAATCCATTTTCATACATTCAAACAGTTCTATTTCAAACAATTCATTTTAGTTTAAGTATAGTTCTTTGTTTATACACAGTTAAATGTTAAAACAGTTCTATTTCCAACAGTTCAGTTTAGCACAAGTATACACCTATTTACCCAAGGCCTCCGCGAGCAAGCGAAAGTCAACCGTCTTCTCCCAAGGCAGGACTCAACTCTGACTTTTTTCAAATCCCCAAAATCCTCCGCGTGTGTGCTTCCGGTGCATGACATCATTCACATCCACTGGTCAACCTTTCTATCGGATTTTTATTTTGACATCTATGAACGACATATCCTCCCTGTGCACGTGTTAACACCTGCACTCAAGTTTGCACCTAACTAACCCATGTGCTAAGCCGAAAGGTTCTCAGCCTAACTCAACCCAAAGGCATAAAACAAAATCCCTCGGCCATTATATTACATTAGACCCCAACTGGCTGGTATTTGTGCTACTACCTAGAGGTAAATATGAAATGGGGCTTGAATTACTTTCTGAAAGTCACCATTTCTCTAAAAATATCGGAGAGCATATCTTTTCTATAAAAATATTTCTGACAATTCAGCCTTCCTCTAAAATACCTGATAGCATATTATTTCTGTTAAAATATTCCTGACAATTAAGTCTATGAAAATATTTAAAATATCTCTGACGATTTAACCTAATTGAATATTTTCAATAAAACTTTGTTGAAATCTCTTTGATAATCTAACATTTTTATCAAAATATTCGAGACAAAATAATCTACTAATAATATGTCCTCATCTTCGTTGCTGAAAATATCCATTTAAAAATCAACTTGAACATTTTGATGTATTAAAAAATTTTGTGTAAAATCATAAATTATTCCTTCTGAACACTTCAAAGTCAGTTATATATATATATATATATATATATAAAATGAAAAAACAAAATTTGCTTTCTTCTAATTGTTAAATGAACAAAAAGGAATATTGACAAATCTGAAGTTAAAAAAAAAATGGATTATAATAAAAAAAAAACGAAAATATAGAAAGATACAATTTGAACTCAAATAAAGTAGAAATGAGAGTAAAAATAGATGTTAATGGCTTTTAAAACTTTTTAAAAATAATAAAGAAAAGAATCTCTTTTCAGTATCAATAAAAATGAGAAAAAAAAATTAAAAATAAATGCCATTAGCTTTTCAGATAAATCACTGGTAAAATAAAAAAATAAAACAAAAACAGAAAATAAAATCCAAGATTTTTCAAGCTCATATGGAAGAGCAAAGAATGAAATGAATATTTCAAAAAGTGGCAGATAAGTTTTATAGGAGACAAGCTAAAAATTTATCAGTCTTATAAACAAAAACAATGAAACATATATTTCAAAAAGAGGCAGATAAGTTTTATAGGAGACAAGCTAAAAATTTATCAGGTTTATATACATAAATAATGAAACATATGAATATTTTAAAAAGAGGCAGATAACTTTTATAGGAGATAAACTAAAGATTTATCAGGTTTATATGAAAGTACAAGGAAACAAATGGTTTGGTTTCTCTTTTAATGGCACATCAATCTTTGTGGGTTATTTAATACCAAAGCAATCCTTGTAGAAGGACAACAGTGATACTATTTAAACCATAGCTATGGGGAGAAGAAGGTTCATATCTTTCCTAAAGGTATTTGTTTGAAAGTGAATGTTATAGTTCGACTGAAGTTTGAACTTGCTTACTTTGACGCTGCAGTCCAACACTTTTGCCATTATCCTATGGGACTCTTCCAATTAAACAAATAGATATTTTAAAGAAAAAAAAAAAGAAAATTAGATAAGTTTTATATGAAACAAGCAAAAAATATATCCGTTTTGATTGCTTTTGATGGGTTAACAACAACAACATAGAAATCTGACGTCTATGATAAAATAAAAAAGGATTTATTACAAGCTGTAGCCATATCAGTACTACTGAATGGTTGCATCATTTAGATTTTAACAAAACACCAAGAGAAAAAGCTAGACGGAAACTACATTAGAATGCTGTTTTAAACTAATACTGAAAACAGCACTCTACAAAACAGCCGTTCTTGTCTTTAATTGGAATCATTTTTGAGATGAGGCTTCTTAATCTGAGGATTAATTTTTATTTATTGCGGACTTTTTTTCTCATCTTGGTAGTTTTTGTGTTGTTTCTTCTTTCACTACGTTTCGGCCCTTCGGGGCCCATGGCGCAGCAGATTGAGGCGTTGAGTCTCTACAGTTCCAGATGAGCATTGTCAGAAGATAGTGGTTTCAAATCCTACCCAAGCCAGCTAGAGGTTAAATTGGTCAAAAATGTGGTGCAATAGACAACAACTATGGAAGGCAGTAATTACTGGGGATACGGTTACAAGACTCAGCATTCCTATCCGAGGTCGTGGTGAATCACCTGAAGAAGGCCAGAGGTGAAATTTGGCCGAAACGTAGTGAAAGAAGAAACAACACAAAAACTACCAAGATGAGAAAAAAAATCTGCAATAAATAAATATTAATTCTCAAAACAGCTGTTATATGGCCACTTACCACCAATCTCACAAACCTAACAAGTAAGATGAGCAAGACATACTGGACACTGTTAGTGAAGTCAGAACAACTCATGACATTCTTCTATGGACTCCTATACATGGACGCACCAGTGTTGGCTGACCAGCAAAAATTTCCAAAAGGACTTGCCATATTAGATGGCTAATTGGGATGGATTGTGAGAGAGAGAGTCAAGGGTTGGTTGGTTGGGTTTTAAGGCATACCAACCTTCGTCGGTTATTTAATGCCAAATACATTTTTATACAAATAATCAGTTCTATTTCTAACAATTCAGTTTAGCACGAGTACACAGTTTAATTGTCAAAAACATTTCTATTTCAAGCAATTCAGTTTAGTCAAACAGTTCTAAATCAAAAAATTCAATTTAGTATAAATATAGATTTTGTTTACACACAGTTATATGTCAAAACATTTCTATTTTAAACAATTCAGTTTAACCTAAGTACAGTTTCAATGTCAAAAATAGTTCCATTTCAAACAATTCAGTTTAGCATGCAAAAACAGTTCCATTTCAAACAATTCAGTTTAGCATAAGTATGCAGTTTAGTTTGATTTGACCCATAGATACAACCCTATCAGGTGATCCACTCCTGAACAGAGTGGACTTGGGAGTGATGGCAATGAAGGGGTGCTCAGCATTCCCCAAAGCTCCAGCATTATTGGAAACTTGCCATCAGATTATTTAGTGTCCTATTCAGGACACTCATTGTGGTGGTAGGGGATCTTACCCCACTGCAGAGGAGCAGTCGGTGTATTCTACAGCCCCAGCCAACTGGGCAAGAGAGCCAAAAGAACCTTTACTGTCAGGATGCCTTAATGATGATGGGCATGCCGATGGGGCCGAAGGTATTTTGGGATTTTGCCAGACGCATGTGGGCTACGGTCCTGTGTCCAGACCCACTTTAAAAAAAGGCCTTGTGCCGTACTTGTCTGGTGGTGGGACGGAGAACAAATAAAATGAATATTTCAAATAAAATCAATATAAGACAAAGTGAAAAATGCAGTAGATAACTTACATAAAAGAAGGAAAGTTTTCTTATATAGAAGATCAATAAACACTTCAGACCATATTTTTTTGTTGGCTTAATTGAAATTTTATTTTTTGGTAAATGTAATGAATAATAGAAAAGTTCTTCATTGTTTAAACAAGACCAGACACCGAACCAAGAAAATCAGCTCACATCTCAAATTGTGCTCAGAAGTAAATAACCATTTTCAGAAAAACATAAAAAAAAAAAAACAAAGAAAAACCTGGCAAAGATGGAGAAAATGAAGCGAGTTCTTGTCAGTAATCACTTGATTGGTTGAAATGAAAGGAAGGTTAAACCTTTCTAAGAGGTCATTCCCCAAACAGGAAGGAATCGGTTCTCAGAGAAAATTCAAAGAGATACTCTTTTAATGATAGGAAATACGAGTACTTTTCGTATAAAAGCCCACACACTGGTTTAGAGTCAGTAACATCTGCCCAGGAAATTGTTCAGTCATCTTTAAAAGATTAAAAGAGAAAAAAAACAAAAACAAAGAAAAAATAGGATTCACCTCTTAAGATTATTTATATGTAAATATATCAGTAAGTCTATAGCCCAATAATGAAAAATGCATCTATTTTGCAGGAATATTTATTTTTGATATAATCCATGTTTTGTCAGTGCAGTTAATTCAGTGATGAATATTAATCCTATGAATGGAATATTATACAGAGAAAATTTTAGATTTAAATCAACTTATAAGTGTTTATCAGTTTGTGAACTTAGTGACCTTGAGTGTGTGTCTGTGTGTGAGATGTGTCAGAAATATCTATGTATGTATTTATTGAAAAACATATGAAAATACACACACACACATATATGTTGAAAAGATAGATTTGGTTTGGTTGGTTTCTTTGTTTAATGGCATATCAACCTTTGTTAGGTTATTTAATGCCAAAGTCATTCTCATAGAAGAACAGTAGTGGTACTATTTAACCCATAGCTGGGAGGATAAGGGGGTTCATACCTTTCCCAAGGGTATTTGCCATGAAAGTGAATGTAATAGCGTGACTGGAGTACGAACTCGCTTACTACAATTCCGCAGTCCATCGCTTTAACCATTACACCACGAGGACACCCAAAGATAGATTCGTAGTGAATCTGACAGTATGATAGAAATATGTGGAAAGTTGGATAAATAAAATACTTAACTAAGATTTAGATGTCTTGAAGACGTTCATGAAGATGAAATAAAGCCTGAATGAAATATCACACTTCTAGATCTAAGTTAAGTGTTTGATTTTTCCAACTTTCCATATATATATATATATATATATATATATATATATATATATATACACACATGCATTCATGGTATAATGGTTGATGTCATAGGAAATGGACATGGTGACCCAAGATAAAATCCTGGACAAGGCTGTTAGCATTTTGCACAACGCTAATACTCTTGGGAAAGGTATGAATCCAACTACTCTCCC